>CAOKZL010001374.1:0-498441 GCA_948472985.1 Iguana delicatissima
AAAAAATGGATTTGTTACTTCCATCATTCATTTTTGACATTGTTCTTCTGTGTGTATACATCAAGTAGGTACTATTGTTTACGAGGCTGGCAACTCTCCTCCTTAATAACAAATGTGTCCCCATGTTCACACCACCTAACTGTATCTAGCTGAATGTCAGTGAAAGATTTTAAGAATTTTAGGCAGCAAGAATTTAAGCTTTTCCAGGCTGCTTCACAGAGGAAAGGGGCATTGAAAAGCCCTCCCGGTCTCAGAAGGCATTTTTTCTCATTACAAGGGGAAATGCCAACACCGAAACAAATATTAACGAGATTCAGGAAAGGATCGTTTCTTTTCAATCAGTCTTTGTTTGCAATCAGAAGGACAATGCGATTTCCCACCCTAGGGGAGGAGGCTTGTTTTGCTCCCTGTGGAATGTCACTGACTGAAGGATGCTGTTCAGAAAAAGAGCACAAAAGAAATCTACGATTAGGGCTGCTAACTTTTGTACCTGCCTCTTCCTTGATGCCACTACCAGCTGTTTGATCAGCAGACGTTTACTGGTGGTAGTGCTTATCTTTACGTTGTGTACAGTATGAATGGCTGGTTTATGCACAGGAGCAGGCCAGACTGGGTGTTAGTTAGTTAGTTAGTTGGCCATCTGGCAAACCTAACAGTGATATGCAAAAACTGTCTGTAGGTGTATCCACGCTACCCAATTCTTTCAGTTTCATAGCACTTCAGTTGTTCTGGCTCCATCCTATAGAATTCTGAGATTTGTAGTTTTGTGATCAGAAAGTTCCAATGCTGTGATTCAAGAGTATACTCAGTCTTTCACCCGACAATAAATCTCAGGATTCTACTGGATGGAGCTGTGTCAGTTGAAGCGAGATGAAAGGACTATAATCATGCAGTGTGGATATACCCTGCAGCTGGCCTTCTGTTAGAGACATACAGAGATATGAGTTTCCCTTATCCTTTTCTGGGCGCTCGTCTCACAGCACCCTAACCCTACCTTCCAGACTTACCTTCCAGCCTCAAAAGCCCCTTCCCTGCAAAGCCATTCTGTTAGCAAACAGATTCAGAGAAGCCTTTGACTATGTCCCTGTAGCCAGATGCAAAATGATTACATCTGTGCTAAGACCTCTGGAGGACCTTGATAGACTTCAGCCCTGTAGTAATTGCTTCATGCCTGGCTACAAGGACATAACCAGTCACGTCTAGGGGCTGGTATATAGTTCAGCCTAGTGTAGGTCCACATGCAGAACTACTACATTAGACTGAGCCAAATAGGATTGATTTTAGAATCAATAAGTTCCCTCCCCATTTTTTGTTGTTGCTGTTGTTGTTGTTGGTGACTCATATGTTTATTTTGGTGAGCTTGACGCACATCCTTCTAATATTATTCATGTAAACAACCAAGCCAGCAAATTCAAACCCTATGATAATAATTAACCTTGTTATGAGCTACTTGTGGACTACAGCATCGGCAATACCCCATCACTAGCCATGCTGACTTAAAAATTCTAGGAAATGTAGTTTAAAACATCGAATTTCAATGCTTTCATAATAGCCATGTATTCTTGTTCTGCTATACAAAGTGAAAAGCTGGTCTTCCATCAGCACAGGATTTATCTCAGAACTAGAAACAGAAGCTGAGATTTCCAGTTTACACCCACTAGGGTCAGTGGGTGGAGAATCTGGAGCCTGATATGCAACAGTACACATATATTTATGCATATATATGTGCTTATATGCCTATAGACCCTATCCTGATCTATGGAATAGGTAAGTAGCTGTGGGCAGCAGAAAGGAAGCTGTATTATGCCATGCCCTTGTCATAAATAACTCTCTGAGAATGCCATTAGCATAAATCAAAGTAGTCTAGGAGTCAAAAAGCCAAGAAAATCTGTCCAAGGCTAAGTGGAAGAACCCAGGTAGAAAGATGTGCAGAAGAATAATCAGAAGAAGCCATTACCAGAAGTCTCAGAATTGTAGAGTTGGAAGAGACCACAAAAGCCATTGCGTCCAACCCCCAACCATGCAGGAATACACCATCAAAGCATTACCAACAGATGACCATCCAACCTCTGTTTAAAAACCTCCAAAGAAGGAGACTCCACGACACTCCAAGGCAGGATATTCCACTGCCAAATTGCTCTTACCATCAGGAAGTTCTTCCTAATGTTTAGATGGCACCTCTTTTCCTGTAGTTTGAAGCCATTGCTCTGTGTCCTAGTATCTGAAGCAGCAGAAAACAGGCTTGCTGCATCCTCCATATGACATCTCTTAAACATAGCTATCATGTCACCTCTTAACCTTCTCTTCTCCAAGCTGAGTATACACAGCTCCCTAAGCCACTCCTCATAGGGCATGGTTTCCAGGCCTTTGACCATTTTGGTTGTCCTCCTCTGGACATTAAAGACCCAGGATCCCTTTGTAGTTTTTAGTCTGGCAGCTTTAAGAGGGACATGTTTTTGGAATTGCTCCAAGGTTATCAGACTACAATTTTCTTTATCTCTAACCCACTAGAAGGTCATGCTTCTCCACCTGTGGAATATACTCCACCTGCTAGTGGCTCTCCAGGGTTTCATTGCAGGATCCTAATTCATCCTGGAAATGGCTGCTATGGAACTTGTGACTTTCTAATGCAAGGCCTGCATGCTGCCTCTGAGATAAGATCCCTTCTCCTTCCACCAGTGGGTTGAATCTTGCCCGCTTCGACAAGTTCCTATCCATAGATATGGCCATATGAGTAGGGCTTTATTAAGTGTTGCCAGCAGTCACATCTGTTGAGTTCTGTCATCCGTCTCCTTCTTTTTTTAAAAAATGAATCGTCTTGTAGCAAAGTTTGTAGAGCCGTTCCCCACAAGGTGCCAGTTTCAGACACCTTTTAGCCTCACTTTATTTGCTTTTCCCACTAAATATTCATCAGTAACATTTAAGACAAAGGAAGGAGATAATTACAAGGGGAGAGTTTTTTCGAGATATTAAAGGTTAACAGAATTCTTGGCATTTGTGCCTTGTCAATTTCCATGTAATTATGCTCAATTCCCAGAATTCAGAGACAACTCCGCCTGTTAACGTTCAACGATGGATGGTACCCCGGGAATTTAATTTATGAGATCATTTCTCAAAATTTTCAGATTCAAGCCAAGCGTCTCACTTAATAGCACCACTTTTATTAATATTATTCTTGGATAGACTATGCTGTGCGGGCCAGCATGACTGGCAACCAAATCAAAAATGTATCCGTTAATAGAGTAGTGCGGCTTACTGTAGTTACTTAAGAATGAGTGTTTTGGCTAACCCTTTGTCCTATGAAATTGAATCGTTCTTCATGTTGAAAGATGAACGTCTAAAGGTGTTGACAGCTGATATGAAGAAATATCTCAGGTTAGTTTCAGATAACCATATTTCTCTGATGGTGAGGCTGTAAATTATTATTCAAAATGGTCATTTGAAATATCCATCACATATTGGCCTTCTTCATGACTGATTGTCAGTTGGCATGACTAAGTAACAAAACACATACGCTTAGGTCTTTTGCAGATAGAACACAGAGTATCTATTGGCTATTTTTTTTTTCTCATCAAGCTGTGTCCAAAGCAGCTCACAGTAAACTTTACTTAACTATATACATCATATTTAAGGAAAGATAGAAATTAGTGTGGGAAGGGATTTTTCAAAACATCAGTAAGTTCAAATAAAGTAAAACACAATGCAGCTAATATAGGGTATTTTCAATAGTGGAATGAAATCATCTAGACTTTGTTCTCAGAAATCAAAATTAGGCAACCAAAAATTAATACTAATCCTTCTTGTTAGTACTAATGTTGCCTAAAGAGTCATAGTAGCTGGGCTTAAGTGCAGTCTAAAGATGTGGAGTCTTCTTCTCAGCTGTCAGCGTCTTCTCTGCTCCTGAGGAGACTTTCAGCAACTGAGGGAAGATGCTGGGGACGGCAGTGCTGACAATTTTTTTCCAGCTGTTCAGGCTATTGGGTGTTCTGGCTACTGGTGCTAGCCTTAAAATGTCTCCCATCACAAATGGGTCATCCGAATCCAGACATAGACATCAAGTGGTAGCTGGTGGCTCTGGAAGTAATTAGGTGGTGAATTGCTCTAAATTCTAGTCAACTTTCAATGAACTATCCACATTTCCAAACCCTATCCCTCAAATAGGTTATGTAGCTGCTAAGGCAACTTCTTTAAAATTTAGAACTCCGAGCAGATTCACTGCCCTGATGACATGGAAGCCACTAGATCAGTGGTTCTCAATCTGTGGGTCCCCAGATGTTTTTGGACTTCAACTCCCAGAAACCCTGAGCATTGACCATAGTGGCTGGGGCTTCTGGGAGCTGAAGTCCACAATATCTGGGGACCCACAGGTTGAGAACCACTGCACTAGATATTACTGTAGAAACTTTTGCAAGACAGATTATAAAATGAGATCATAGGAGTTAAACAGATGAAGGAACTGTTACTGTTGATTCCTTTCTTCTTTGCTAAAGTTTTTAGATTTCTTGTTAAAAAAACAAAACATCCACATTATGTTCCCCTTTGCATGAAATATCCACAGCCAAGTCCCAGGCCAAACAGAAATATTTTAATTGTACCTAGAGGTGAGTTGTCTTATTCTAGGATAAATCACAGCAAAACAATACATTTTTAAACAAGCGCACTTTTCTTATTTTGAGTAAAGGGCATTCTGACATCTCTTTTGGTGGATGGTAGGGAGCCTTTAAACTAGAAAGGAAATATCTGTAGAACAACGTACGTTCAAAAAAGCAGCCATATTCATATAGCTTTATGAAATTTAAATGTTTATTGGCCAAATTACCTACCTAGCTTCCTTCATTCTCCCTCCTCTGTCTGCTGGCTGGAAAGATGCATGTGGATTTAAAACTCTTTTCTGGGAAGTCTTAACTGGTAGTGAGTGTGGTTTTCTGTAGCAAGAGATCTCACTTCTTTGCAATAGTTTGGACAGATGTCATAGACTTAAATAGATATCCTTTGGTAGAAGCAATGGAAATACTTAATTTTGTAGAACAAGATATCTTTTCAGTTGCTGTCTTGTGACTCTTCACAAGTTAATGTACAGCATGCTGGAGTCAGAGTAGTTTGATATCAATAGCTGAAACATTTTAGAGTGCAGACGGTAGGCTGAAGGCAGGATCCTATAGCTTAGTGGAAGAAAGGAATCTGCAAAAAGGTCCAGGTTCAATCCCTGGTATTTCTAGGTAGGGCTGGAAAAAACAACTTATTCCTGAAATCCTAGAAATATTGCAAGTGAGTGTTGATACTACAGTCCTAGATGGACCAGTGGTTAATTCAGTATAAAATAATGGTCTAGGTTCCTCAAGCTGGGCTGTGCCTCATAAACACATACATTTTTGATATGCTTTTATATAGGAGCATTCAAATGTGTGATCCTCCTCCTGTTTCTGCTGTGGCATGAAGTTGCAGAGTCCATAGAAATGATTACTTCAGTTCTACTGAATATTAAACAGGTACATAAGAAAGGTGGATGTGACTGCATTGGCAGACATTGGCAGAATTCCCCTTGGGCACTACAGTACTGTGAAAGCTCTTGTGCTAGCAGTTACACTAAGAGGTCAGCAAAAAATTATCAGGTGGGATATTCATGAGATGCACAGAAGTGGCGGATACTTCTTGAAGAGTCATACATGATCCACATGTCACATATCCTCCTGGGTCTTTCCAACAAGGCAAGGCCATGTGCATTTGATGGTCTTTCTTTATGGTCTGTAGAATTTTTCAGTCCTTTGCAAACAGACCAGTAATTCAGAAATAGATATAGATATATTTTAAGTGAGCAAGATTAGCCATAGCCCTGCTCACAGAATGTTTTAGGGATGGGTAGAAAGGAATCTTGCTGAGGTAGAAGGCCCAGTCAATCAAAACAAGAGGCAGGCACGAAGTCTTTTGTGCTGACTGGGGTCAGGCAGGTTGCTTCCACTGATTTCAAGCCCAGTCAAAGCGTCTGAACATTGGACAATGACCCTGGAGACCAGAGTTCACTTCCCCACTGGGCCATGACAACCCACTGGGTGATCCTGGGCACATCACACACTCTCAGCCTCTGAGAGCCCTATTATAGGTTCTCCCTAGGATTGCTATAAATAGGAAATAACTTGAGAGCATGTAACAAAAACAAGGAGTAGAGGGACTTGTGCTTCCATTGGAACCAATCGTAACTTTTAAAACCATTGGATTGTAGAAACAATGCCTTTTTTCCCTTTCTTTTCTTTTCTTTTCTTTTCTTTTCTTTTCTTTTCTTTTCTTTTCTTTTCTTTTCTTTTCTTTTCTTGTTTTCCTTATTATTTGTTTTTTGACCAGAGAAGATCCTTTCCCATTCTGTTTCAAGCTGGAAACAAATGTTTCCATCTCCCTCCAGTGGTTTTTCTTGAAAACCATGATCTGACTTTTTCTCAGCTCACTAAAAATCAGTTACTTTCTCCCACCCCCCTGCAACAACCATTCAAAACCTATGCTTATTAGAATTCATTCTGGATTCTATTGTTAAAGCTTTAGGTTAATATGCAATATGCATACAGAACGCTATCAGATGACTGATGGAGCAGCCTTTTTTATCTGACATCGTCAGCTACCTTATTCTGATCAAATGCAGACAGGGAAAACGTGGTTCAGGAGTGTGTGCAGGGTGAATTTCATTTTTCAAATCGTTAGCGTCACAAAAGCCACTTCGCAGCCAATGCAACAGATTTCTGTTGGCTTTAAAAAAAAAAGAGTAATATTGATTTGTACCAAGGACAGCAAAGATCAATTCTGTTTAATAACTTCCCTTGTGCCAGCATGACTCGGGATATCTGAGCCACCCAGCTAAATTTTTTTATTTATTTTTTAAGAATTTGGGTATGAATATTTAAAGATTAAGCCCCGTGCGCAGCTATGGCACTATGCACATGATAATTGTGTCAGCTTTGCAGAGTATATCTAACAGACCTGGACAGCAATTAAAGGCCCCCCAGTTTCTGAAAGGTAAGAGGCAGAAAATGCAAGAAAATAGTTTGTTATAAGAGATGGGGAGGCTAACAAGTGGGAAAAATGAGGAGGTGTGGAAGGCAGACTGGAAAGAGAATAAGGCTGGATCTAAACCAGTTGTGTGGTGAGGTGGTTGATGCCTGAGATGGTAGGATGGACTCTACTGCCTGAGGTTGTTGGAGGGGAAAACCATACTTTAACTGCTTTCCTGCATTTAAAAAAGTAGGAGCATTCTCTGCAGTTTGAAGCAACCTAGCAAGATAGAGCTGAGCTAGAGTGTTTGTTAATGTGTTGTTATGTTATTTGCAAAATCTTTGGTTTTTTGGCTTCATATGAGACAGCAGAAAAGAAAAGAAAAGAAAAGAAAAGAAAAGAAAAGAAAAGAAAAAATATCCCTTCTACCTTCAGTCTGAAATAGTACGGTCCATTTTAGCACATCATTATTGCTGCAGGTGTGCCACTTCATGCCTAGATTACACAGGGAGAAGAATGAAGTAAAATGGAGGTCATGAAATGGGCTGAACCACATCAGAGCATATGGGAGTCCTAGTTTTGAATACTTGCACAGGGTAAACGAGAAGACAAAACAAACAAACAAAGCAAAAAAAATCCAAAAGGGGAGGAAATCTAACTTGATATAGTCAAATATGGCCTCAGGTCCAGTGCAGGATACAGTCCCAACATCAGGGCTGAAGTAAGATTTGAACGCTCCTATCAGTTTCAGCACCTGGAATGGAGGTGGCCACCATCTTGTCTTGCACCATAGACAGCAAAGTGTTTTGGGCTTGTCTTGTGCGAAAGACGGAGAAGACAGCAGGTGAGCAAAAATGGATAGAAGAGACTAGTTCTTTGCTAGATAATACCCAGGAAAAAAAAAAAGTTTATTTACAAGAAGTACAGTTCTAGATATTCAACTGGGCAGGGATTTTTACCTATCCCTGAGCCAAAGACAGGAGAAGCAAGTATATGAAGACAAGTTAAATGTTGTTGTTGCTGCTACTATTTTTTGTTATTGTTTAAGGAATTATGGGGATAATTTCTCTGAATTTAGTCTGGGGAAAGAACTATTTTTCATGACCAGTGATTATAAACACTACTTCTTTCTTTTCATTTCTTTATCAATGAGTGCGAGGAGGAGCAACTATCTTAATATTCTAGCCACCATTTTGTATTTTACAACTTACACAGCACCTCACTGTTTCATGAAATCATTTGGGGCAGAGGGAGATGATTTTCACCAATAGGTAGATGACAGACAGACAGACAGACAGATGAGATACATTGATGTAAATTCTGCAGAGTGCCCTGCTACTGTATATACTCTTTATAAGTCTAAAAATTTTAGTCAAAAAATTGACCCTACCTGGGTTGACTCATCCACGGGTCAATGTAAGTACTGTGCCTTCATTTTTATCCAAAAAAGAACCATCACCTTCTCTGAGTAGAGTGCGAAGGGCAAGAGTTTTAGTCTGTTCCAGGAAATCCTAGAAGAGACACCAACCCCTCTATTCTCTCCACTGTGACACTTCTTCCCTCTTCTTTTAAATGCCTAAGTGGGAAAATGGTGTTTCCCCTCAAAGGACCACTGAGCACTTTAGCCTGGGCTTTGTTTGAAATGTTATGTTGCAAATCGAAGTGAGAAAGAAGTGAAAATTGATGCGATAGATGGCGACGTCACAAAGACACCAATGGCTTGCCAGAGGAGTTATATTAATTCCCCTTTGTAATTTTTTTTTGGAGAGACTTTTATTTACTTATTTTTAATTAATTTTATTGTGATTACATCGTATAAAACAACATTTCTCATTGTAAATTTTCCCAAACTATTACCACTATCTTCCACTCCTCTCTGGATTTCAATAATGTTATTTCATTGACATATCAGCATTATGCATCGCATTGCATTTGTTAACATACATGATAGATCCTGCTCTTTGACCCTACTTTACATCTTCCATGATATTCCACTGATTTTTACTTCTAACTACTCATGCTACCATGAGTTAGGAATTATTACCTGTCAACACTCGACCCATTTCCAGAACAATTTGCCATTCTTTGTTAATGTCATCATCTGATTTTCCTTTTAATCTCTGAGAGACTATATCTGCATTCCGATTTTCAGTAAAAGTTGCCCACCATTCCTCTATTGTAGATATCTGCTCAGTTTTCCATAGCCTTGCATATTCAATACGGGCAGTTGTAATCATATACAGCATTATTTGCCAATTTTTTTTGGAGAGACTTTTAGACGTCTTTATCTGAAGTGGACAGAGGCCATAACTCATACCCTAAAAAGTGTGCCAATTTGGCATGGACAGTCTGTATTAACCCTCTGTTGTCCCACTTTTTCAGCTGCTTTGAAAATGTCCCATTTTTTCTCCTTTTATCACTTTCTCAACATCATAACTTCAGTTGCAAAATGAGTTCAAAGGCCAAAAGTAGTTTGCATTCAGTTAATTCAGCAAGAAGGAGAGGTGAGAAGAAAGTGGACTCAATTCCTTCCCAGCAGGATCAAGTGAAAGCAAACTGCTGCAGCCTCTCTTAATTTGTGTGTTCTTCATTAATAACAGTTGCCAACTTGACCACTCTCTGATGTTTCTCAGCCACATATCTTCCAGTTTTTGCTTGTGAAACGTTGGCGGGTATGCATAGCTTCATCATATATATGGATGTGAAACCTCTATTATTTCATCCTTGCATGCAAAGATAGATAATTTCCATAATTTTCTCCCTGCTGCAGGAGAAAACAAAAAATTTTGTGCAGTATTCTTCCAATATTCAGGCATCCTAAAGTGTTCTGGGGTATTATCCTTCTCAGACATACATGTAGCTTTGCTGCATGAAAAAAAAGTGTTCTGCACAGAAAACCCACATATATTTCTGCACTGAACAATCTTCTCTGACCCAGTGGGATGTTTGAATACTGGAAAAATATTGCACACAAGTCTTCCTAAAGTCTTCTAACTGTCAGGAAACCTATTTTTAAGCCAGGAAATGTAGAATATTATTTCCCTCACTAGTGACATGCTATATACTTAGCATGCACCTGGTGCCAAATTTGGTCACTAACATCTCCAAATATATGAGTCCCCAATGACAGGGTTAAGGGAATCTTTCCTGGCAGAGTTCCTTGGAAGCTCTTGCTGGTAGGAATAGATAATACTGGGCTAGATGGGTTGCTGATGTAGTTCGGTGTAAGGCAGCTCCTGAAGCTTTGATGAAAAATTGTAGGGTTTCCAAACACAGTCTATTATCTTCCCATCCCTCTTTGCTTTCCAGCAGTGCCTTTCCCACCCATGGTGACCAAGCATTTTGGAAGGAAAAAGCAAACTGGATATTAGGCTTTCATATATGTAGGAAAACATTCTGTAACAATTATAGATTGGAACAGAACAGATAGGTGGCCTGAACTAAATCCATGCAAGTCTATATATAAAGATTCATGCAATCACTTTTTTTATTTCCTTCCAGTGGCTGATATGTCCTAGGTACCTTCACTGGTGCAAGTGGTGGTGGCATAGTGTGGACACAGGGGGGACATAGAGCAAGGTCATAGTATTCAGAAGAAGGCCACCGGCTCTCAGCAGCCTATTATCTCCAGGACCTGTAGGCGGAGTAGCATGTCTGTGGAGGCAAGATGCTTGTCCAGCAGCACAGCTCAGTGTCCAGGACAGCCTTTCCAAGCAACTTGCTTCTTCTCCCCCACACACAGAGAGCCTTTCTGCACTCCACTGTTATAGTGCTATTATTCCACTTTCAACATGCTATGGAATCCTGGGTTTGCAGTTTAGGGAGGGGCATGTAGAACTCTCAGCCAGAGAGCTCTTTGGCCTTAATAAGCAACAAACCCCAGAATCCCAGAAAGGCCAAGAGAGAGAGTCAGGCATTGGACAAATGGGCTGTTTTTCTTCTTGTAACAGCCCTCTGTCTAACCTTTGGCCATTTTTGCCCTACACTGTTATAGTGCTATTATTCCACTTTCCACATGCTGTGGAATTCTGGAGTTTGTAATTTACTGAGGCCCAAGAGCTCTCTGGCTGAGAATTCCGAATACCCCTCCCTAAACTGCAAGTCCCAGGATTCCATAGGACGTTGAAAGTGGAATAATAGCATTATAACAGTGTAGTGCAGAAATGGCCTCTGTTTTATCTACTCCCAGGTAGATATGCAACCACTTGTACAATGGACAGTTATACCAGTGTATTGCACCACCAGAATTCTAGTGTTAACATTTTATTTTAGTTATGCCTTCCTACAAGGGTTTTTGCTATCTGCTCTTAGAATTCAAGTGAGCATACAGCAGAAAAAGGCTTTAAACTCCCAGAAAACTGGGATGAGAACTGTCAAGTTTCACCTTGTTTAGCATCACCCCGATCAATAGTTCTGCTATAAACAATCTCCGGGTGTGTGGAAACGGGTTCATGACACTTTCTGACACCCAGATCTGCCAGCTGTCTCTGCTTGGTTCAAGAACTTCTTCCCCTTCTCAAAGGCTGTCTGCTAGTTTGCTCTCGTTCTGTTAGTGCCAAGCTGAAGTGCTACACAGAGTGTTTATTTCTTCACTGAGGTTTCCTGGAAATGCTATTGGCAATTAGGAGCTGCTTCTCTCTTCTTTTTCTTTTTTTCTTTTGTTCATGTGCATGTTTTTGTGTCTGAGTGTCTGTGTTTGTGTGTGGTGTGTGGTGTGTGTGTCTGTGAGAGAGAGACACTGAGCTGCGAGATGCGTAATGGCTAAGGCAACGTAATGAGAAGAATGCAGGAGAGTTTTGTGAAAGAAAATCTGTCAAGTACAAAGCTTTGCCACCACGGTTTGACTACTTTGGGAGACAGAGTGCATTTGCTTTCTTTCTGCTTTTCTGATAGCTTCAACAACGGCATGGGAAACCCCTATGCCAATCTTCACATGTTGGGTCTCTCTATATGTTTCTTGGGTAAAAATATAAGACTTTGCTTATTTAATTGAACGTGAGAACAAACAAACAAACAAAAAATCAAGTGTTTTCTTCCTGTTTGGTGAGATTACAAGAGAATTCATGCACTTTTCAATCGTTTTTAATATTTGGAGACTTTTATTAGTATATTTTCATGAACATTTTTATTTTGGACAAATTCTGATTTTTTTTTTTTTTTAGGGGCGGAACGACAATTTCCAAAAAAATGCGATGTACCTTTGCATAAAAATGTATATTTGCACAAATTGCAATGCCTGTGTGGAAATGATTCCTCTTCCCCATACAGGCCTAAAATGTGAAAAATCATTTGAAAAATGATTTCACATTCCTAGAGTTGGCAGGCAAGGAAACTTTGGAAACAGTGGACTGAAGGCCATCATTATACATTCTTCTCTATTGTTCTTATTTTCATTGAATAACACTCTCTCTCTCTCTGTGTCTATATATACCATTACGTAGGGACGGGGGGTGATGGGGGTGATTTGCCTCGGGCAGCAATGTTTTTTGGGCAACCAAACTTGTAGCCACGCCCCAGCACACCCTGGCTATGCCCCCTCACACAGTGGCCACACACCTCATGTCATAACCACTCCCCCCACACACGCCAAGCTCTGCCACTGTGTGTGTGTCTATGTGTGTGTGTGTGTGTGTGTGTGTACATACACACACACACACACACATACACATAGTAATTAATGATAGAAGTTTGACAATCCATACAGTGTTAATAATCCAAATAACTAAAAACAACAACAACCCAAAAAGTAGAACTTAAAATTCATTGTTCCAGATGAAAGTAATTAAGATTTCAACGCCTCCCTTCCATGGCTTGAATTCCTGGATGCACAGAGGTCAATGTTGCTCTGAGACTGCTATCTTATCTCAACTGCTGTCTCTCCAGAATATGGCTTGTATTTCCAGTGGAACTTCAGACTCTTCATGTTTCTTAATGTATTGAATAAATGGAAATCACATTGCCCAAAACTGTGGTTGACTGCTATGCCTTGTTCACATCACAGTGATAACTTTATTAGTCCAACCAAAGAGTGCAAAACATATTAAGCTAGCTTTCTGAGCTCTCTGGCTTCTTTATCTGGCAAAGATGTTAAAAGATCATACAGGAGAGGGAAAAAGCGATAGTGTTGGAATCACAGGCCTGCATCTTGTAGGAGTTGTTAAGTCGGTAAGGTAGTTTTGAAAGAGAGCTGACGTGGGCAGAGACCACACCTTTCTTGGCCATGAGGATGGAGACACTGGCCATTTCCACATGGGCATATTGCCCATGCTAGAGCGACCTCTCCAGGAGGTCTTCTTCACCAGGGTCTGTACTAGAGCAGTTAAAAAAAAGTGAGATTCTAAACCTCAAACTGTTCTAGCGCAGACCCAGGGGTGGCGCTGTGAGTTTTATAAAAACCACCCTCAAAAGTGGTTTTTATAAAACTTACCCGCGCTGCCCCGTAGCAGCCCCCGGTCAAGAACTGCAGGGACGCAGCAGTGCGCCCCTGCAGATCTGCCCGGGGGCGGGCTTCCGGCTGGCACTCTGTCCTAATTGGCGGAGCGCCGCCGGAAGCCGCCGGCCTCCATTTTGGGCTCCGCCGGGAGCCGCCGAGCACCGCCAAAATTCGGCAGCGTTTGGAACAGCGAATCCGCGCTTTTCGGAGGGACGGAGCAACCTGCTCACGGGTAAGCTCCGCCCCTGCGTGCGCGGCCCCATTTCGCCCCCCCATGAGGAAAGAGCCACTGAAAGCAAAACAATGAAATTTCCTTTTTCGATTAGAATCAACCAAGTAACTTCCTTTCAGATCTTGCATTGTCAAGTTGTTTTCGATTTATGGCAACCCTAAGGTGAACCTTTCTTGGGGTTTTCTAGGTAAGATTTGTTCAGAGGGGGGTTTGCCTTTGTCTTTCTCTGAGGCTGGAAGAGCAGGACTTGCCCAAGCTCATATAGTGAAATTCCATGGCTGAGTGGTAATTTGAACCCTGGCTTCGGAGTCATAATCACATGCTCAAACCACTATAGCACATTGGCTCTCCAGATCTTGCACACCTTCCACCATGTCAAGGATGAAAACCAGGACATGTGTGGTGAAACAACATTGGAGTGTGATCAAACTGGTAGAAGTCATTAAGGAGGAAGAACACAAAAGCAAGAAGAGGCTGTAGCAGCTTGCTTTCTCCCTGTGCCTACTGGATAAGGTAAGATTCTGCCCCCTTCTCCTTTCCCACCACTGAATTAATTGAATGAAACTACTTCTGTAATTTGCTGTCAGCGTACAGCAACTGAAGTAAGCTAAAGACAATGAGGGAAAGTTGGAGAAGGAAAGAGAAAAATGGGACATTTATAAAGCAGCTGACAAAGTAGGGTGAAAGGGGATTAATTGGGATTGTCCCTGAAAAATGGGGACAGCTGGAAGATATGTCTCTGATCTGTGTTGAGGCTGTAACCTGCTTTGTAAGCAGAAGACGGTGGGTTTCTCACTGTACTCTGAAGGAAAATCTATCGCTACTTTTGGTCCCAAAGGGGTGTGGTCTCTGTCTACATCAACCTTCTGTCAAGATCATTCACATCAACTTCGCAACGACTTAAGCAACCGTCTCAATCAAGAGGCAGGTCTGTGACACTAATACAGTCACTTTTATTCTCACGTAGGGTTTTAAACATCTTTGTCTAATGGAGAAGTGAGCAAGCTTTAAAAGCTAGTGTGATAATATTTTGCACCTTTTGATTGACTTGAAAAAGGTATCACTACCCTGTGTATTAGGGATTTTATTGTTATTTTCTACAAAGCTACACTGAAATATGTATTTTTGTTATTCTTTGTGTTCCTTCTTCTAGAGTCCTAAGTCAATTTTTCCATGGAAGCTTTTATGGGCTTCTTTGGGAGCCTGTATTCAACCAAGTCTTAATTATTATGGCTGGAATTCACTTGGTCAGTTACAAATGCATAATCACTGTAGCTACGTAGCTAGGCTGTGACTCCCATATCTACCCCATTCCCATTTACTGGGCAGCAGCCACTGCAACTGATGGGAGTCTATTCACCTATCAATCAGGAAGCAACTGCTTGAAAACCCCATCCCTCCCACAAGTGATCCCAGTTGTGACTGGCAGAAGCAGGGTCCCTGCCACAGTTCTCCCTCACAAAAAAAGGTTATTATGGGTGGGGACATCAGTCAGCTTCTTCCCTGTGAAGAAAGGGAACAGACCTGGGAGGAGAGGGACAGTCACAAAAGTGTAAGTCTAGGTTACACATTTGTACCTGATTTCGTGGATTCTGTCTTATATTTTTAAGTCTTTCCATTTGCTACAGCAGCTGCCATTAGGAGTAAAGCCATTTTTTAAAATATGTCAAGTCCGCGGTGTTGTCACCAAAAGCAGAAGTAATAAAAGTTTCCAGCAAGTTTTCATTATCTGGTTTCTGACAGATGAGAGAATCTGTATCACCTTCAACTAGTAGTCAAAAACTACTTTGCAGTGAAACCGTTAAGTGAAAATATGTTTCTTTTTATTCCACAGAATTTTTATCACAATGGAATGATGGTGATGTTGACTCTGTTTTAACAAGAGCATGAGGACACTTATATTTTCTTTAAAATGCAGTTCAAATAGCTTTAAATGTAGACAATAGTAGGCTCTAAGACCAGTTGGGGTCAGCAATTGTACAGTTAAGTACAGTTTCCCACGTCATTTGGATTTCAGTCTGCTATGCTACTTTTCCACTATAAATTAGGAATGAACATGAAAATAAAGCCCCTGGTTCTGATGCTAGAGTCATCACAATACTTTTCAAATATGGATGGAGATCTGAGAACATCCTCATCTGCCACTGATTTCTTAGCCAGCAATAGTACCTGTTTTGTCAATAACCACATTGGAAGTTATTTACTATATGGCCTTATGCTTTCTGGACAGGTCCCTAGAATGCCTCAGTTCAGACTCTCTCAGACAAAAACATGCCCAGTGGTACTTCTCAACCCATGGAAAGTTATCAATGAATTCCAGGGCCAATGGTTCAAGCTGGCAGCTGAGCATTTCTTCATTAGAGAAAGGATCTTCCACCTCATTTTAAACCTCTATGATTAGATATAACGAAGATTTAGGTTTGTTCCGCAGGAACATGAGCTTTGTGAAACACCCCACATTACTTATGAATGCTGTGGTGTAGCTCAGAGCATGGTCTATGAAGCCAAGAATGAATGTAGGGTCAACATACTCTTCTCTTCCTCCCTCTCTATCTCTTTTCATGACTGATACCAGAATAAAGAGCCTGTCTCATTGTGAACAAAATTTGTGAGGGCATTGTAACATTTTGCACAATCTGATATTGAGAAGCCACTGGCAATTGAAGTGTTGTCACTATCCCATTCTTATTTTGAGGGTCATTTATGTAAATGTAGCCTTGTTGGAATGGATTTGCCCATCAGTATGTGTGCGCGAATCACAATTGCTCTGTTCTTATGATTTGCTTTACTCCATTCTTCTGGATGAGTCTGCTCAGATCTGTAATGTAATCTAACAGGAATTTTTCTTTTGTAAATCCCATTCCTACTGAAATTAAAAGGCAAGTTCTTAGTCATAATGTCATATAATTCCCCTCGAAATTTAGTGCTTGCTTGATTTTTAAGAACTATTTAACCTTCTCTGTTTCCATCCAAGAAACAGCCAGTTTTTAAACCCACCGCAATCCCTTTGCTGTTTTCAAAGCAATCTTTCTGAGAACAGTTCCATGTGTGTGTATATATCTGTGTGTAGAGACTACCATTTCCCAAGAAAAGCAATACCGATTATGAGCATATTTATTGGGTTTAAAAACAATACAGAAGCTCTGCTAATCCCCCAATAAAGATGCTGTTAATATTTAACTGGCATTTATTTAAACTTACAGTAACTGCCCTATTAAATTTAAATTAACTGGGCATTTGGGACTCTTCCCCTAAAGCCTAGCTGGGACTTTGCCACTGCTGATCCCTCCCATGCCTGCACTTTATATTGGGTGCTTAGCCATAAAAAGGAACATTCCATTTGCCCTTTAAAGTCTAGTGATTGGGGGTCTGTTTCCCTCCCCACTTCCCTCTTCCCTCTGCTCTCTGTCTCTTCATTTCTTGAATAAAGAAGTTAACACTTCACATACCAGTTTCTAACAGCCTTGCTGTTAGACCTATAATGAGAATTAAAGCAGTTAGGCACTACTGTAATGACAAAGTGTTTTCTTCCAAATAATGTGGGGTCTCATTCAAGGCTGAGCTGAGTGTGCCACAAACAGGTAAACAACATTGTTTGCAACATTTTGAGAAAGGAGTGAAGGAAGGATGAATAGCAATGGAACATGATCAGATTCTGACATTGATACACCACCCCAAAATCAAACGAATGAGATTAACAAGCATAACAAAATCGATACACCTTTCCTCTTTTTTTTCCTTGGTGTTTGTTGTTAATGACAAATAGAGAAATAAAATGCTTTAGTCTGAATATTTCAAATATTCTCTGTGGGGATGAATGCATTCTAGACCAGCAGTTCTCAATGGCGAGGAGAAGGAGGAAGATTCCCAATGTTGTTAGACTTCATTCCCAGATGGCCCAGCCAGCATGGCTAGTAGAGATGGATTGTGGGAGATGAAGTCCAACAACATCTAAAGCAGTAGTCTCAACCTGTGGGTCCCCAGATGTTTGTGGACTTCAGCTCCCAGAAGCCCTGAGCATTGACCATAGTGACTGGGGCTTCTGAGAGCTGAAGTCCACGAACATCTGGGGACCCACAGGTTGAGAACCACTGATCTAAAGCCCTAGTGGTGCAGAACCACTGAACCCAGATTTCAGTTTTGTGAAGTGTTGTAGAAGTTGCTGGACTTCTGTGGGACATTCTCTTTGAACCTCATCACATTTCACTGAAAAACTGTGTGCTTTTCTCTCTGCAATTGCTCAGCCCAAGACTCTAGAGTTACTTCCAGGCAGGCCTTTTATCCTGCAGTCATCTTGGTTTCATTACGCAATTTTACAAGGGCTCCAGAGATTATTTTTTAAACCTGTGTTTTCCTTTTGCTTCTTCTGAGTCTTTTCATACCAGAATGTGTTTGTTTCCTTTTTTTCAAGGAGGAAGAGATGGAGCCGAGGCACCCAATACTTTTTCACTGGTAGTTTTTCTTGCTGTCCTTTTGGAAGCCCTGAACTCACCATTGACCTCTGGCAGTCTGTTTGTTCACACTTGGAAGTTGCTAATTTCCAAACATGCTTTTGTGACCCAGCACTAAATTGTTGCAGAACTCCAAGCGTGAGCAATGCTTTAGGGACCATGGGAGCCTCTGGAGGGCCACAGGCTCCTTATCCCTGCTTTAGTGTGCATTCATGTATTTAAAAAGCAGGTGCACTCTGAGAGGAAACTTGCCTTCACAACATACCATTTTGTACACTACAGTGAAAGAGATCATTTTGAACACTGTAGCATGAATTATGTTTTTCCAAAATAGCGCAAAGATAACTGTGTTTAGGTCAAGCAATAATACAGAAAAAGGAGTGCAAATTTTGGGGAATCTTTGAATCAGTTCAAGATCCATCCACAAGCAGAGGGCAGGAGGGAAAGGGACAGACTTGAGGTTCTAAGTTTTGCAGTCTGCATGTTGCTTTTGAGACATAACGAAGAGGAAGGGTCTGCCTGCTTACCAATGAGGCTTATTAAATGTTGGGATGATGTTGAGTATCACCCAGAGAAGCCTCCAGGCTTTTGGGAATGGGAAAAACAAAACAAAACTTTCATTTCTCCCCCTAGTACTATCCGCAGTCTTTGGGATTTTGAAACAGCAGAGAGACCACTGCAAAGTGAAAGAATGCGGCTTGTGACTAATGGATCCAGCCTTTAGCAAAATAAGGGAAGGGTGGAGTGTGAGAAACCCATGGAGAATGAATCCTGATACTACCAATGACTGTCAATATTTTAAAGCTTGAATTCTTGGAGTATAGATGTTATTCTAGGAGCAGATGGTGGGGAAGGTCCTTGTGCCCTGTCTTGGATAGCCAGATACTTACTCTTGACCATGTTAAACTATCTGAGGTTACAGTATGAAGAGGTTATCTTTTTTGAAAAAAAGACAAAAATGTGTGTGTGTGTTTTCTGCCAGGTATATGTTCGATGAAATCAAAATGTGTGTCTGCCTACGATGTTGGCTGCCCAATCTATTTGTGTTGTCTGCCAGGAGAGGGGGCCTTTAGCCTTGTTAGGAAAAGGGAAGACACTTGCTTAACTCTGTGAAGCCATCCACAACACAGGACAGTTAGGCCTTATTTTGCTCAAGAGTAAATGGAATAGGTTGAAAAAAAAGTTTTTCTTCCTCATTTGAATGGTGTATCAAACCCTAAAGATTGCATCTGTGGTCTGCCAGGGGCCTTCCTTCCTTTGGAAGAGGTTTTTTAATTTAACTATATAAAATAAATACAGAATTCTTATGCTTATCCACTGGAAAACAGGAGACGGTTTCTCTCTATCCCCTCTCCCCACAGCTTCACCTTCACAGCTGGACTCAGCTGTTTGCTTCTTCTCTCTTGGAGCTACTGTATAATTCAGAGGCCTCTGGATTTCTTTTTTCTCCCCTCCCCCTTCCTCCTTCTTTTCCTTCCTCTTTTTCTTGTAAGTGTGTGTGCATGTTTATTGTGTTTATTGTCTATAGATATTTTTAAAACCTGAAGCAATTACAGCTGTCAGGGACAAGACAAGCTGTGACAAGCTGATTTATGTGTACATGGTACAGATGCAAAAAGGAGGGAGGGGAAGGGTGGGAGAGAATGGGGAAGTGGAGCAAAGAGCTTGGCTGAGGCTCCACACATTCTGGTGAGGCGTGTCTGTTAAGCTGAATGAAGCAATCAAAGAGCGTGTATGATTTCCAGAGGAGAGCTTGAAATATTTCCCCCCTTTTGGTGAAAAAGAAAAAGTATAATTCAAAAAGAGGTTGGCCCTTGGCTGTTGGGATGAGTATAGCCCATGGGAGTTGTATTACTACCCAACAAGTTGGTGTTGCCAGGTCTCAGGGAACCAGTTGGTCTCAGAGAATAGCTGTCTTTTCCCAAGTCTCCAGACAGAGAAACAAGTCTCAGGGTAAGTGGTGCTCGTGGAATAAGAGGTTTAGATTTTGTTTATGAGATGGCATTTAAGCTTGGGCAACCATCTCCACCCATTCCCAATTGGCACGGGGTGACTGGCTCAGCACAAATATGTTTATGCAACATTGAAGTGCACACACACAGAGACACACACATGGGAGGGGGGACAGTGTGTGCATGCATTTGGAATAAAGCATTGAGGAGAACACCAGCATCATGGCCCCTGAGCCCTCTTGATGCACAAGCTCTGGCAAAAAAAAGTTCAGGACATAGACAAAAACCCTTCACAGGCTGGCAATACGCCTTGTTACAAGCCCCACCAAACAGCTTAGGGTCTGGAGAAACTTCTCACAGATCACTGTGCTGTAGGAAAGATGACACAGGATATGAACCCTAGTGAAGGGGTGGCAGCCAGTGCTTTTGGTGAGTGCATTATGTTGGCTCCCTGGCTACCCTAATAGTTACACGTACACACCAGTCAGTCAAATTTCCTCTGGATTCTGGGCTCATTTCCCCACAGTCCCCTTGTATCCCTCTCCACAATCTCTTGGTTTAGAAATAATTCCAGTCCCTGCCCACTTTCCAGCCTTTGTTTGCTCCATTTCTGTAACATCACAAGGGTCCACCTTCTGGTCTTAGAAGTTGGTCCTGAAATGTCAGTGAACATGATGTTGCTACTGAATTGGCAACTCTGTAACTAGTATGTCTTTGCCTCTTTCTTGATTAAGCTAGAGCTGTTTACTCAAGTGATATCAGACTTTATGCTGCTAGTCAGTTTTGTAACATAGAATGCAGGCCTTTCATCCAAGCTATGTAATATCCAGTTGTGATTACTTTAAAGCAAGATTGAAATTACAATCTCAAATTATTATCCTATATGAAACCAATTTTGATGAGTCTGTTTACACTCATGTAATGTTAGATGTCCTTTAGGAAAACACACACACGTAAGTAAAAGTATAGATATAGATATAAATAGATATGTAAAAGCTTCCTTAGTTGCCTGGAAGAAGCTTTACTCACTGTAGGTGAGTAGTCAACTGAATGTCAAGTCACTCTGTTTCTACCTTACTGGGTTGTTGTGTTGTGAAGACAAAGGCCATTTCCGCACTCTACTCTTAAGGTGCTATTATTCCACTGTCAACATCCTGTGGAATTTTGGGGTTTGTAGTTTGCTGAGGCCAAAGAACTCTCTTGCTGAGGATTCTAAATGTCCCTCTCTAAACTGCAAACCCAGGATTCCATAGGAGGTTGAAAGTGGTATATTAGCACTATAACAGTCTAGTGCTGAAATGGTCGAAGCGGTGGGGAAAAGAAGACGGGCTATGCTGAGCTTCTTGGAGGAAAAGCAAGATATAAATCTTATTGGAGGACATTTTCACATATGGAGATATTTTCCCCATGGCTGCATCACTTATAATTCAGGCCTCAGTATTAGGCTCTGAGAAAATGCAGTTTTTCTTTTTCCTTTTCCAGCCCCAGTCAAAATGGCACAGTTAGAGTAGAGGGCATAGAATTCCATAAGAGAAAACCTTCACTAAAACAAAACAAAACCAATAAACTGATAGTATGTGGAAGCTGGAAAAAAACTTACGTCTGTTCACTTAGGGCTATCTCTTCACAATGGGTTCAGAAGCAACCAAGAAACCAGTCTACAAGAGAACCCGTTGTCTCTCTGTTGTGCTGATTGGGGACTTTGGGAGTACACTTAGTGCTGCACTGCAGACACAATCAATAAAGCTCATGCTTTATGTACCTCATTACCGCTTCCCCTTGCCTTAAAGAGCTTCCAGTAACCTGGAGGACAGCACTGGGAAGTTGGAGACATGGGGGAAGTTAATTTTGAATGATAGGGCTCAGAGGTATCATAAAGACCTCAAGCCCACTTGCTCCAAAGCAGGAACTTCAGCATATCAACCCCACCAGCCCCATGTTCCTGATAGAATTTGAAGATTAAGAGCTGCCTCACCACTGGTTCAGGTAGACAAGCATACTAGCCTACCTCGTCTGAATGGCAGTAACTCACCGAGGTCTGGAGCAAGAGAACTTGCTGTGCTCTAGAAGGCAGAGATGCCAGGGATTGAAATTGGGAGTTTATTTATGTATAGGTCATGCTCTACTACAGTATTATATAGCTTTCCCAATAGTGTAGTGTCTAGCATTTCATTTCACTTAGATAATACAGGACATTATAAGTAAAAAGGAAATGTAGAATCCTGCACCGATCCTGCTAATAAAATATCTTGCTTAAGGAGGTGACCTTAGCCAGTTGCCAATTACAGAGAAAGGGCAAAGTAACAGGAAGAAAAAATTGCCGCTAAAAAAATTGTCCATTCAAAGTGTAGCAGACACCAAGAACTATACCATTTTCCAAGAACATCTTCGAGGACCAGATGGAGGTGGATGCCACCTATGGATGAAGGACAAGAGAACTCTCTCTCTCCCCCCCCCACTGTTTAATGGACAGCCAGTATGGTGTAGTTGTTTGAGAGCCCTGCTCAGCCCTGGAAACCCACTGGGTGACCTTGGGCAAGTCATACTCTTTCAGCCTTGGAGGAAGGCAAAAGCAAAATGCCTTCTGAACAAATCTTGCCAAGAAGACCCTGTGATAGGATTGCCTTAGGGTTGCTGTAAGTCAGATATAACTTGAAAGCATGAAACAACGACAACAACATTTATATTAGTGTGATGAGGATGAGCTACAGCCAGCATTGTACTCAGGGGGTCCCCTTCTTCACTTCCTTGTACATGGCTGGGAGGATGGGTTTAGAAGCTTAGATTAAACACAGCTTGTTTTATCATCCTAACCCTACAAATTTTAGCTAATCGTAACCATGGTTTGTAGAAAGAAGACAGTCTCAAACCATAGTTTAACTGGCTGGCATGTTTCAGTACACCATAGTTTATTTTAACCACAATTCAGAATTCAGATTTTATTTTTTTATTTTTTTAATTTATGAATAAGTAGATATAATGGTAAACTGTTGCTAATCTAAAAGGGAAGCAGAACCTATGCTAAAAGGGGAGAGAGGAGAGTGCACAGGTATGAAGCTTTGTGCTGCTTGTTCTCATAAAGGTAAAATATAGTTTACTATTACACATGAACTGTGTCAGAGAAAAGCTTTCAGCAATGGGTGATAGAATATGAGTGTTGGGTGGGTGATGGTCTCAGATAGTGATCCTTAGAGCATTCATTTTTCCTCTTTGAAATGTTCAAGGGTATGATATACTGGAGTATTTCCCTCCAGAAGGGAATGATTACTTTACAATTGTGCCCATAACCACTGGACCGTGCGGCTCTCAATTTTTCCTTCCTCTCGATCAAGAGAAGCTCTGGTAAACCCCCCCCTTCCCCAAAACTCATTGCAGTGCTTTATTCTCCAAGGCTGTTAATCCACATTCTTTCACAAGTGCTAAAGCCACGCACTCAGTAATCTTAAAAAGAGATTGGAAAGTGAGGAAATAAACAGGCTTGGAAAGAAATCCCCTCCTCTTGTGACCCATCAGCACAAGCAATAATAATAAAGCTTTATTATTTTATAGAGTGTCTTCTCTGCCTGGCGTATCTCAGAATGCTTGAGATTAAATAGCACAGTTAGGGAATTAAATAATAGTTTACAGAGTATTGGACGACTCAGGGGATTAGTAATGGGGCGATGGATCCTTTCACATCTAGGTCACCAGTTTGGAATCCAACTCATGTTGGTAGCAATTTTTAATAAGGTGGCAATATCTAATAGGCGGCAGGTGCCCTACGTGAAATGAATTGGTTATTCTTAGGTGCAGAGGAATGAATCCTCCATTTTATGCATGGAAACAGTGGGAAATCAAGATCTGGGATGCCAGAAAAGTTCTAGTTTTTCATAGAACCATTTCTACTGGTTGACCCATGGTCTGAGTGAGGAGTAGGGGTGAACTTCATTCTTTCACTGTGGTCTCCTTTTGCTTGGATCTAAGGTCAACAGTGCCTTGGACCTAAGATCACCAGTGGCTTTTTCAGATGCTACAAACTGAAGAAGCAAACCTACTCCCTACATCTTCTTTTGTAGGCATAGACCTGGGGAATAATCTAGCCAACATTAACCCCTTTGAAGACCTACTGTTGTCAATGGAAGACCTAAGTTAGCTAAACTAGGGCCCTTTTTGCACCTTACCTTCATCATGGCAATGGGGAGCGGCGCTTGGGCGAGCAGCCACTGACACTCACTGCTCACGACAGCCCTTCTGCCTCCCGCATCGGCTTCCTGGTAGCGCGACCGTTGCGCTAGCACCCCGCCCCTTCCTTCCGCAGTGCAGTCTGGGAGCTGTAGGCTGTGCTGGGGGAAGGAAGTGCGACCGGCTTGGCTGAGTGAAGCACCGCACACAGGTAAATGCACGAGGGCTCTGTGAGCATTGTGCGAGCACGCAGTATTTTCGGCTTACAGCTGAAAATAAAAAAATGTGCACGCACCCCACTTTAGCCTCGTGAGCATCACGTGAGTGGGAGTGCGTCGTACGGAGCGACGCTCCCATTCACGCGACACTCAAGGGGCACTCGCGCAAAAAAAAAATGCATGCAAAAAGGGCCTAGGATCAAACTATATTAGTATCAAGGGCTACTAAGTAAATTAAACCTACATTTTTGCATCAGGGAGTGGCTATGCTAACTATGGGATTTGAGAAGCTGTCATCTGAAAAGTAACTTTTCTACATGGTGGCTCAGAGACAGGGTCCCTAAACACCAGATGCTGAGAATAAATGGCCCATGAAGGTCCCCCCCCATAAACTTTCAAAGAACATCTGGGTGGCTAGCATTGAAAAGTGAATGCCAGATTAGACAATACCTGTACAGGCTATACCTTTGCAGTACATTCAAGCCCTACCCCAACTTTGCAGGACATTGAAGCTCCTGGCCCAGTTTTCTGTTCCTCCCTCAAACAGGCATTCATCCTTATGTGGCCACTGAATCTTTCTTGGGATGTTCCTGAGGTCTCTTCCCTCCCTTAAGACTCCCCTCCAAATTTTTATACACCTGTAAACTTTGAGATTCCTCCAAACCTGCCAGTACTTTTACCTTGGAGGTGGCTAGTGTATATTTGGAAACACAAGGCTCCATGCTTGGAGAAATAGTTTGGTATTAGTAGAGTTCAGAAGTGGCCAATCTGAGGCCCTTTAGAGGTTGTTTGACTGCAGCTCCCACCAACCCTGCTCATGAGGAATTCTGGGAGCTGCATTCCACTATCACCTTGAGGGTCGCAGCCCTTTATACATTATGAATGGTGGGTTTTGTTTGATAGAGGAGAGCTCTGTTCTTCTTGAGTTCTGATTCAAGTCCGTGTGAACAGGACTGGAGTCTTGGAGGATCTGCAGATGGGTAATTCTTTTCTGATGGGAACTGAACTGGTTCAAGGAGACATAAAGCCTTTCCGCACTAGACTGTCCTAGTGTTATTATTCCACTTTCAACATGCTGTGGAATTCTGGGGTTTGTAGTTTACTGAGGCCAAAGAGCTCTCTGGCTGAGAATTCTAAAAGTCCCTCCCTAAACTGCAAACTCCAGGTTTCCATAGGATGTTGAAATTGAACAATAGCATGATAACATTGTATTGTGGAAAGGCCCACAGTCATTGTTTAGTATAGTGGCTCTCAGCCTTAGGTTTCTAGAAGCCTCAGGCAGCATGACCAGTGGTCAAGGATTCTGCAAGTTGTAGTCTAACAACATTTGGGGAGCGAGAGTTTTGGAACCGCTGGTTTAGTTTGTGAGGGAGAGAAAGGAGGAGAGAAAGAGAGTCCAATTCTGGATTTTTTAAATGGTACTCATAAGTCCCAGAGCTTGGCAAACCAGTTGTAGTGTCTGGGTTGAAAGAAGGATATGCAGATTGAATATTCTCGTGCCACTCTCTTGTTGAGCTAAAGGATTCTGTTTTGTTCCCCAAGGGCTGTTTATGTCTAGCACTTTCTCCTAGCAGGAGATTATATATAGAAATAATAATTCAGTTAGTGAAGAACGTAGCAGAGGGAGTGAGAGTGTTCTACCTACAGACAAATGGGATGTTTTCAAGCGACAAGCTAGAAATGCTCTTCGGTCGCAGGCAATCTCTGAGTCAGAAAGCAGAATCCCGTGTCAAAAAGGACTGCATCCTGCAGTCAGCGTGGAAGGCTCAGGCCAGTCACTTCATTACTTGTAGTTGTCTCAGTTTCCCACTGTGTAAAGAGGGTGAAATAAAAGTCATCAATCACATCATCCACTTCTGAGGTTGAGTGGAATATCAGACTGCAAAGCATCTTGTTGTTACCAACAGCTCCATCAATGGTGGCCTTTCATGTGTGAATGGGCTACCGGTCTTTCATTTCACCTCATGTAGTTTCATGTAATTTGCAGCTTTTCAGTAGCGGAGGTTCACACAAGCGGCTGTCACCTACCCTCAGGTTTTTAGAGCAGCTGCCTGATGTGCATGGCAATCATTGAGCAAGCCTTCTCCTGCAAAAGAAGAATTTAATGATGCTCCAAATAGTGGCTAAAGGGTAATGTGAGATTGTGATATAAATTGACATAAGAGGTGAGACTGATTCAAGGGAGGGTCCAAAACACATTGCTGTGTATGAACTGGCTATAAAGTAGCTTTCAGGGAGAAGCTTATCCCAGCTGGACAGAAGTAAATTTACATCCAGACTGATTAAGAAGACCAGAAAATCCCATATTTTATTCCTGTTCTTTCCAATTTCATTTTGGAGAGCCATATATGTTTTGTTTATCCCAGAAATTTTCTGCCGATACAATCAGTGCCTTTAAAAAAACAACAAACCTCCCTAGCACAGTTTATTTTAATCAAGTATAAAATCAGAAAGAACAAGAACAAAATCTGGAATTTTCTATCAGAGTGGATGCACCTTGAGATATGTCCAGCACTGACATTTTTTGCAAACTGTGTGACATGTAATAGTTGTGGCTTTGCATTTGGTGGTGGTGATGGTAGTGATGTTGATATTTTTACTTATGTCTTGCCTTTTTTTTCTAATCTGGGTCTTACGGTGGTTTACAACATTTGAAGGAAGCATAGCTTAAAAATATATTAATACAAAAGATACAAATATTATTAAATTGTCTATAAATTTAAGATTGGTTTAAAAACACAGCTATTTCAGACAACAAATAAAACACAGACAGGCAGTTCTACAAGGTTCAGTCCCTTTGTGCAGCCAGTCTTGAAAGGGCTGCTAAAGTAAATAAATATAAAAATCTTAACCTGTCTGAATATAGTAAGGAGGGAGGTGCTCTAACTTCTTTCCAAAGGGAGTTCCAGAGCCTGGGAGCAGCCACTTAGAAGGCCCTGTCCCACGTTCTCACCAGTTGTATCTGTGAAGGTACAGTCCAGAGAGAAGGCTCTCTGCAGAGGATCTCAAAACGTAGGATGATGATGATGAATTTGGCATTTGTTAAGTGTTTTTTGCATTTCAACAAGTTTTAATTCAGTATCTGTTTCTACAGTGGATATTGTTTATTGTTAATTATATGTAGAGGAAGCAACCTGAGGCCTGAGAAGGATGTGAGAGTTGCCCCAGGCCACCTGCCTTGCTTGAGTGTCTGAGGCTAGGTTTGTCCCTAACTAACCTTGCATTCCCTTAAGCTTTTGCACTACACCACCTTCCTTTGCAAGTGTGGGTTGGAGAAGGCAGATAGGGGGCAACATATCTGAAGATAAAAATCATCAAGCTGACTGGATGGTTATCTTTAGGACTGGGGTCCTAAGCTAGTAAATGGAAAAGAAAGGATCCTAAGACTTCAACAAACCAGCCAACCTGAGTTTTTCCCCAAACTCGGGTCTAAAAGGGTTAACCCTGCCTCCTACCCCACTCCTGAGCCTCAAGGTGGACCAGCGCAGCAAGGGTTAAACCAGGAGAGTCTCTCTCTCTCTCTCTCTCTCTCATTCTCTCCCTACTCCCCCCCCCCAGCCACCCATTCCCACCCTCCCCGGTGTCCTTGGCTGAGATTAATGTGCTAAGTCTGTGCTTCCCCGAGATGTCTGCGCCGGGGAGCCAAAGTGTTGGTCAGTGATGGAGCTGCTGCCATGACAACCCCTGCAAGTCAGCGTGTGTGTGCGCGCTGGCGAGCGAGCGAGTCGGGAATCGGAAGAAGAGGAGGAGGAGGAGGAGAGGATGATGCTCCGAGCCAGGAGCCAGAGCAGAGCTGCCGCCGCCGCCGCCGCCGCCGCCGGGATGCTGAAAGTGGCAGCCGAAGACGCAGCCCCCGCCGCCGCCGGCTCTTGCGCGCCCGCCTGCTGAGCCGGGAGCAAGCCTGCTGAGCCTGGCGAGCTTTCTCGCCTGCCTCCGTCCCAGCATACGCCGGTCTCCGGAGCTTGGGTAACTCTTGGCCGGCCCGACCGGAGGACGAAGACGGGCGCTGCCGGGACCCCGCCGCCGCCGAGTTCCACTTGACCGCCCCTCCAAGATCCTCGCCTCCCCGGTCCCCTCGGCGGGGGCTTCCTCGGGGCTCCTGCGGGAGTTCCTCACCGCGCCCGGTGCTTCTCTTTCCCTGTCTCTGCGCTGGTGCCACTGGCTGGACCCGGGAGAGTTTGGGAAGTCTGGCGGCCGGGAGGCAACCCTGCGCCGCGCCTCTCCTGCCCGCGCCGGCGCTCCGCTCCCGCGCCCTCTCCGCCGGCCGAGTGAGACGCCAGAACTGTCCATGGGAAGCCCTGGTTTGTGAAGCGCGCAGCAACTCGGCCACCTCGCCCTCCTCCTCCTCTTTTCCTCCTTCCTCTTCCTCCCCCAGCCTTTTGGATGCCGTCGGGGAGGCTCGGATCACTTCAGCCGAACCCAAACAAAACTGGATTGTTAAAAAAAGATCGCTGCAGACAGAGCTTGGTGCCTCTCTCCCTTCCACCGTCATCCCTTTCCCCTCTCTTGGTTACTTCCCTCCCCTTTCTCATGGTGTTCACACTTTTACACCACCGGCAGGTGTCTATATAAATAGATACATACACGCAGAGATTTTTTTTTTAAAAAAGCAAATACTATTAATCTTTTTTTTGGCTTGTGGAAAACAAACAAACCAATCAACCAAAAGTCCCCGCAGAGACCAGGATGGGGGTCGGTGGGTACTTAGTCCTGCCCTGGCGGTGCCTGGTCGTCTTGTGTCTCAAGCTGCTCTTCCTTGTGCCCGCAGGAGTGCCCGTGCGCACCGGAGATGCCACCTTCCCCAAGGCGATGGACAACGTGACCGTCAGGCAAGGGGAGAGCGCCACCCTCAGGTAGGAACAGAGACTTTCCTCTGGATTTGGACGTGGAGCTTGGGAGGGTGTGCTTATGTGGTTGGTGTTCAGCTGCGTTTGTGGAATACGATTCTGTTGCTGAGGCTTGCGTTTGTGTGTCAGCGGAGATTCTGGGAGTGGCTCTTGGACCAGAGTGGAAGCATGCCTGGTTGGGGCTTGGGATTTTTGTTACTGGGGTCCTGGAGGTCTGGTCAAAACCCCTGAGTGTCTCTGAGAGCTGTAGCGTTATGACAAGTGGTGTGCGGTTTTGGGTGTCCACAAGGCTAGAGAAACATGTCTCTCCACATCTGACAGCTTCAGGAGAGGATTACGCTGTAGACACAGGGAGGTGTGGCAGGCAGGGAAGGGGGAAAAGGTCTGTTGATGGGAAACATGGGATAGATTCCCTATGCATGGTTTCTGACTACAGAGAACCAAAGGAATCACTATTAGTTCCTGTCTGCCACAGGTACAGGTTAGATTTTTGCCACATGTTTCCCCGCCATAAAGGCTATGGCATTTTAAACAATGTTGAGGACTTTATTATGGTGGCTTTTCTGCTGTTGTTTGAGTCACAGGGGCATGTTGAGAGAGGCAGTGAACTATATTGATATTTTTCTCAGAGAGAAGTGTTGGTGCTACTGATTATGAACAGTGCATTTATACCTAGCTATGTAAGAGTGTGACCATTGTCCAACTTACGCTCTTAATGCACTGATGCTTCCTATGGTAAGTTGTTGTTCATGCCCAGACTCTGTCCTTAGGGGGTTTGCTTTCTTCTTAACCCTTGACAGTGAATTTGTGAGGCCCATGAGGTGAGGGGAAGTAACAGAGTTAGGAGCAAAGATGTTTTGCCACTAGTGGGAAGGAAGAACAGCTTGGAAAAAGATAGAAAAGAATAACCATGCATTGACAACAGGCCTGTTTTAGATCCCACAGCTTTTTCTCTCTTGGATTGTTAAGCAGTGAAGTCTGTGATTTGTTAATAGACTGAGAGTTAGCTAAGCTTTATGTGCTTTGCAAAGATAGAGCAGTAGAGTGTATGGGAAAAAAAAACCATCACCCCAGTGCAGATTGGGTATGAGTGTTATACGACTTCAATACTCATGAATTTCTCCATTGAAATTGGTTGGTAAAGATGTTAAGAACTCTCTGTGACTCTCTGCTCTTTTTCCAGCATTACAGCATTTCAGGGTTCCCTGGAATGATGGAAAAGATTGTTAACTCAGTCTAACGGTGCAATGCTAAACTCACTTACTAGAGAGTAAATTCAGTATAGAATCATGGAGTGTTGATGGATAGCTTGATGAAAATGTCAAACCAGTGTGCGGCTGCTGTGGCAATCAAAAATAAAACTGCTGATGTCATAACGCCTTTGTATACGTCTATTGTGGAACCACAGTCAGAACTCTGCGTGCGTATAGTTTGGGTCACTGCACATCAAAAAAAAAAAAAAAAAAGACATGGTAAAGGTGGGGAAGGTGAAGGAAAAGGCAACTGAAATGATCAGGGGGCAGCTCCCCTGTAATGAAAGGTGTCAACATTTGGGCTGTTTAGCATGGGGAGAATGCTGAGTCAAGAGAGGCATAACAGGTGTATGGAAAATTTATGTACATAGTTATGGCTGGTGTGGGGAAAATAGATATGGAGAAGCTCTCTTCTTCTCCCATGATACTAGAAACTGGGATCAACTGGTGAAGATGAAGGGTGGAAGACTGAGGAAAGTTGAAAGGCAATATTTCACAGGATGCAGTTAAAAGTGTTGAATTAATTAGCACAGTAAGACCACCAACATGGATAACTTTAAAGGGATATGCAACACATTCATGGAGGAGAAGGCTGTCAGTGACAATTTGTCATGGTGGCTATGTATTCCCTCCAATAACAGAGGTAGGTAGCATGATTCTAAATATGAGTTGTTGGAGTAAAGGTGTGCAAAGGTGCTTTGTCATGCGCGTCTTGCATATGGGGTGCTTGCATGTATCTGATTGGCTTGCTTTGTGAATAGGATGCTGCACTGAGTGCACCTTTGGTCTGAACCAGTGGTAGGGTTGCCAGATCTCATGGCGTGGACCTAAATCTCTAGGTTTTGGGGGGCACTTCCAGGAGGGCGATGAGGATGTAAATTCTCCAGGTTTGCTGGATTTACTCTTGGGAAAGAGGAAAGGGTTGTGTGCAGATCTCCAGCTTGGCTACTAGGTCAAGCAGCCTGTGACAGTTTGCAAGGCCGATGTGGTGCTATAACTTGTCAAGACTCTTGAGGGGAGAGGGTGCCTGTGTATTTATAGTCGTTGTGGCACCAAGGTCCACCCTCTGCTCTGCATCCATTTTCTGTCTAGAAGCAAGTGGGCTAGATTAAATATTCCTTATCTTATCTGTCTAAATAGGTGAGCATGAAGAATCCAGTCAATTCACCTTGATCTGGGTACAGCCCAGAGTTTTGCTGAGACATTTGCCTGAATTTCCAAACAGGAACATATCTGAATGACAAGCAGTGTGCAACTGTGGTTGGTATTTAGTGCATAACACTTGATAGCATCCTGAGGGCCACCCGTAGGTCTCAGACTTTGGCTCACAAACCTGAATTTTCCTGAACTTGCAAGTCTAACCAGTATTGTTCTTCTTGTCTTCTTGTCTTCTTACAAGGAAGCTTGGGTTATGCTGTTAGTCTACAGAACAAAAGTGGGCAACTGGCTGGGCCCAGGAGCCACTTTTATTTCCCTAGACCCCTATGAGTCCCACATAGACTGCCAAAAATGCAGCCTCCCCCCAAAGTGATTAACTATCAACTTCTGTTTTGTTTTTTTAAAAAAATATTTTTTTAGTATGAAAACGTCCAGGAACAATAATCCAAGCCCTATTTTTGACCCACAAAAAGGGTGTTCTGGAAGTCTTGTGGGGTTGAGGGCTATGAAAACAGTTCTGGGGACTGCACACAGCCCTAAGAATGCACTTTGCTCACTCCTGCTGCAGAAGAGCAATGCCCAAATTATATGTGTGAAGTCTTAAGTCATGAGAAAAGAACTCTTGGACCTCCAGACATAATGGACTACACCTCCCTACCACTGACAGTGCTGTGTGTGGCTGATGGGAATTGTAGACCAAAATACTGGGAAGGCCAAAGAATCCTCATGTCTGTCTTAAAGTCTTAGATAAAACAGGGGAAGAGAATCAAGTGATGGGCTTTGGATAAAGACATGAGGATGAAAAATCCTGTCCTTTCTTCCTTTAGAGTTTCAGCAATATCCACAACTGCAAGACTAGGTGTTGGATAAAGAGGAATTGCACCTGATTGATAAGGGGAGAATCCTTGTGAAGGCTTGGGGTATGATTCTCTCACCCCGTGATTAGTTTTCGGCACCTGTGGATTTGGGCTTGGGAAGGAATTACATTCACACAGAGCTTCTATGTGGTGCAGAGTGAAGGCCGCCAGGTTTTAAGGAGAGAGGTGCCAAAAAAAACAGCCCTGAAGGCTTTGTTGCAGACCTCTCTAGCATCCCAGTGATAGGTCCCAGTCAATCAATGAGGAGTCAGAACTTTAAAGAAGTTAACCTCTAATGATGTTGACAGTGAAGATCCCTCAGTTTTCTGTTAAATAAGTGGACGTGTAACTCAGTTTTTTGTTTTTAAAGTCTAAAAGGGATTATGTGACCCTCCTTGATAGGACATGAACTTCATGCCTTCCAGTGTTTCCCTCCCTCTACTTTCCCGAAGCTACTTTTGTATATTGTATAACATGTCAAACTTGAACTGAAGAGACCAGAACTTAAATACCTATTCAGTTGCAAATGCTCAGTGCGCCTGTCTTTAGTCTCCTCAGTTTCTCCTAACTTCACACACCTGATAAGAGTTTTTGCGATTATAAAAGTGGAGAGAGGAAGCATTAGTTATATCAACATGAGATCCTTGAGGGGCAATGGAGTGAGATTAAGATGGGAACAGATGAACAATTTGACATCCTCATTTTTTAAACTGCAGATTGCTCTCTGAAGCCTTGACTTTCCACTACTTCTCATAGCTGAAGATTTCGTTCTACTTGCTGCACTCTGTCTAGATTATCCCATAGTTTTCTGTCATGTACACAGTGACCTGAAATGGGACATGTGGTACAGTAGTCTACAACATTTTTTTAAATAAATGCTTAGAATGTTTTATTTTATCATGGAACTATACATAAAGAAAGAGTTGGGACACAAAAGCCGAATTCACTAACTGACCTGGTTTGGGAAGAGAATTATCAAATGGGATGGGGTTAGTGCAGTCTTTGGAAAGGGTTTTCTTTGTGTGTGGAGGAGTGGAGTGCTAAAAAAGACAACTGAACGGATCTTAGAGCAAATCAACCCTGAACTCTCCCTAGAAGCTAAACTGAGGCTGTCATACTTTGGGCACATCATGAGAAGACATGACTCACTAGAAAAGACAATAATGCTTGGAAAGGTAGAAGTCAGTAGGAACAGAGGAAGACCATATTACAGGTAGAAAGAGTCAATCAGGAATCTGTAAGACCTGAGCAGGGTGGTTGATTAGATAGAATACCTTGGAGGTCCATAGGGTCACCATAAGTCCAAGGTCAACTTGACTGCAGTTAACAGCAACACGCTGCTAAAACTTCCAGAGGTCCAGCCAGCTTGACCAATGCCTGTGATGACTGGAGAATTCTGAAAGCTGTAACCTGAAAACAGGACATCTTTCTAAGCTCTGGTGCTGAGAAGTATGGAAGTGAAGCTGGATGTTGGCATTTCGTCCATACCTGTACATCATCTGTGCATGTGCAGTTGAGAGAGATGATAAGGCATGGGGTGGGAAAACCTTCTAAAGCCTGCCCATGGTATCAACTGACACACTGCAGAGAGAGGGAGGGAGGGAAGGGGGGAGATATTTAGAGTGTGATCCTGTGTGCAAATTTTTAAAGAATTAAGAATTTGTTTGGGTAGGGCCAGCCTCGTAACCAAGAGCAATAATCCAAGAGGGGTACACTGCCTGACCTTGGATCATCTTCTTCCTCCTTCTTTTCCTACTTGCTACTGTTACTTATTCATATGCCCTTTCCAGAAGTTGCTTTAATGCTTGGAGAAATTTCTGCATGTCATCTTTAACGACTTTACCATGGAATTAGGTGTGCTCCTGGATCAGAGCTAACCTGCTTACTAGGAACTAAGCTCCACTAAACTCACTGAGACGTACTTTTCTGTAAACGTGCTTTTAAAAGTACATAGTCTGGATTCTGTTTTGTGCATATTTACCTTGGAGTAAACAGCATTTAGCAAAACAGAATTTGCTTCTAAGTAAACAGGAAGTGACTCAAGCTGCTGATCAGCTATCTTTTCCAGGAAGAAGGCACTATATTCCTTTTGTATTTTTTCTTTTATTTCTGTGATATGATTTAGTACATATTTTAGAATATTTTTTTTTATACAGTGTTCGTTGGTTTGTTTTGGAAGACAAAATTAGAGCAGTGGCTTTCTCGGCCAAAGAGAAGAGGACTTGTCCCTGATTAATTGGGATAGTTGGAGAACAGCCATATTTGTAACATTTTCATGAATATATTTTGCAAATGCTTTTTCATTATATTTTTGCACCACTAGAATAATCTTCAGAGAAGATGATTGTTTGCTGGACAGAATCAAGAAAAATGCAAAGCAGCCTCATCAACTAGGTGAAATTTTGAGATTTATTAACAAAATCAGGAAATATTTTATGCCTGTACTTAAACATTGTTCTGTTTAATTATGTAACTGCGGATGAGTTGCAAAACATGTTTCTGGACAGAAAACAACCTTGTATTAGATGCAGAATGTCTTTTAGGATATCCACCCTAAAATTACTTGGGTCATGGTACTCAGATTTTGAAAGCTCTATATAATCCTCATTGAATTTCCTAGTAGGTAACCGATCTATGGCCATTGTATAATATCTATCAGCAAGTGCAGTCAGCCCTCCACATTTGCGGGCTTCACTTTTTGCAGATTTGATTATTTACAGATTATTTGCTGTCACCTCTGCTGCCTCCCTATGCCATTTTTAATAAGGACTGCAAGGTTCATGCAACCGCGAAACTGCGAACGAGGCTTGCAAGTCCTTATTAAAGATTCTGTGGGCAGCGGAGGTGACAGTAAGCCTCACCAGCCACCCCTTGTGAAAGAACCCTGATGCTTCAAAGGTGGGTTGAATATGGTGATCATATGGTTAAATATGGTTTGAGAGGTCCTAGAGTTATTCACCATTTTTCCACTTTCATGGGGGTCCTCTATCCCTAACCCTAGCAAATGTGGAGGAATGACTGTAGTCCTAAATGAGAGGGATACCACACAATAGTGTAGGCTGTTCGAGAGCTCCCATTTAGCTGTAATATTATTCATCTATATGGAATTCTATATATCAGTCCAGTTACTAGAACTGGAAGATGAAAATAGAGGGGGGGGGGTCAAATTCCAGTGCCACCATTTTGTATTGCAGTATGCATGTATGTGTTGTTATAGAGAGCTCCTGTGCAATCATTCATCACATGGGAGAATGGGTGGCAGCATTTGTAGTATATTGAACAGTCACACACTGTGAATATGTTGCATTGCACAGGACTACATAAGCACACTCTGCTGTTGTATGATACTTCTCAATTATGGAAGCAGTTGGGACTATTTTGGAATGATGAGGCAGCACACATGTGTTTTATGTGAGGATATTTTAAAGTCTTATTTGTGTGTGTGTGTGAGAGAGAGAGAGAGTGAGAGAGAGGGGGGGGAATCTACATATGCTCAGAAGCACTTAGGCCTAGGAGTCAAGATTTTTGTAAGAAAAATTCTGACACTCCCTGTGTGCCCGTGCATATGGATTTGGAGCTGATTCATATGCCACCAGATGCCTCAGTGTACAAGCATGCATGTAGCTACACTGCCAAGTGGGAAAGGGCTATTGTAAACAAGGCTATGTATCTGGGAGAGCCAGAAGCACTTCCACTTTATGACTGTTCTTTTTTATTTCCTGGCAGCCATAATCAGTAAGCTGGCTAGTGGTTCCCCATATGTATAGCCCCATTAATTGTATTTCATTGATTTAGTTATAAGCCGGAGTTCAGACGCCACACAGTCACATCCAGGGTACTTGGATTAACTCATTTTGCCTTGCGGGAAGGAAGGGTTGTAGCATCACAGTAGACCAATGCAAAAGCAGCCAAAGGGCTAGTCTCTGCATTTTCAGTTGAAGTTACAGAAGCATTTTGTCTCAACCCTTAGAGATCCACCACCAGTTCGTGTGGTCAAGGCTGAGGACTCTTTTTTCACCCTGAAGTCCAAATTTTATTTCAGAGAGGATTTTTTCTCTCCTCCAGCTGCATTCTAGCGGTGAATGGGCCCAAAGACAAAAGGTTAGCATCAAAAATAGCTTACTGTGAGCAACTAAATCTTAGGAGGGATATTTGAGAATAGTGACCCCCTATGCACAAGATTCGGGAAATTATCAGGTAATAGAAACCCCAGGAGGCTGGATTGAGTTTCCAAGAGGGACTGACTTTTGACCCCAAACAAGGTTTCTCACTCTCATATATATAAAAAATACCAAGTTAGATGGCTCATTGTCATGATGTCTTATAAAGCAACTTTCTATGTTCCTCAGATGTCATACCCTCCAACATTTCTGAGATGAAAAGCAGGACATATGTGGCCAAGCAACATCACAGTATGGTCAAGACAGCAAAAGTTGTTAATGAAGTAGAACGCAGAAGCTAGGAGAGGTTGCAGCAGTTTCCTTTCTCCTGAGCTTGCAGGGAAGGGCAAAATTCTACTCATTTCTCTTGTGCCCCCAGTAAATTCAACTGAAAGATGCTGAAGACAAAGGGGAAGTGGGAAAAGGAAAGAGAAACTGGGATATTTTAAAAGTGGCTGAAAAAGTGTGATGAGAGAGAATTAATCAGGATTGTCCTTGTCAAATCAGGACAGTTGGAAGGTGTGAGATGTATGTTGAAAAAAAAAATGGACACTAGGAATATCTTAAATGCCACATTTCATGTTTAAGGGTTATGTCTGCTCAGTCAGTCAGTTTCTTGAGCTTCAGCAAATACTGTGAGGTTTACTATACTACCAGACAGAGAGCCTCTAGCAGTACTAAAGAAAAGACACTGTGCAACTGTTTCATCTTTCCCTCTGTAGTGGGTGGATGTGTGTGTAGAAAGAAAAAGACTAAAGAAGCTTGAGACTGGGGAGTGAGGGTATAATTATACCTCCCCAACGCCCCATAGCATGGTCACTGGCTGTGCTGGTTCTGGGAGTTGTGGTCCAAAAAGTTGCTTTCCAAGCTCTAGAGCAGACCTGGGCATTGTACGGCCCCCGGGCCCCATATGGCCCTTTGATTGGCTCTGACCGGCCCGTGTAAGGCTAATTGGAAATTACAAAATAAACATACTTTCTAAGGCCCTTTCCTCATGGGGGGGGCAAAACGGGGCCACGCACGTAGGGGCAGAACTTACCCGCGAGCGGGTTGCTCCGTCCCTGCGGAGAGCGCGGATCCGCCGTTCCAAACGCTGCCAAATTTCAGTGGCGCTCGGCGGCGTTTGGCGGCACTCGGCGGCGCCCAAAATGGTGGCCGGCGGCTTCCGGCGGCGCTCCGCCAATCAGGACAGTGCGCCAGCCGGAAGCCCCTCCCTGGGTAGATCTGCAGGGACACGCTACTGCGTCTCTGCAGTTCTTCACCGGGGGCTGCTACGGGGCAGCGCGGGTGAGTTTTATAAAAACCACTTGCGAAGGTGGTTTTTATAAAACTCACAGCGCCACCCCCGCGGCTGTGCTAGAGCAGTTTGAGGTCTAGAACCTCACTTTTTTTAACTGCTCTAGCGCAGACCCCAGTGAAGAAGACCTCCAGGAGAGGTCGCTCTAGCATGGGCAATATGCCCGTGTGGAAATGGCCTAACTTTACCTCGTGCATGGTCTAAACAACTTGTCAAAACAAGCTATTTACTGCTTTTTATAAAGAAATACAATTAATATTATGCAGAATTGAGTTCAGCCCTTTGGCCCGGCCCTTCACAATATTTTTAGTTTCTCATGTGGCCCCATGGGAAAAATAATTGCCCACCCCTGCTCTAGAGGCAGCATTTGGGAAAACACAGGGTGGCTGTAAATGGAAGGCAACATTATTTGGGCCTCCTGTAAAATTCGATGGATGAGACAAGGGGATTGCAGAGTAAAATCCTGGTCTCAAAATACTCTTTCTTCTGAGTTAATGTACTGCATGTAGTGGAATTTGCCACTGTGAAGCAGCCATTCGAGGTTTTAAGATTAGTTTCTTCCTATCACCTGCTCCGGCGTCCCCATTTCCTTCCCTGCCCTGACTTATTCCCTGTCTTCTTGTCCAACCATCGGAATCCTTGTTATCAGATCTGTATTCATGTTCCTTTCCAGGGTTCAGGCTCGTGGCTCGCCGTTCCTATGAAATATTCATCTCATTTTGATGTTCGTAAAGTTCAGTGCCTGATATTTTTCATCCTCTGAAATTATTTATTTCAGAGCTCTGGACTATAAAAATATAACTCTGACCTGCTTCTGTCCTCCCCCCTGCCTCCTCCTTAAGTTTCCCAGGAGATTACTGCATTTTGAAAAAGGCCTGGCATTTCAGGTGTTTCTTCTGCAATGGTAGATAAATTCTTTGTCCTATTTCTGGTGTGAGAATCTGCCACCCCAAGAGTCAGTTGATTCGTTCATGAGTAGAAGAGATTTGGGGAAAAATAAAACTCATGCCATCTTTGGCGTGCCAAAAGTTGAATCTTGTGCCTGTGCAAGTAGCTAAGGCACAGCCAGGGTAACATCACTATATTTTGGACTTCAGGTTCAACGGTAGGGGATTATGGGAGGTACAGTCCAAAACACTGCAAGCAAAAGTACCTCCCTCCTACCCCACTTACACTATAACTACAGATGCTACTTGTTGCAATGGTTATGAAAAATATGTTAAAAATGCTATTTAGGCTCATTGGAGCAGCTCACACACATACTAATTGTGGTCTAAATGGCCTCCCATTTTTTTCTGCTCTATTTACTGGGAATAAAATAAGAGTAGAGGGAGATTTGATGCAAAAGGAAACTTCAGCAGTACTCTAGACAATGCTTTTTTCTGTATTTGCTGGCTGGTGAGCAACATTTTCCTACCCAATTTCCATGGAATTACGCTATGTCATCATGTCTCATTGTGCTATAAGAGATTCTGGGAGAAGAAAATTATAGATACAAGTTGGCAGCCATCAGAAAGAGTAGTGCACTGCAAAACAGACAGGGACAGTAACAAAAGGGATGCTGGGAGTGGCTTGTTTCAGATCCCTTTTACCCTGCCTGTAGCTTTCCTGCTTCCAGATCAATAAAAGTACAGGGATACCTCTGTTCGCAGAGCCTCTTACAAAGAATCTCCTTTTTACAAAGCCTTTTCAAACACTCCAACCCCATTTTCTTTCTTGTTCTCTATCTAGCTGATTTTTTAAAGCAGCATCAGCATTGGTAAAGGAGAAGTAAAGAAACAGACTTTTGGTGATGGGCTGCAGTGGCAAAGTTGTAGTAAATGCACTAAAACTTGAGCTAGAAAAGAATGTGATTTTGTCCTAGCTGATCCTACTGTACTGTTTGTGCCTGCCTACTTCAGACGAGGTAGAGAGCAGTTGCCTCCAGAATCCCTTCCTAAGCATGCATGACCAGGAAAACAGAGAGAAAGGGGAAAAGGGGAAAGCAGATGAGCCTGTTTCACCAGCTGCCCCCGGCATTTTGAAAATCACAAGTCTATGAGTGGCCACCAAAATGGAAATCATAAATAAGTGAAGGCTGGTGAAAGGAAAAATAATTTCTGGATGCATTTTGTAAGAAGCTTTCAAGTAATCTCTAAGTGGTTCAAATATATTTTTCTTTACATATGCAAAGCTTACCTGACCTGATTGTTTCATTTTAAATGTGCATATTGTTTTTTGTTTTTTAAAGTTCACTGAGACATGTTGAACTGAACTTCTTTTTTGTAGTCTAAGGACTTATCCTATATACTTGGGTATAAGAAAAAAAACTGGGTTGACTTATACACACATCTGTTTAATGCCTCTGTCTGCTGCAGTGCTGCTTCTGGTCTTTTATAATGTCTGCTTAAAATAAAATAAAGGCAATGGAGTCATGACAATCTAGCTATGACTCCGAACCAGAACACTCTGTATTGCAACATTTTGTTGCCACTTATATGTATAGCCCAAGGATGAGAACCTTCTTTTGCCTTGAGACTCAAGTTCAATGTCAGAGAATTTGTTGGTGGCCACATCCCAATGGTTAGTGGCAAAAGGGTGAGGCCCAAAATACAAGCCTCTTTTACCTTAAACTTCTTTTCCCAGTATATACACCTTGAGAGAAGAATTATGATCTTTAAGATTGGAAGGGAAGCCTGTGCACAAGCTGGGAAACTACCAAAATATGGCATTACAGGGAAAGAGACATGACTATCTGGAGAAGCCCAGCAGAACTCAGAAGGGTTAGATGCTTCGCTTGGGCCTGAGGTTTAGGAATAGAGTTCAGCACCTTGGATAGGTCCTTTAAAATTAAAATCTGGAGCAGATTCACCACCCCAATGACATGGAAACCACCAATCACCATTACATCCAACATAATGCATACTGTGTTACGTAGGCTTGCAGCTTAGTGTTGGGCAAGGGGGCTTCCTACAGGGTTGTGCTTCTACTGATGATCCATTAATGGACACCAATAGCAGGTGGAACAGTGGCCATTTCTGCCCTACACTGTTATAGTGCTATTATTCCACTTTCAACCTCCTGTGGAATTCTGGGGTTTGTAGTTTACTGAGTCCAAAGAGCTCTCTGGCTGAGAATTCTAAATGCCCCTCCGAAAACTGCAAACCCCAGGATTCCACAGGGTGTTAGAAGTGGAAAAATAGCGCTATAATAGTATATTGCAGAAATGGCCAATGTCTTGTGATCGTTGAATCAAAGAGTTGAGCACAACAGCTTCTAGGTCTCCCCCACTCCCATTCTCCAAGATTTATCCAGCTCTTTCTTCTGCAGTTGGTGACCTCATGTGACCCCTGGATCCAATACAGGAGGAGTTTGGAAAAGCACTTTATGGTGCATTCTTCTTCATTCTTGCATAATGCCAATCAAGAAAATAATTACTAGCAGCAGGAGGTACTGAGATTTCAGAATCCTTTTAAAAGTCTGCCCTAACATCCCCTCTGCAAGGAGTTATCTCAGCTCCTTGTGCTCACTCACTGTTTCTGTGCCACTAAAACCAGAGGAAATTCTGGTATACTTTGAGGCCCTCATTCCAAATGAGTCCTGTGAGCACCTGGTATATTTAGCAGACAGCATTGTTCAAGAGAAGATTGCCAGCAGTGGTTCTTGGTTCAATCGCTGGCTCCAGCACAGTTTGCGTTTTTAATTTTTTTCATTGCAAAAGCAGAAAGTCAGCAGAACTAACAGATGAGGGCGAAAGGAGATGGAACTGGTCTGAAGTGAAAAGATTGTGATATGCACGGATTTTAAAAAGCAATTTCTGTCTGTGGAAAGCTCAAGTCCTTGTAGCTTGGCCAGTAGGGTGTTTCCCTTTATAGCTTTCCTGATAGAAGTGTAAGCTGATAGAGAACCATTTTTGTCTCACATCCCTGCCAGTTGAATATGCTGGCATCTGGGGCACTATTCACTGTAAGGCTAAGTAGAGAACATGATGTTTTACTGACAAGTGTCAGCTTTTGGTGATTGAGCATATAGTAGATTGGGTTAAGAGCTAGGCGCAGGAAGCCTTTTAGACTAAATTGCCCATGTGTCTTTGAACCATGAATTTTGGATTTTTTTTTTTATACAGGTGCAGACAAAGAGGGAGTGTCTAGAGCTTTCCTTTTGAGAAATCTCAACACACTACTTTTCTTTTGGCTGGTCATCAAAGAAAGTTGACTAGGAGAAGCAGGACCAGCCCTACCATTAGACAACTATCTCAGTTACCAGATGCTGGGGAATAGCAATGGTTGTGATCCAGCAAGGCTTGCTGGGTACCTTGGCCATTCATTTTGTCTGGAGGATGGTGTGCGTGTGTGTGTGTGCATGTGCACGCACATGCGCAGATGCATGCTCAAGATGCGAGAATACTGCAATTAGAAGCATGTGGTTTGTGTGTCTTCAGCCCAGCTACAGCTTCAGATGTTGTTATTCACAGCTTTGTCTTTGCTGTTGTTGAAGGGCAAAAGAGCAAGTGCCTTTGAGGCAAGAGGTTGTTGTGGAGAAATGGAGAGGGGGAGGTTGAGTAGACCCAGCTGCAGACATTCAGAAGGATAGGAGCCAGAGTCCATCCATCTGTCAGCTGACTGGGTAGAATAAAACTGGAGCATCAGCAAGACTCGAGATAGCTCCAGGAAGACAACTTGCCCCAAAGAGATTTGGAGCCTAACTGAGCCTTGTCATTCTTCCTTGGCTTGGCAGTGTTGTCATTTGCCCTGGCTACTTGTCCTCTGGAATGCCTCTGAAACCCTTAGGCTTGGGATTGTTTGCAGATACTCATCTTCAGTGAAAAAGTATCCACTGTTGAGGAAATGGCCAACTGCTGGTAGACTTTTCATAATTCATTTATTTTATTATTTGTTTGTTTTATTTATTTATTTATTTATATGCAGTGTTTTCTTCCAAAGTGGGACCCAGAATAATTCAGGATACCTTTGCACCACTCACCTCTTCCTAAACAATTTGAATGGGAAACAATGCATTTTGCACAAAACAGCGTTTTCTTTTTTTCTTTCTTTCACACTTTCTTTCACACTTTCTTTCTTTCTTTCTTTCTTTCTTTCTTTCTTTCTTTCTTTCTTCTCTCTCTCTCTCTCTCTCTCTCTCTTTCTTTCTTTCTTTCTTTCTTTCTTAATAAGTTTTTTGGTTTAGATGAATAGTTTGCCAAAAAAAGAAAAGAAAGAAAGAAAGACAGACAGAAAATGGGGGACTCAATGTGCAAAAGCATAGAAAAATGTGCCAAAACATAGCAATAGCAATAGCGTGTGTATTTCTATGCCCTTTATCAACTAAGTGCTCTCTAAGCAGTTTACAATGTGTTAGCTAATTGCCACCAACAAGCTGGATACTCATTTTACCAACCTGCAGAAGGATAGAACTCACAACCTTGTGGCTGCAGTACCGGCAGTTAACCACTGTGCCACCAGGGTTACTTCATGGGAAAAACATGGGAAGAAAATGTGCAAAAACTCTCATAATCTCATCTAGTGATGAGAAAACATTTGCAGTTGTTCATTTTTACATGCAAGCTGCACTTCTTTACTAGAGGCATGTACTCTGTGGGTCTTCAGCTGCATCTAGTGGCTGTGTTATTGTCTCTGCTAGGTGGAAGTAGAAGTCAAGATACATTCAAGGATAAGGGTTGTAGCTCCTCAGTGGATACTTTTAACCACAGGCATTTGTCGCAGGGAGTTTGATCTTCAGATAAAGGGACTTGGGTTGACTATATCCTGGACTAGTGGTCACCATTTTTTTTTTTTTGGTTCCTTTGTTTCAGAGCTGGGAAACTATGGGAGCCTAGGAGGCTTCATTACTCTCCTCTCCCACGAGACTTAGGAGGGCCACCATAACCATAATGAAATAATTTTAGTTCAAAAGCATGAAGGGGCTTTTTATCATGTTTTTGGCCCCTTTTGGGTCATTTTATGTCCAGGAAAAGTGGCTAGAAGTAACTATTTTGTTCATTGCCTGTTTTAGACAAAGGTCTCCTGGGCCTACAATGATGCAAGGAGACATTTGAGACCTTTGATTTTATTCTGTGGATGCTGGGATTCTGTATTTACCCTATGGGCCACATGTTGCCCACTCCTGTTGTGCTTCATACACCACAGAAGCACACATGCAGACATGCACTCTCCTACCCAGACTTTTTGGTGGTTATTCTAAATTTGGGTCAGTGCTTGAAGCAGGAGGCTGTGCTGAGAAAAGGACAGACAGAAGAGGTATTTTTTTTCAGTTGGAATGAAGGAAAAGGTACAGCACAGAATTTGAGGAAAGAGATGTAACCTTTCAAGTGGGAGGAGAGAGAATGGTTGTTGTGCCTCATCAAGTTGTTTCCAACTTATGGCTACCATAAATCACTGGGTTTTCGTGGCAAGATTTGTTCAGAAGGTAAGATTTATTCTGAGGCTAAGAGAGTGTGACCTACCCATGTGGGTTTCCATGGCCAAACACTGATTTGAACCCAAGACTCCAGAGTCATTGTCCAATGTGCAAACCACTACACTGTGCTGGCCGTCTAGAGAGAATAGGCAGAGTTGTTTTAGGAGAGCTTAGCTTACAGCCCAGAAAGCTCTGGCTGACAGTGCCAGCAACAGAGCCTGGCACTGAGTCTCCATTTTTCATGAACCACCTCCAGATGGGAGTCGGGGGTGCAAATTCTCTGGTTTTGGTGGACTCACCTCCAGGCAGGAGGCAAAAAAGGGTGGTATGCAATGCTCAGCTAGTAGGTCAGGAGCTTGCTATGATTTGCAAGGCTGATTTCCTGCTCACCTTGCAAAGCGTTTCCAGAGTGGTCTAACTTGGTTAGCTCCCGCCTGCCCTCCCAGTCACCATGGTGCCATAGCTTAGCCTCCTATCTGACCTGCATGCACTTTCTGGCTAGAAGCAAGTACAGTAGTCTAGATTAAAGGCTTCTTGCCTCATCTCCTTAACTAAGTGAGAAGGAATAATCCCCTCATTTCACTTTGATCCAGGAACAGCCCCTTATACACAATTTCTATCTTAGTTCCTGAACAGAAAAATATGTTCCCTCTGTCTGTATGTTTGAATGACAAGCTGTGAGCAATGGCAGTCAGTACTTCATGCACCACTCCTAATGAAATCACCAAGGGTTATCCTTAAGTCTCAGGGTTTGGCCCAGAAACTTCAGGGTTTGGGATTTTCCAGAGCTGGCAGCCCTCTCCAGCAAGAAAATTCTGGCATTTATGTGCGTCATAAGAGCCAACCTTTTAACAGTTTGCAGACTGCAGCTTCAGGTGATTTTAGGGCTCTATCTTTAAATTTCCATGTAGCAGCTGAAGTTGGGAATCTCCAAACCAAGACCCTCGAGCTGTGGTGGATTGCAACTCTCATCATTCCCAGTCACAACAAAATGCACTGGGTATGCTGTCTGGAGAGGATCCGAATTATCTAATCCATTTGGAGGGTATCAGGTTGTGGAAAACTGAGTTTACCTTTAAAAACAAATATTGAGTTTACCCTCCCCTTTCTGCCTCTCTCCAGACTTTTGTTTTCTTTGTTAAAATGACAGTAGAGTCCTAGACTTGTCTACTCAAAAGTAATCCCCACTGAGCTCTTTGGAGATTACTTCCGGGAAAGTATATGCAGGACTGCAGCCTAAAAATTAATCTGCAACTGTTTTCATTAGGAAAGAAGAAAAGATACCCAATGTGAAATGTAAATGCCCCGCCAGCAAGATAAATTAAAAAAGGAGGAAATGCAAAGTCAGTAATGCAGCGGAGACATTTAGACTGGCAAAGCAACAGCCAAAGCCTGGAGCTTTCCAGCAGCAGAAGCTCAGCGGGGTTTGATTAGGGATGATGAAGATCAGACTTGCTTTGATAGTGTAAACTGAGAGCATGAGTATCTCTTCTGCAGGGCTGTAAATAATCATTTTACAGCCAGAGTAGGATCCCAGCTTTGTCTTCCTTCTACTTCCCTAGCAGTAGCTCCACAATGAGTTAAAAATTGTTGTTGTATTTCTTTATATACATGTGTGGGTTACCGTGGGCCCCTTGGTATCCACTAGGATTTAATTCCAGGACATCTTCTCAGATACCAAAATTTGTGGATGCTCGAGTCCCATTATGTACAGTGGTGTAGTAGAATGACATCCCTTGTATCAAATGGCAAAATCAAAGTAGAGTCTCGATTATCCGACATAAACGGGCGGGCTGATAGTCGGATAGCCGAAAATGTCGGATAATCCGGAGGGCTATCCTTGCCTGTAGTGGCTGCCATGTTTGGGGGCGTGTCTGGGGTGTGTCTGGGTGTGTCTGGGGACGTGGAAATGCCTACAGCCACGCCCCCAAGCAGCCGTGACATCGGATAATCCGGAATGTTGGATGACTGAAGGATGGATAATCAAGACTCTACTGTATGCTTTTTGGATTATTTATTTGTTTTTTAAAAAAATATATTACCACGCAAGTGGTTTAAACTGGATTTTGGACTGGATCAGATTAGGTAACACACGTCTACTTGAGCTGGAAGGAGCCAAGCCCACGTTTGGTTGGCACACTTATCTTTGTTATGATAATGATAAGATGAATAGAGAATTTAATAACCACTTTATAAGGAAGTCCCCTATTGAAGATTTGGAAGTATTACTCTCTCTCTCTCCCTCTCTCTCCCTCTCTCTCTCTCTTTCTTTCTCTCTATATATACACATTTGAAAATATCTCTTTGGACTTCAGTACATAAAAGGGTTTTATAGAAGAGAAAAACTCACATTTCAAAAATGGGTCATTTATAAAGTTCTGTTAAATATACAAGGAGACAATATCAAATTTAAAACTGAAGATGAACTAGTAAAACAAGGCTTCACCACTCATTAGCTCCTTCAAAGACAGTTGATGGAAAAACACTTCTGGAGGTGTGTCCTTTCTGACATGTGGCTGCAAATTCTGCTGTGTAATGGCCGCTGATTGGTCAGGTGGTCTCTTTGATCCTACCCCACCCATCTGGGGGGAATCTCCTTTCTCAGAGTGACAACTGGAAGTAGCTAGAATGCCAGAACTCAGCACTCCACTCTTCTCCACCTGAGAGGAAAGTACTAGTTAGTCTTTTACCTTGACTTTTTTCTCCCCCCCCCCCGGAGTGCCGGGAACAGAGGCAAGGGAATGGAAGGGGGATCACGGGGGGAGTTATTTGTGTTTTTTCTACTTTTGCAAGATTCCTACACCCTGAACCCTCAGAAATGAGGAGGGGCCACTACAACTGAAATGAATAGGCTTACAAGTGTGAAACTATCAGCTGAATCTTCCAACTAATTGCCTTGATTTGACAGGGACAGCTCCAATGAATCCTTTGACATTCCTAGTTGCTGTCTCATCTTCCCACTTTTCGCCATTCATCCTCTGCTTATTTTATTTGCTGCAAACTGAGTTCAAATGGCAAAAGTGATTAAAACCACCAGGCGAAGAGGACAAGGAGGGATAGAATCTTGTCATTCTCTGCAGACTGAGGTAGAAACAAACTACTGCAGCCCCTCTTAACTTATTTGTTCTTCCTCATTAACAATATTTGGCATCTTAACTTCACTCTGATGTTGCTTGGCCACTTATGTCCAGTTTTTATCTGTGAAATGTTGGAGAATATCATAATGAGTGTCTCAGGGCTCATGAAAGGGAAGTAACTCACCATGTTAACATACTCTAAGCTTGCACACTTAGAGGTAAGCTCCCTTAAACCAGCGGAACTAACTTCCAAGTAAATGTGCTTTGTGAGAATTAGACTGTGAGGTTACCACCCTAAAAACACTTTTTCATCAACCACATGAATGCAGCTTGCAAGTAGGTAGGACTGGGCTGTTAAGAGGGGTACTTGAAGCAAGGAGCGCTCCACTCCAAAGAAATTTTGGAAAAGAGATGCACGCTTTGACAGATGAAGAGGTATTTGATAGACATTAAAATAATTTCTTGACTGACACTAAGAAGTGATTAGGAATAATCCAGAGTGAATCTGCTACAGATAATGCAGCCTATCTCTGTTCTTGTATGAGAACAGATGGCAGCTACAATGGGGTAAGTGTAAGGTGTACATTAACTGGGTTCCACAGTAGTGGTTCAGAGCAACCTCTGTGTTTAGCCACAGGCCATATCTGCTGTAATGTGTGCAATTAAGTAAGGTGTTGGAAGAGAGGCTAGGGAGCCTTCCGTTTCCATTCCTGGATAAGGATAAATACAGGTAGAAATAGATTCCAGCAGGAGCATCTGGTGGAACATTACATTTCCCTCCACCCCAAATCAGAAAATGCAATATTTTGACCAACTCTTTGCTTCCAAACATAAACAACCCAAACACCTGCGTCTGTTTTATCGGACACATGCAGAGCCCAGAATAGCTTCAAAAAACAACAAGCATTCATCCATTTGGATTTTGGAACCTAGGGTTTTTCCCCCCTTTTTTATTTGTTCCTCCACCACCTCCCACCCGCCTGAACATTCATGCTCTCCATGGCTGCATGGATTCTGAGATGAGATCTGTGGGAGGGATTATGTGATGCTGCCTCTGTGCCAGGAGATGCCCTTCTTCTTGGTCATGGGAAGAAAGTTTGTAGCAAACAGTGCCCACCACCTTAAAAAATAGGGTTTTTCAAGCTTTCAAAAGCTAGATAGAGATTAAAGTGCAATAAGTAAATATTAAAACAAGCAAACAAACATTGATTTAGTTGAATTAAGCCAAGATGTGAGTTGGAGCTTGCAAATATTACTTTTTTCTTTTCTTTTTTTTTTAGACTACAAGGCCCACAATCCTCCAGCCAGCACTGCCACTTGCCGCCTTGGCTGGGGAGTTTGGAGAGCTGTAAATGAAAAATAATGTTTCCAGGCTCTGGCTAGAAAATCTGTGCTTAATGTCTGTACATACTGCTATGAAATCTCACCGCAGAAATTTCTGATGCTGGGAACCTCATTCCATTTGCTGGACAGAAGAGAAATACGTGGACTAGGACCAAGTTTTGTTTTGTCTTTTAAATGTTAGCAGACAGTAAAGAGGGAAAAAATGTGGGGGGACAAGGGAGAGTGAAATAGCCTTCAAGGACATATCAGGTAATCCTCATAACCTGTACCTAGTTTTAGCCTCACTGTTATGTTTTGAAAAGGCGTGATGAATCTCTGTTTCTACTCAGTTATGCATGCTTACATAAGTGTATATAAGTTATATATGTGTGTGTGTGTGTGTGTGTGTATAAGTGTATATAAGTTATACATGCTTACATAAATTACTTAAGTGCAGTCTATCCTCTTATTGTTGCTTTTAATAAATGAATGTATATTAATGCTCCTCCTCCTCACATTAAATCTATATCCAAACACATAATTAAATAAGAATTTCTAAAAGGACAGTTGACCTTCCACATTTGCTAGGGTTGGGGGCACAGGACCCTCATAAAAGTGGAAAAGTTGCTTATATCAAATGTGTGTGTGAGTTTGTGGGAAGCGGAGGCTGAGCACGGTAGGGAGAACAGGCACCCAGGGTCCAAACCAGGCCAGGGAAAGGAGTGATAAGGGGGTGGGTCAACATGGTTGTCCTGTACTTCGTCTCTCTCTCTCTCACACCTATCTCCTTTCCTGGGTGTGTGAGGAGCATTGGGAGGAGGTTTGTGATGCTGAGAAATCACGCTGCAAACCCTCCTTGGCTGGCCAAGCAGTGATTGGTGGAGGAACAGGAGGCCCAGAGGCAGGATTTTAAAAGGTTGCATTGCCTGATCAGAGCCTCCAAGAGGGAAAGTTCACTTGGAAAAGAAGTATCTTAAATGGAGAGGTCAGAGTTTGAAGAAACTTGCACATAATCCAATCAATGATAGTCAAATCCTCAAATGTGGAGGGTTGACTGTATTTCCAATCAACAAATGTATGACAATGATTTTCTTTTCAAGACCTCTGAACTATTTCAGAATGTCTTGGAAGCATGAAAGCCAGTGGATAACTAACTTCTAGTATGTATGGGTATCCAAGAGAGAACACACCAGATCACATCCTATTGGAATTCACAAATATCAGATGCCTTAAATATTCCTAATTTTGAACTGGGTTCTGAATGGTCTTTGAAAACACCTTGTAACATCCCCTTCCAGCATTTCACAGATGAAGACTGAGATGCCAAGCAACATCAGTGTATGGTCAAGATGGTAAAAACCTATTAATGAGGAAGAACAGACAAGCTACCAGAGGCTGTGATAGTTTGCTTTTGCTTGAGTCTACTGGGAAGGGTAAGATTCCATCCCTTCCTCTCTTCCCCAGGCTAATTGAGTTTAAACTCAGTTTGCAGCAGTGGCGGAGCTTGGAGTATGTGGGGGGGGCAGGGGGGCAGGGCTATGGCATGTGGGGTGTGACTAGGGTGTGAAGGGGTGTGGCCAGAGGCATAGCCAGGGCATGCCGGGGCGTGGCTGTAGGCCAGGATACCCCCAAAACATTGCTGCCCAGGGCGAATCACACCCCCTACACTCCCATCCCTACATGACTGGTTTGCAGCAATGGAAGTGAGCTGAGCAGAGAAAGGGAAAGTGGGAGAAAGAGAGAGAAACCAGGACATTTTAAAAGGAGTTGAAAAAGTGGGGTGACAGTCTAATCAGGACTGTCCTTCCAAATCAGCACAGTTGGAAGGTAGCCTGCAATTCTGTAATACTATAATCTTCAGCATATTAGAGTAGTCTAGTTTGGATGTTACTAGGGCATGTTATAACTGTTGAGAATCATTTGTAAAAGAGTAATAGGAGAACACAAAGTGTTGAGTTTTACAGTGCCCTTGTGGAAGATTTTTATCCAAACACTTTGGTCTACATAAACACCATTTTCTGTATCTCAGCATTCTGCTCCTCTTTTGTCCCTGGACCGATGCCTTCCCTTTCTAGTCTTCCATGTATATCTGCAGCCAGGTCCTCTTTTTCCAAGAAGGGTTGCAGCTGGTATTCCTGGTTCAAATCCAGTGGACCCTGAGAATCATGTATTATATGAATATATTCTAGAAGCTCTCAGTGTTTTGTTTTTGTTTTTTCCTATGATTGCAGCTGAAACAGCCCTGATCTTTGTCTGCTTTGGTGCTCAATGCCTGAATGGGCCTGGGCAAGTGCAGCAATGGCCTAGCAGAACTCTGTGCAAGCAGCTCTCACAGATTAGTGTTGAGCGACAGCTTGCGGAACAGCTTGTAACAAGAGCCACGTTGACTCCATTTTAAAGCCTGGCATTCATAGGTAGTCTTGGAGAGGGAAGGATCTAGCAACACAGTTCAGGACCTGCAGGTGGGGAAATGTAAATTCATCCCAGAAATAGGGAATTGGTTAAAGGGGAATTTAAAACAAACAAAAAAGAGGAAGATGATCTATGGAGAGAAGGTCATCTCCGCGACGTTAACAAGATGAGGAGACATCGGCTTTTTCCCACTGAGTTTGCCCTTCGTAGCACCAACTGTCAGTAATTTAAGTAACATTTTGTAAATAAATGTGGCATTTGGACAGCTGTCACTGCGCCTGCTGTAAACACTCCCTTTGTCACAAAAAAAATACTGGCAGTGCCACTCCGTTTCCCACGGAAGTGCAGCCCAGGGTGCCAGTTGGCTCTTGCACCCAAGGCTGTCAGGGAAAACACATGGAGACCAATGGGCTGCAGTATCCACTGACAAGGGGGCTGATGCCTGGTATGAAGGTTATGTTTTGCTTCTGCTGAAAACAAATAGGAATGCCTAGTGAAACTCACGCTTTAGCTGAAACTCAGGAGCTCTGTTTGAAAACCTCTCAACTTCTTGCCAAAGAAGAAGCCATGGAGCAAAACCAGGCTGATCCTGCTGGGTAGAAGCCCACGCTAGCAAAGGAAATGTTCCTGGGTGACATCAGGGGTAGAAATGACAATGTTTTGCAGAACCTGATGGCTGGCTAATGGATGGTGCTGATCAGTTGATGTTTCTAGAGCTGGTTGAAGTTGCTTGCAAGCTGATTTTTGAAAGCTCTGTAATTTTATTTTATTTTGTTCTTAAGGAGTATAGATGGCTGTTGGCTACTAGCTAAGACTTGCCCCAGATGTTTTCCGTGGGCTTGAGAAAAGTTGCTGAAATAACAGCATAGCCAGCAGCTGAAACAGTTGTGATACAGCCAGTTGGAAAAAGTATGCTATGTTTTCTCTTAGGGAACTGATGCTGCTTTAGAGAACAGAAATGTCTCCCGAGGTACTTCTCCTCATGCTAGATGTACATATTTATAAATGAACAATTATGAGAAAACACCATAAGGCTCTAGTACTCTCTCTCTCCTTCCAGGGAAACAAATTCTGTAGCCTCCTACTGCTGTGAAAAGTAGGGAGCTAAATACACAAACAGTATAGACAGGCACAACTGCTATTCTTCTGCTTCAGTTCACCCACCTTTTAATGCCTAATAATGCAAAAGAAGATATTTCATTGATGGGGCAAATACAATGGGGCTTTCTTCCAGGCAATCGTGCATAGAATTCACTGCATCTGTATAGTTTCAAGACTGCATTTGGATTTCTACTTGTGATCCTTTTTGTTATCCCCTCATCCACCAAAACTGTGTTCCTGAAACAGTAACTTTGGAAGCCCTGAACTGAATCTCATCTCTGTACAATCATCCAGAGTCCCAGTTCTGGCATATTAAGAAATGAGAGAGAGCTATACTATGAAGTGCTGAGATTGTTGGGGTTTTTTTCTCTCTCTCTGGCCCTTTGTGGCAGCTAATCCTCAGACGTTAATTGTCTGCGCTGGTATGGTGGCATAGAATTCTCTGAAATATCCCAGATGCTTGAGGAAGAAAGCTATCTGGATGCATGTGGTCAGCCCAGCTCCTTTGAGAGACTGGAAAGTTATTTACTTGCCTGAGAGCCAAACCGCAGGCAGATCCTGACTATGGGGAATGTAGGAGTGCCGTTTGCCATGCAGAACAGAGACTAGCAAGAGATCCCAAGAAGCAAGGAAACCAAGGGCCAGAAAGCATAGAGGCCAGTTATCTGAAGAAATGTCTCCAAGTAATTTGAAATAGCTAGTACTTTGGTTACATGGCTTCTAATATATGCATATGTACATGTATATGCCAAACAGTGACTGAACAGTGTTTTGATCAGTGCAGGGATCTTATACAAAATGAAAAGCAGTTGCCCTAGATGAAGAAAGGAATGATTTTTGAAAAATACAAGTCTCTGAAGTTTCAGCTTGCCAGTTGCCTCAAGCTTTCCTGGTGCCCCATCACACCGCTGCCCCATATATTTCCCTCTGCCTCGTACTGCAGTTATCTCTCCTACTCCAGGAAAGTTTGGATGGGTGCTGCAGCCCATATCTGATGTTCAGATGTCATTTAATTTTCAAGTGCATCACTTTCAGCAGCTGTAGGCTGCAATCAAGATCAATTAAAATCAATGAGAGTTTTGCTAATGACTTCAAAGGGATGTTGCTTGCACCATTATTATTCTTTGAGCATAGATGTGTGTGCACCTTCAGAATGTACACTGCCCTTTTGCTCTTCCTTGGTCTCTAAGATCTATAACTGCATCAGACTTTCCTTGATACAAGGAGGTCTAGAGAGACAGAGAATCTGTTTGGCTATTACAACTGACTTCTTCGAGCTTGGTTCCCTGCCTCACTTTGCATTCTGCCCACGCCAGCTATCGGAACCAGTCGAGATTGACTGAGTGTGTGTGTGTATGTGTATACACACACCTTGTACACAGCTAATGAATTGGGATGGATACGGTTAAGAGGGAGAGTCGCTAACGCAGGCTGCCCTGAGAGAGATGCAGGACGCAGATAAAGTGAGGGAGAACTTGTACAGATTGAGGCAATGGATTTTGCAAAAGATAGATTTGGAGAAGCAGGTAAGCAGTTCAGGCATCCATTAAGGATTGGATTGGGCTGTGGGGGAGGAAACTGACTTTTTGTAAATGTTTGTCTGTTCAAGTGAATCTACTTTTTGTTTGCCAGAGGGGTTCTTGTGTGAAAATGGTGTAGCTCACCACCAAGCTACATTTTACTCATAGGAATAATGGTATAACTCATCAAACACTCATCACCCCCTTCCTCTTTCCTCTATATTACCTCTCAGCAGATCTATCCCAAGATATTATGCTGCCTGAAGCCAAGGGCACCATGGCACTTTCTTCTCATTCCATGTACTGATGGCACAGGTAGTTGATATCACTTCAGTACTAATAGTGGAACAGTGTGATTTACCTTGCTGCTGAGAACAGGAGGTTAGTTTGGGGAGTGAATGAGAGATCACATGATACACCCAGATGTATCTTCTTAGGCAGGAGAGATGGCTGGGAGACTGTAGAGCAGCAAACAGGAAGAAGATGACTCTTCTCTCCGGTACTTGTCTCCCAGAGACTAAAAAAGAGCCTTTCTGCACTGCACTTTTACAGTGCTATTATTCCACTTTCGACATCCTGTGGAATTCTGGGGTTTGTCGTTTACTGAGGCCAAAGATCTCTCTGGTTGAAAAGTCTAAAGGTCTCTCCTTAAACTGCAAACCCCAGGATTCCATAGGATGTTGAGAGTGGAATGATAGCATTAAAACAGTGTAGGGCAGAAAGGCCCAAAGTTACCTTTTGGACTACGTCTCTCAGAATCTTATGGGATTCTGGTAGTTGCAGTTTTAAAAATAACCCTTCTCAAGCTCTGCTAACTTATAAAGTGATGATTGTCTTCCCTGTCTCCTTGTTTTACTTTGTGAACTGTATCAGTCTTTCACAGATGTAGTGGTAAAGCCTCTCTCCAGTCTTTAGCAGTGACATCCAATTTTGGTAGCCCCTTTTCAGATGTTACCCAAACATGCTGAGAGGAGAATTGCTTTGCAAGTCTTTCTGCATCATGTGCAGAATTTATATCCTGGGACAAGGAGACTGTTTACCATGAATAAGTACAAATAAAGTTGAAATAAATTGAATTACAGGCTTCCTCCACTGATCTGACAGCTTAGGGACCCAAACACTGTCAGAAAGGGGAAATGATCGAAAAGCAGATTCCATGTACTGTGGGGAACATGAAGGACTTATGGAGGCTCGCTTGGGTCCGACTGCATGTGCATGCTACTTGTTAAGTGTCTCAGTTGGCTTGGCGCCTCCCCCCACCAGCTTACTTTGCAAGCAGCACATGTGTGGTTCCAAGCAAGCCTTTCTCGGTACGAAAAACTGATGGAAGCCTCCTGTTTCAATACTTGCAATACAGATATGTTCCATTAATTCTAGCAGGGGATCTGCTTTTTTGCAGGCAAGACTTGGGATCATGCGTGCACGCAAGCAGTCCCAAGCAAGCCTCCATGGGCAAAAAGAACTGACAGAAGAGTGGACCCCACATCAAGTTAAGAGAACTTATCTTTAATTTGGAAGCACTGAAAGGCCAAGTTGTCTGGTAATGGAGTGTCGAAAGGTGGGAGCTTCCTGAACAGCATTAAAAAAAAAAGTAGTATTAATCACACTGATAAAAGGACAATCATCCAGTTTTTAAGGGCATTGTTCTCTGTCAGCTTTCAGAAAGACGACAAGGATAGGGAGTACCAGATCTTAGGAATGACCACCTAGAAAGCCTTCTCTCTCACCTACACTTAGGTATGCCTCAGAAGGTAATAGGACTGAAACAAGGCCCTTGCTTAATGATCTGGAAGCCAGTGAGATTCACATGGGAAAATATAATGCCTTCAAAATACAAATCAATAAGATGTTTACACTGACTGGCAATGGCTGTCCAGTTTGTCCATGGACTGATCATTGGACTTTCTAAAGATAAAGTGCATGATCCAGCTATATGCCCTTTCTCATTCACCCTCCTTCTCTTTCCCCTAACACATAAAGCTACATCATATTGTTAGTCCCAAGTACATACCCTCCAGACTTTCAGAGATTAAAACCAGGATACATGTGGCCAAGCAACATTAGAGTGTGGTCAAGATAGCCAAAGACACTAATGGGGAGGAATATACAAGCTAAGAAAGGCTCCAACAGTTTGCTTTTATCTGAGTCTACTGGGAAGGGCAACACTCTGCCCCTTCCTCTCCTTGCTGCTGAGCTAATTAAGTGCAAATGACTCAGTTTGCAGGAATTGAAGGAAGCTGGAAATGGGAGGGGGAGAGAAAAACTGGAACGCTTTAAAGGCAATCCAAAAAGTGGTACAGCAGAGGATTAATTGGGACTGTACCTTCCAAGCTGAGACAGTTGGGGAGCATGCAACTACAGCACACCCATTCAATCAATGGGACTTTCTTTGCTCCTTTATGCTGCGTCTCCCTGTACCCTTGTTCATTTTGTCCTGACTTCCACTCTTCCTTGGTTCTAGTTTAAGAAGGAATGCTCTAAAATCAGGTACTGGAATTGCAGCAGTCTGCCACAGGTTTCAGTTAATTTTCATCTCTTCCCTTTTGAACATTTCTGATGGGTATATGTGTTGATAAGCTTCTGCTGACTTGGTAAACGCTGACATCAAATTTTCATTATTTCAGTAGATGTACTCTAGTTGGGACTAACAATTAGATTTAGGCTGTAGAATCAGAATGTGGGTTACTGCTGCCTTACACAGCATAGAAACCATTTGTCCTTGTAGTGTTCTCATGTTTGTGTTGAATGGCAGCAGGTCTCCTGGGTTTCATGAAGCTTGAACTGGCAACGGCAGGCCTTCTGTAGCTTGTCCTGGAGATATCAGAGAATCAGTCTGGGAACTTCTGTGGCAAAAATGTGCCTCTGAGCTACAGCTCTCCTCCAGTGCTCTTCTGACACTTGGAAGGCACTTGCTTGTCCATGGTGATCTTTTGAGTGTGGGGAAACATTCAGTCATACCTGCTCTCTGAAAATCTATAGCCTAACAACATATTTTTTTTGTGTTGTATAGTATGCTCTTTATGTAAGCCAGGCTTCCATAAGTATCCATGCTAATGTTGCAGTCACTGTTGATTCATTTGAAACAACAGCCCTTTCCTCACGTGGAGGGGGAAATGGGAGAAAACGTGCTGAAACGGAGCTTACCGGCAGCCGGGTAAGTCCGTCCCCATGCGGAGCAGCGCGAGCTCGCTGTTCTGCAGTCCCCAGCGTACAAAATGGCGGCTCCGGCATCCAAAATGGCGGCTTCTGGTTGGCGGAGGCTCTCTGGGGCATGCCTACAAATCTGCACCGGAGCATGGGAACAGAGTGACATGGAGTGGCACGCTCCGTGCTTTTGAAAAACTTGTAAAAACAGGTTTTTAAAAAGCATGCTGCGCGGGCACTTCACGTCGCTCCGGAGTGGACTGAGGTGCGGAACTGCAACAAGTATTCCGACCCAGTCCGCTCCCACGGTGTGGACAACCTCTGTCAGAGGTTGCGCCACACCGTACTACTTACCCCGTGAGGAAAGGGCCAATGGTCCTTAAACAATCTAATGCATGTAATTTGACTGGCTAGTAATGCATTTTTAAGAAATATCAGTCAAGTGAAAAGGGACCAAGCTTGAAAGTTTGTAGAACAAAGCATGTCTTCCTGGCAGTTCTGATTTTCTGGATTTGCTGTGGAAGCCTTGTGATGATGTCATAATATGGGACCACTAGATTTAGAACCTTTAACTTCAAAGAACTTTTTTTGTAGAACACATATTACTTCAGAGTGGCAGTGGTGGTGCTGTTTGTGGGTGGTTGGTTGGTTTGCTGGTTTGCCATGTTTGTCTCTGAGATGAAGAAGAGATGAAGTGTAGGGAAACAATTTTCTTCGTTGTTTTCTTCATTGCACTGGGTGAAAGGAGAGGAAGTCTTGATTATGGAGACAGACCTACTTGGGATGTTCCACACAGTGTTCTGTCTTGAAATGTGTGTTTGGGATCAATGATATGAGGATATGGTGTATGAGAACTGTGTATATTGGATCAGAGTAAGAGCTTTCCTCTGAAGCACCAAACCTATGGAGACTCTGCTTTGGAAAGGGACATTGTTTGGGAACTTAGAGAGGCCATGGTACTCCAACTTGATGCCATCTTTCCTATAGTGACAAACCATCTTCCTCCTCCAGAAAAGAGTTGGATTGTGTCATAGAAGAGAAGATACTATGGTTTAAAGATAAGGAATTCTGTTGTTTATTTTATCCCACATTTAGACTTTAAAATAAAAAAAAATTCTCAAGTTCTTTCTCTCCTGAATATGCAATTTACAACTTCAGTTAAATAACATGAATTTAGACAAATTCCTCCCTCATTTGCACTGTTGAAATTCAATTAATCAAGCTATTCTCAGCATATGGAGGATTAAATTGTACCTTCTTGCTATATAAATGAGAAGCATGAAAAACCTTGTGGAAAGGAGAGGTGGCAATTCAGGAACAACATGGCTAAATACGCAGGGGTTCCAACCAAGAGTTTTAAGTGTTATGTGGTCAAAAGTTGTCACTTGGGTGGATGAATTGTTCAATTTCAGTTTCTTTTGCCTTCAGTTATGTTCTGAATCTCAAATTCTTTCTGTCCTCAAATCAAGATGTATGAAGTGGGGTAAATTCTTTTCCAAAAAAGACACCGATTGCTATGGAAGAGAGGGGGAAAAAATAGAAGAAAGATCTATTTAGGAGAGGCCAAATCCTGGATGTGCTTCGTGCTTTTAGAGCTGCCATTGACCTTGATGTAAGTTGAGGTAGCCAAGCACTTCAGCTGGGTAGCTGCTGAACATCAAAGCCTTTCCTTGATGGTAATGGAGAGAACTCAGCTGGGCTGGCTTTTCAATTCATAAAATCTTACTTTCCCAAAGTTCCCTCTAACACTTCTAGCAAGAAAGAGAGAGAACGAAAATACCAGCACAAGAAGAAACTCAAGTAAGCGAGGAGAGAATGCATTAGCTCTCAAGCTAACAGCGTGCGCCTCTCCTATTATTCCCCCTCCCCGTAGCCTTTGAAACAGAACAATGGCCTGGAGCTTTCTCGGCAGATGGACAATGCGTGCGCCTTAACCACTTAACAGCCATTAGCCTAATTTTAAGTATTGGAGCCAAATTAAATAATAAGTAAGAGGCTATGAAAAGCTGGTTTGGAGACTGTGTTACTGCCTTTCACTTGATAGCCCTCCTCATAAACAGATGCTCCCTCTCTACCCAGTTAACCTTGCAGGAGAGCGTGTGGCTGTGTTTGCTTCCCTTTCTTTGCTTTGATGACAGGCTATCATATTCGGGGGAAGCGGGAAGGTTGGGTGGGAGGTTGTTAGCTTCACCCACTCGGGAGCGAACCAGGAAGGTGCCTTTTCCCCATCCAGAACATGACTGGTAGATCTCTTCTCCCTCGCTTCTTCTGCCCCCTGCAACTGCGTGAAGTGATAAATTGTGAGTCGGGCTGGCGCTGGTGCCCAAAACACTGAAATATGTCCAAATGAGTCATCTCGCTCAGCAAACCCATCTGTACCTGCTGGGTGCTGCTGTGACCACCCGGAGCTGGTTTTGTGGCATTGTTTCCAAATCGGATGTTTACGGAGGCAAGTTGGGAACAGGGCCATGAAACAAAGAAAAGCAGATGACAGTGACTCTCATCCCGCACCACCAGAGTTTGCCTTCTGCATTTCAATAGTCCAAGCTTTTATTCTTGATCAAGAAGATAGGCTTTTGTGGTGGTTGTTGTGGGGTGGTGAGCTGAGATCATTGTGCATTGTCTGGATCAGAGCTTGAAAAGTTTCTTTAAAAAAAAACAAGAAAGAAAAGGAGTACAACATTCCTATATGGGAGACTTGAGTTTTCTTTTTGAACAAATTCATCCCCATTTTCTTCTCTACTGTGGTTAGAGAGTAATTCATAGTTGTACTCCTAACAATGGTTTTTGAAAAATCCCATTGTGCTGCTTCTTGCATTGCTCGTTATTTTTGCTCTTTGTGGTTGCTGTTTTTCAACATTTTAGGATTGATAAAGGGCCAGCACAAGACTTTTAAGAAGCCTGTCAAAAAGCCCCTGAAAATATCTTTAAAAAGTAGCAAACAGAGGCCACTGCTCAATATATGAAGACTGTGGTATTGTTCTCCACTCATTCTGTGACTTTTGAAATGCAGTTCTTCTCCATCTTTGTTATGCAAAGGTAATGTTACTGTTAGCAGTCACCTGAATAGGTGGGATTTCCCTAAGTGTTGACTTACCCTTCAACAATTGATTTTATAGATTTCCTTTAGTTAGGACTACCAATTGGATTTAGACATATATTGCTTGTAAGTTATTACTTACAAGCTTTGTCCTGGATGTCCATGCCAGTTAATTTGTTAACAAAGGTGAGAGGATGAAGCACAGTGGGGGCAGAGGTTGGGTGTCAGTTGAAGAAGCAAGATCAGAAACTCTACTGTGAACCTTGGTTCATCCCGTAGCCCTCGTTCTCACCCTAAGTTACCTTAAAGAGAGGTTATAGATCAGCCATAGAAGACAGGCTTTTCAGTTGTGAAGATTTAGTCCTTTGTATTTCCAGTTACAAGTATCTCAGACAGTAGGGAGGCAGCCCCAAGAAATATTGCTGCCTGTAGTGAATAAGCAAATGTCACACACACAGTGCTCTCTCCACAATGCCTTAAGTCAAGAAGGTTAGGACCCAAGGCCAGCTAGAGGTTTTTCTAGCATTTTAGGTGTAAAACTGCACAAGCTCCCTTGCCCCTTCTAGATGGTAAAAATATCAAATAAACAATTTGGTGAACTTTCATTGACTCCTAACTCAGTTGCCTCCTTCTACCTAATGGTTAGGCTGGCCCTGGATTTTCCCCTTCTATTTGAGACTTTGGAGAGGGTTGGCCACTCAATGGACTACAAAGACCAGTGGTATGACTTGTTAGAAGAGAATTTCATATGCTCATATCTTCACACTGTAGTGAGCATTGAGCAGGATAACCCACGTACCTAAGTACTTAGAAGGAAATGTGGTGGTAATGCATTTATAAATAAATATTACACAGTAATTTTAAAAGGGACTAGCTCATCTCTTGAAGGAGAGGAATTGGATTGTTCATATAGGCCAGTGGTTCTCAACCTGTGGGTCCCCAGATGTTCATGGACTTCAGCTCCCAGAAGCCCTAAGCATTGACCATAATGGCTGGGGCTTCTGGGAGCTGAAGTCCACGAACATCTGAGGACCCACAGGTTGAGAACCACTGATATAGACTACTGGAGGGATTTTAAAACAACAAGTGCAATAATTGATTTTATCTATCAAAAATCCCTATTATCTAGTAATTAAGTCATGCATTATGGGTTATCAATCCAGAGAGCCAGCCACTTTTTTATGTCTCCATGTATAAACCATATTTAGTGCTCATTTTGCACTTATAAGCAGGGAGGGGAGTGTTCAAAGCCATCTGGAAAGGCTCAATAATCCCTGTATGGCAGGGTGACATTGTTAACCCTGTTTCACAGATGAGCAACTGAGGCTGAAAGGATACTGGCATCCCCTACGGCACCAAATGAATTCATGCCCAAATTTGATGAGATTTAAACTGTTTATTTGTTTGTTTGGAGAACCGCATTGCAAAATTTGAAGAAGTGCAAAACCCAAAGTTTAAACTGATTGCAATTTATATTAGTATTGAAAGAGTCAGTTGGGTTCTTACAACAAGAAGAACTGCCCTCTATTCCTAATAAAAAAAATAGATCACTCTAATGAGCAAATGTGTATTATGAGACTAGCTAAGAATGTTCTGCATGAGAGGCTTTGAGGAGGATGAGTTTAGACACATGGAGAAGAGACATGAAATTCCAACAAGAGTGAGTATCTTTAGGGCTCTGTCACATTACACAAATGTGGCACTACGATTCCATTTTGACTGTCATTGCTCCATCCTATAGAATCCTGGAATTTGCAATATAGGTGTATTGAGCTGGCCCTCTGCCATCAAGCAAATAGGTTTGTGAGTTTTGGGGTTTTTTTAGTAGTACTGTATGGCCAAATGTTAAAACCTATAACGTTATATTTGTTGCTGTTGTTGTTGTTGTTGTGTGGCTTCAAGTCATTTCTGACATATGGTGATCCTAAAGTGAACCTATCACAGGATTTTCTGGGGCTGTGATGCATCCAAGGTCACTCGGTGAGCTTCCATGGCCAAGGGAGGAATCGAACCCTGGACTCCAGGGTGGTTGTCCTCAAACCGCTACACTATGCTGGGTCTCATAAAGTGATCTAGAGAGGATTAATTTGTATTAGTCAGTTGGAGACTTTATTGCATTAACTTGACAGTTTTTGCTTGTGAAAAGCTAGGAAGAGCCAACTGTATACTTTTTCCAAACTGCAGCAGGAATTGTATAGAAACTTTGGGTCATAGTAGCTTTTTCACTTCCTTCATCTTCCTCTGACTGGCTAGTTTCAGGAGTGAGTTAAGATGAGATGCTCTGTTTCTCTTTGAATTTCTAGTGCAAGTTTATTGTTAGGAATCCATTGGACATGGCACAGAAATGGATGCATTCAAGTGCTTATATCTGAGCATTCTTTGTGTTTCGCCTATTCAAAACGTGGTTGTGTGTGGCACTCTGACACTGTGTGTGTATGTGTGTGTAAATGTTCAAAAACTAATTCAGAAGGAGAAGTTCAAAAGTTTAAGAAAACCTGCTGGGTCCCTAACATAGCAGCCAACTAGACTGTAGCTATGGACTAGTCAATTTTATTTCTTTTCCTCTGAGAGCAGACCACTTTATTCGATTCCTTGTCTCCCATAATGGCAGTATTGAATGTCTCTCATCTCCTTGCATATTGGTCTCAGTTTGCTTTTATTTAAAACAGCGATGGAGAAGTTGCTTCCCTGGCAGAGTTGTCATCTTTTGTATTTGCAGAATGGCTTGGAAGGCAAGCTGGAGAAATGCTAGAGCTGACTGAACATTTTCTAGATATAGGTACAGATGAAAACCCTAATGTTGCTGTAAAACTTTGCAGAACGAATGTTAAGGAGAGTAGGGATGTGGAATCAGCATGTCAGACATCCAACTCAGACTCCAAGTCTTTCTCCAGCACCTCCATTCTTCTACTATTTGACTCCTTTGCCTCTGACTTTTTCATAAGTACCAAATTTATATTAATTATGTGTGCGTGTACCTTCAAGTCGCCTGTTGACTTACGGCAATCCCATGCATTTCATAGGATATTCTTAGGCAAGGAATACTCCAAATACTCAGTTCCTTCCTCTGAGGTATAGCCTACAGCACTTGACATTTGTCAGTGATCTCCCATTCAAGTGCTAACTAGGACTGTCCCTACTTAGCTTGCAAGATCAGATAGCATCTGGTGCTCTTAGGGTAATTACTAAGAACAAAACTAATGTACAGTAGAGTCTCAGTTATCCGACCTGCGGTTATCTGACCCTCTGGATTAACCAACATCGCGGCGGCCTGGGGGCATGGCTGTAGGCATTTCTGCGCTCCCAGACATGCCCCGACATGCCCCCGACATGCCCCCAAAATGGCTGTCCCCACGGGCCTCCATGTAATCTGACCCTTTCGGTTATCCGACCCTCTGCGTGCCGGTTTAGGTCGGATAACTGAGACTCTACTGTAGTAAAATGGTAGCACAAGGCGTTTCATCACCACTATATAAATCATCAGGTTACTTAAGACTGATGGAACATAAAATATAGTTCTTTAAGTGTAAAATATAAATATCATATGATATAATTACCGTATCTTGTTGTTATATGTTTTTATTTTGAAGCCTTAGGCCATTTCTGCCCTACACTGTTATAGTGCTATTATTCCACTTTCAACATCTTATGGAATCCTGGGATTTACAGTTTAGGGAGGGGCCTATAGAATTCTCAGTCAGAGAGCCTTTTAGCCTCAGTAAACTACAAACCCCAGAATTCCACAGGATGTTGAAAGTGGAACAGTTGCACTATAACAGTGTAGTGTGGAAATGGTCTGAGTCTGAATAGGTACATTTCTACCAATTCCAACTCTGAATCCACAGGAAATTACTTCTGACTCTGACTCGATGGGTCAGTCTCTGACAAAAAGAGCACTGGGGACGTAAGCAGTACCCCTGCCTTCTGTATCCTATGAACTCTGTAGTGTCCTGCAGATTCCACACTTGACCTTCACTTTTCACCTGAAGACCTTGAGGAGGACTGTGCACTTGATCACATGAGCTTGCATAGAAGCTTTCTGGCTAGGAGGAGTCATGATAGCACAAATGATCAGACTGTGAGAATGCGTCCAAGCATGTTCAGGCGAACACGCTCGGAATCTCCCTTCAAGCCTTTACTTTCGTTTTACAAAGGTTGGGAGTGAAGCTGGCATGGCTGCAGACGTTGAAGGAGGGGATTGGCCCATGCAGTCTTGCACATGTTATTCCAGCACATTTTAAGATAATGTCTCAATAATGCTTTAGATACATCAGAATTCCATGTTAAACTATTTCCATTGGTATAGATTTAATATGCAACAGGGAAAGCTGCCATAACAAATCATGAGCCAGAGCTGAAAGTGGCATTCGTTTATGTTCTGTGCATTTGCACGTTCTTTTAAAAACAAAAAAGTGCCTTCCCATATTCCCAAGCTGTTCTTTGTCCAAGTTTTGTTTTTTAAAAGTCTACAGATTATGTAGAGGGCCAGTTAGAAATAGCTCTTATAGCAAATCCTCCACTCACTTACTTACTTACTTACTTACTTACTTACTTACTTACTTACTTACTTTATTTATTTATTTATTTATTTGGTAGTTCTTAAGGACTCAAAAAGTGGTTTGTTTTAGGTTTTGGAGTCTGTTTTCTGAAACCTTGGAAATAAAATGTGATACATCAAATGGGAATGCCTTCTGTTCGATCCCAGCTCTTGTTTCCATGCCCTTCTTGGCAAAATCCAAGTAACACAGAAAGAAGTTGTGTTTTGTTTCTGAAATAATATGAATCCAAAACTTACTGTAAAGTATCAGGCTGTCTCTAGCCCTTGCCAGCATTCAAAGCTGTAAGTTGTTTGGTGATCTGCTTGATGTAATGAGTGACTTCTGGAACAGAAAATACTACCTTGATCACTGTGATTTTCTCTTGCTGTATCTTCAGTCTCTTTGTTTCTCTCTGGCCTGAAATAAAGACTGAGAGTGCTATTTGTTTATTTTTTCCCCCTACTGCCTCTACTGGTGTGTAAGTCAGGAAACCTTGGGCACATTAGCATCATTGGGCACAGCAGGGCACTCAGCTGGCTTCCATTTACTGGGGGCCAGTAATTTAGGAGCAAGGGCAGCTGTTCTCCAGAGAGCTTCTTTGCCAAAGTCTGTGACATTTCAAACTGGTCTTGTAGATGGCAAACAGAGCAGTTGGCCACACAGTGGCTGTAGTGACATGTACTTGACCCACCCAGCCAAATAACAGTGAGTAGAAAACGTTACTTTGGAGACAGAAAGATAGGGAAAGAGGGCAGAAAGAGAGGGGAGATGGGAGAGAAGGTCTAGTAGACTAGAGACTCACAACTATAACCACATCTCAATGACACTGATCAGGATGAAGATTTATCCACTCACCTCGCCTTTCCCCAAACCTCGGGCTCAAAGTAGCTTGCAACAAATTAAATACAGATGAATACAGATTAAAGAGGTGTAACTCTACATATAGGAAAAAAGTTTTAATAACAATGTAATTAAACTATCTGTAGGAAAAAAACTATATTATAATTTTGATGAAAACCTGTATTAAATCTATATAGACCTATACTGAAAGCTATATTAAAATCTTCAGAATTAACATTTGAAACAAATCCATTAAAAGGCAAAAGATAAAAATAATTAAAATGGCACACTAATTATAAGTCCTTGCAATCAATTCCCCAAAGCTTCTCGTAATAGAAAAGTGTTCGCTACTGATAGAAGAACAAGGAAGGAGCTTCCTAGCCTCCCTAAGGAAGGCGTTTCAAAACCTGGAAGCAGCCAGGGAAAAATCCCTCTCCCATGTTCCCACCAAACATACCTTTGAAGAGGGCAGGGCAAAGAGAAAACCTCTTAAGAAAATCACAAAACTTGGATAAGCTCATATAGAAATAGGTAGTCCTTCAGCTGGCCTGGTCCTAACCATTGCTGTGAATTGTGCCTGCGAAAGGAATGGCAGCCACTTGTAACAAGAGAGTTATTTGCTCTGTGTAACCACCCTTAGTCAGTCTGTAGCTCTCTAGATGAACTGAAGTTTCCAAGCACTTTTCAAAAGCAGCACCAGGAGTATGAGTGTTAGAGACCAAGGTTCGATTCCTTGCTTAGCCATGGAAACCCACTGGGTGACCTTGGGTGTGTCACGTACTCTCAGCGCCCAGAAACAATAGCGTAGGAACGTGAGGGTGAGGGGGATTTGCCCCGAGCGGCAATGTTTCTGGGGTCTCCTGGCCTGTAGCCACGCCCCCGCATGCCCTGGCCACACACCCATGCTACATGGCCATGCCCTCTGCACAGTGGCCACACACCCCACACCATAGCCCCGCCCCCTCCTGTCCCCCCTCCCCACACTCCGAGCTCTGCCACTGCCCAGAAAACACCATGATTTGTTCGCCTTAGGGTTGCCATAAGTCAGAAATGACACAGCAACAACAGTGTGCTACTGTGGCCATGTCAGATGTCTCCAGGAATGACCACAAATGAAACATCAATGAAATATGGGCATCCAGGCTAAGGGTAAGTCTGTGTCTTCAGGAGGAGTACAACCCCATCCCACACAGGCCCAATCTTTATTCCTTGTTATGCCTTCCAGGAGCAACTCTGTATTCTCTGGGTTAATCTTACATTGTTTGCCTTTATCCAATGCCTAAGCTAACAGTCATGAAGTTGAACAAGAATTGCTCAGAACTACCTTCTGGGCTCTCCTGTCTAGAAGGGAATGGAACCACTATAAAACAATGTCTCACCCATCCCAAGAAGGTAGCCTAAGTGTATGCCATGGTCAATGGTACTACAAGCCACTGGGAGGTTCAGCAGAACAAACAGGAACATACTCCCTCTGGCCATTTCTGTGTGAGTCATTCACCAAAGCAATCAAAACTGTCACACAATCAGATCCAAAAGTGGAACTGAAATAGATTTGAGCAATCTATCTCATCCAGAAACCCCTGGAGTTGAGATACTACCACATACTTCAGTACCTTAACCAAAAGGAATATCGGAGATTGGCTGGCAATTTTCCAATCCCAGGGAAGGAGCCAGGGAAGGCTTTTTCAACAAAGGTCTTACAATTGCCTTCTTCAGGCTCTACCTTGCTGTAGAGAAGGAGTGGTCACTCATTTCACCTACTTACATAGTCCCTGCCTGGCCTTTACGATGCACCAGGGACAAGGATCTAGCACATATGTATGTCTCTAACTCTCCAAGGTTCTTGTCCACACTTTCAGGTTGTATGAATTGGAAAGTATCCATTTTCCCTGAGCAAGAAGGAACCAAAGTTATATCTACTAGACCTAATTCATCCACGGTGTCCAAGTCAGAATGGATCTAAATGATTGTATCTGCAAAGTGCCTGGTAAATTGTTCACAGCAGGCTCAGGACAGGTTGTAAAAGACCCCCAACCATTTCAAAGAGTTCTGCTGGATAACTCTTTGCAACATCATACAGTGCTCCACCACCTATTGTGTCTACTGTCTTAACAATTTGTCCATTCCAGAGTTCATCCAGAGCTGCTACAGACTTAGTTGCTGGGCTATCAGAATTCTACCTTCTAAATTCAGCCTTCCTTTTTCCCTTAAAAAGAAACCCACTCCTATTTAAGAGCGGAAGAAAACACAGTTCAGGTGCAGAACATGATATTCTGTATATAGAACATCTCACGTTCAATTCCCAATATTTCTGGTTTTATGAAAGGAATAAATAGTAGATGAAATTAATGTCTGAGATCTAGGAAAGTGTCTTTCAGAACAAACAGTATTGCAGTATATGAGGCATTAATGTGACTAGTTATTACTGATCAGCTTCCTTTGTTTATAGTTGCCACTTTGTTTTGTTTTCTCAAGACCACAGCATTTCTAGCTGCAAAGGACACTGCCATGTATGTTACTAGAGCATTGGTGTTTTAGCATGTTCACAGTCCTGTGGATCAGGGCACATTCTTTCTGGCCGACCATGTGTGCATCTCTAAGGCACAGATGGTACTGGCATGTTTCAATTACATGAGTTCATAAGGAAATTTGACGTCTCAGAAGTCCTTGGGATGGATGGGCTTGCTCATTAGAAATGATCTGGGAAGTTTGATGAAGAGCTTGAGTGACATGAGGCATCGTGGGAAGAGGCTGTGTCATAGCTCAGCATGAAACAAGTTATTTATGTTATTCTTTCCATGATGTGATTAGCAACCCCTCCACCCTCAAAATCCCTATTTTGCTTCATCTATAGCCGTTTCATACATACATGCATGTATGTATGTGTGCCTGACATGAGACTGTAGCTTTGCTAGCATATAAACCTGTATGATACACATGTTGTCACATTAACACATTGCATTCTTATGTGTACATTTTCAACATTTTGGACATACAAAATTCAGCCTGTGATGTCACTCTATGACCTTTAGATGGATACGTGAACTCAGGTCTCAGGTCTCAGAAATAAGGGTACATAGCCAGCTTGTGCACATTTAATAGCAGCAGTATCTAACAAGTACTGAGGAACAGTCAACTGGCTTCTCCAGGCAGGTATGAGATATCTCTTGCTTTATTCCTCTATTTTACCTCTCTCCTCCCCTTTTCATTTTGTCCTGATCTCCACTCCTCCTCAGGTCTAGTTTAAATCGGAAAATCCTAAAATTAGTTCTGGAACTAGAGCAGTGTACAAGAGCTTTCAGTTAATTTACATATTTCCCCTCTTCAATATTACCAATGAGTGCATGCATTGATGAGCTACTGTTTTCCCTGCAAAAGCCATGGATGTGATTCTGTATATCCTTCCATTATTAGTCATTCACAAGTAGCATTTTATTAATGAACACATGCACTGAGCATGCAATGAATTGAATAAGTACACCAGAGCCATAGAAACCAACTTCAACCTCATTAAGAGCTGGTTCTTGATGAGATCAAATCCAGTCTGGCCTTGTTCTGCTTGAAGGTCAATGTTGGGCTGAGAAAATGGATTAGGATTTTGTTCTGTTATTTTCTGCACTCAGCTGAGCTGTCTGTGAAACCAGGCTGTGATACACATTCCATTGCATTTTTTTCAAACTATTGGCTGCATAATTTAGGAGATGCAGGAAATGGTTGTGTGTGCAAATGTTTCCTCTGCCTGGTACAACTTATTGATGCCAGAGGGCAAAGGAGGAAGTAAGCAGCATCTACGGGTTATCTCCATCCAACTGCTGTCTGAGCATCTCTCATTGATTTCTCTGGGAGTGGAAACACTCCAGAGGTACATTAACCAAAAACTGTAACCTCCATGGAGCCAATAAGAAGGGCACAAAATGAGCCTCATTGCTCATTTTGCAGTTCCTGTTTCTACTGCTTTTTTCCTCCTCTTCCTTCATCTTCTTTTCTTGAGGCAAAACTCCATAAACCTGCTGGGCAAATCTGAAGAGAAAGGTGGTATGTGATGGAAAGAAGGGGAATGAAATAAAGCAAATTTGTAAACCCAGCATGGTACCCATCAATTTATTGGTGGTCTGGGAGGTCCCTTGTTTGGTTAAGCTGCTTTAGAGAGCCAGAAGCTTCTTAGCCAAGTGACTGATCCGTGGAAATACATAGTAATGGAGACAAAAGTGCCGTCCTCTCTGTTTGGGAAGCCTCATTGCTGCCACCTCACTTTGCAAGAAATGCTTCCATGGTGACAGCAGAGTATGTAGACTATAAATATTTGGAGATGCTTAAGCAGCAGCTCCAGCACTGAGTGTTTGCTTGCCTGTAAACTAGTGAAGAAGGCTTATTGCTGTTTTATTAACATGACCATGAAAGATGCTATTTCTATTCTGGAAAAAGAATGGGCAAAATTCAAAAGCTTGCTCTTGGATATGTTCAAGATTAAATTGCAATGCCAATTCCAGTGTACGTTAAGGACTGTTGCTATGATTGGTTTTATATTGCTGTGAGCTATATGGGATTCAGAATGGCAAATTTCCCTTCCTGTGAATGACATCAGATGTCGATGCTAGTGGCTCGTGGATATACTTGGAAGCTTATGTGACCCAGGCAGGTACAACCAGATCCTCTAAATCAGAGGCAGGTGACACTGACAGGTCAAAAGGCCACTTTTTCTGCCCTCAGATTCTTTGGGTGCCACACAGATTGCATAATTCCTCGACTCCAAGGACGTTACCAAAAATACATTTCTAGTTGTGAAAAATGGTGTGCCCTGTAACTGTCCTGATTTATTCCTGATTAATCTTCTGTCATTCTATTTTTCAGCTGCATATAAAATGTCCCAGTTTCTTTTGTTTCCTTCCACTTTTTTTGTTGTCCTCAGCTTGCTTCAATTGCTGTAAATGAGTTCAAAGTGAGAAAATAGGGAGCCTAGAAGGTGAGCGGGCAGAATCTTGCCCCATCCTGTAGGCTCGGGGAAAAGAGAAACCGCTGCAGCCTCTCCTAGCTTGTGTGTTCTTTTTTGCTAATCACTTTTCTCACCTTGGACACATTCTGATGTTTCTTGGTCACATGTGGCCTGCTTTCCATCAGTGAAATATTGGAGTGTATGAAATAGATATTAAACAGTTCAGGGGACCCTACAACACTTGCTTTGGACAGGAGAAAAAAGTAATCTGGGGATTTCCAGTCAGTTGAGAGACACTAAAACACACTTGGGGACTACATGTGGTTCTACATTACCTACCCATGCCCTGATTGATGTCAGGCTCAAAAGGCCTCATAACACTTTTTTAAAAAAGGCTTATCATGCTAATAATCTCATAAAACATGAAATGTTTGTGTGTGATCGGCAGAGACCAAATGCTCTAAGACATTGAAGTTTAAGGATTAAATTGTAGCTTGCTTAGAATAAATTCAACACCTGTACATAAATCCAGCACTAGGACCCGATGAAAGGCAGGGAAGAAAAGTGCTGAGGTGGCATTAGGCCAGGGTAGGTGACTCAGAAGGAAATCAAAGATAAGGAAGAAATAAGGAAGGTGGAGAGTTTGCAAGACAGAAAGGAGGTAGTACAGAGAGAACTAAGATGAGAGGAGGAGAGAAAATAAAAGAGATGACAAGAGCAATAGAGGAGAAGAGGAAAGTGTGGAGATACCAAGAAATTTAAACAAGCAAACAGTATTGCATGGTTGGGCTAATACAAACAAATATTCAGTGGTTTAACTAACATAAAGAGTGCCTAGGACAACCCTCCTCCTCCTCTGAGGTCACTTCCTCCTCCTCCTCTTCCTCCACCACTAAATCTTCTGGTAGGGCTTTTTTGTGCCCACCTGGCATGGGCACCAGGGCATGTAACCTACTTGCCCCACCCTATATACCCCTCTGAAAATATTGCAAATACTGAGGTGGCTCGGAAGAAATAGTTTTTAATGTTTTCTTCTGTTTTGAGGGAAGAGCGCTAGTTTCCTTTGTTTTGCTGTTATTTCAGAGAGACAGAAAAGTGCAGTATTTTTTCCTGATTTGGAATTCAGAATTCCAGAAGCATTTTTCTGGAACCACAAGGACTTCTGACATATTGGGTTCTGCTCTGGTAAACATATCCTATAGAGCTGAATCTCAAATTCTGTGTCAGTCACAGTCTGACAGAAACACATTCCATAACTACCCCTACATCAGACCCAGAAAAACTACTGAGCCCTAGAGATATACAAAGACTGAAGTATGCTGAGATTTACAGTACTAACCAGGCATTTGAATTGCATGCGAAAGGACACATCCAATGAATATGCAGTGTTAAGTTGGAACTTAGAGCTGTGAATGGCAATCATTTCAAACTTCACTAATGGATTCAGCAGGCTGAACCCCCAAAGTACTCCTTTCCTTTCCTGTCCTTTCCTTTCTTTTCCTTGTCATTCTTCTCTGCTTCTGTTTCTGCTTCAAAGGTGTAAAAAACTATATCCATATGAGCATCCAGAAAGAACTGAAGCAGGTGGACAGACAGCAGAAAATGCCAAGGGCAGATGCTTTGAGCTCTACAAGGGTCTGAATTGGTATGGCCTGGATGGTTGTCATCTAGCACTCTGCCAAAGTACCCTAGGAGACAGCCTTGTAAGGAGTCCAACCTCTTCCCACCATGCTGGCCTGCTGATCTGATTTAGCCACCTGACCTCCCTTCTGCTGTCCCACTGCTAGAGGCAGATCCAAAATATTGTTGTCCCACCTCCAGGACGGCATCAGGGAACATAATGGAGCAGGAAGAGGCAAGATTTGGCAGGCCAAGTTGCAGCCTCAGCTTTCTTTCTAGTTAATAAATAATTGCAGGTCTAGTGTCCTCTTTTTATGTTAGAGCATATTGGTATATTACGTGTACCTTATATTAACCTACCTTTTCTTTTTTCCTGTTTTTGATACACTGATCTGTGTCTAGGTATTTTCTTGATTTTTATCGGGAATTCAAAATAAGTTTAAAGAAGATATTTAAAGAAGTTATTTAATCTCATATTGATTTTGTATTTATCCTGAGAATGATATAGTGGAGAATCCTATATGGCATAGTGCATAGAGCAAGGGAGGAGAACCCTTTGGTCCTTGGAATCATTTAGATTTCATCTCTCCTAATCCCCTACCAGTGCCCATGCTAGCTGAAACTTCTGGGAGCTGACATCCAGAACATTTGGAGGGCTAAAGTTTCATAGCCCCTGGTTTAGCATAGCAGATTAGAATTGGGAAGGTGAAGATTTCACATCTCTGCTCAGCCACAGGGTGTCACTCACATTTGCGGATTACTCATGTGAAGGCTCCAGAGCTTGGAAATGTTATTTGCTGGAGTACAATTCCCAGAATTCTCAAGCCAGCTAGCTGTAGGGTTCTGAGAACTGTCGTGCAAAATGTAATGCATCCAAGATCTGGAAGGAGTGTCAGATAAGTCTGACAGAATAAGACCCAGCTGCAGCATTGGCACTGGGCAACCTGCCTGCCCCTGCAGAATGGAGTGGACAACTGTTGGGAGTTGATGAACCACATTGCCCCCTGTGAGAAAAGTGCTGACTACCCAACATGCTCCCACCAGGATATATCCTTTGAGAGGGGCTATATATTCTGTATATACAGTTATCTGAGGATTTATGGCTAATCTGTCCTATAGCATAACTTCTAGGTCGACAAGAAGGGGAAGCTTCACCTAGGAATTTCAGGCTGGGTAGACTTGAAGAGGGAGATATAGTCTATATATCAGCTAACACAGACCTAAGCTACATAGGGCTTAATAGGTCATAAGCAGCATTTCAGACTGTGCCTGGAACAGACTATCAGCCAGTGGAGCTCTTGTAGCAGGAGAGTTGTATGGTCCCTGTAGTCAGCCTGAGTTTAATACTCTGGTTGAAGCTCTTTGTACAATCCAAAGTTTCAACACAGTTTTCAAAGGCAACCTCGTGTAGGACATATTAGAGTAATCCAAATTGGATGTAATTAAGGCATATATCACTGTGGCCAGATTAGACATCTCCTGAAATAGGCACAGTTGCCATCCTAGCTTTAAGTGTGCAAAAGCACTCTGGACCACTCTTGATCCTGGTCTTCCATGTTCAAGGCTGTGAAACTGCATTGTGAAGGGAGTTTCACTGCATCCATGGTGAGGAGACACTACAAGATTAACTTCTATTGCTGCCATCGGCTTACAATGGCTCTCTTGCTGATGTCTACGTGCCTCTTCCTGTCTTTTTGGTCCATTGCTTTCCCCAGAAGTCCCTCAAAATGTTGTTGGGGGATGGCATAGCATCATTCTGAAGGGTGTCCTGGAAACTTATGATGGCTGCAAAGGAGAGCTGCTTTTCTTTGATTTCAAACACACACACACACACACACACACACACACACACACTTCTCCCATTAATTTCACAGCCTGAAAATGTGTCTGTGAACTGAAGTGAAGGACTGTTTTGGCTCAGATGTAGATAAAAATGAGAAGCATCAAGAGGAATGGCGAATTAGTCCACCAAAGTTACTAGTCTGTAAAAAGTGCGTATTGTTCTAACTGCGTTTGAATAACTGTGTCAGTCATTTATGGCATAACGAAGATCTGAAGGGAATTCAGGAGGGGAACCTAAGTTCTCTTCCAATGCAGAGACATCTTTCTGTGTGGTCAGCTGGAGCTAATTCTTACCACTGGCAACCAGCTAAGCACTTTTTAACAAGTCTGGGTTACATGCTAGATTGCTAATGTAACACACATTTGTTCCATCAGTACACACTCATTACTTTTCTTGGAAGCCTTCCACGATCACTTGGGATGCTACCAAGTTCTGCATGTTGGTCTGCTGAGGCTGACATGACCTTTACTTTGAGCTGTAAAGTAAATGTTTAAGACTCGAATCATTAGGTACATTGACCACGCAATCATGCAACTTTTTATCCATGGCTCGTGAAAGTTTTGGACAATATTCTCAGATTTTTCTGATGAATAGGACTATCCTAGATGCCAATGTAGGAAAGGCTTGGACCCTGTTAGGGTGGGAGTGGGTAGGTGTACATTTAAATAAATAAACAGAATTCTGACCTAAAAGGAACTCTTGTTACCATCCTCACTGACATGATTCATTAGGAGAAGAAGATACATTAGGTTACCCATTATTCTGAAGTTCTGAGGGACATTTCACACTGCACAGTTATCCAGACGGGAAGGGAAGATGTGACCAAATTATTCAGGCAGAAAGCTCATCATATAATCAAGACAGAAGGTGAAATTAGTGTAAAGAAGGCAAAAGAACTTGTAGTGTCACTCTGTTGACCTCACTTAGAATTCTCTGTCCAGTTCTGGTCAGCACACAATTCAAGAAAAAGATTGACAAGATGGAGTGTCTCCAGAGAAATGCAACCAAAATGATACAAGGTCTGGAAGTCCAGCCCAGTGAGGAATGAATAAGGAAACTGGGTATGTTTAGCTTGGAGAAGACTGAGAGCTGACATGATAGCTATTTTCTAAATATCTGAAGGGATGCCATATAAAAGATGGAGCCAGCTTGTTTTCCGGTGTTTCAGAAACTAGAACATCAACCAGTGAGATTCAGATTACAAGAAAAGAGATTCCACTTAAACATTAGAAAGAATTCCTTGACTATCAGAGTGGTTTGGCAGTGGAATAGACTGTTTTCTTTGGCATTTTTAAACAGTGGCTGGGTGGGCATCTTCTGTGAGTGTTTTAGTTGTGTGACAGGGTTTTTCCCCCAAATGATCTGTGTGGTGCTTTTCAGCTTTCAGACTCTATGTTTCTATAGAGCAAGCATGGGGTAGTAGCAGCTGCTCATTCTGATGTCAGTGGAACAGTGAATCCATTAGGGGTTTTAGTCTGAATTTTAAAGGAGTCACCCAAGATACTGAACATATTTTGGGTATTGAGTTCCACAACCTGTATAGCTCCTTCAAAGTTTATACTGAAATCCAGAGTGAATTCACCTGTCTGTTGACACCCAAGCCAATAGCAGCCACCAACACTGATTAAACAGAAACTCTGGTGTGCTGGCATGCTGGCACTGGCAACTCAGGCCTTGTCCACACCCTACTTTATCCCAGCAGCATCCTGTGGGGATCCCGGCAATGGCTCTGCAGGGAGGGGAGTGTCATGAGAATGGTCTCCTCCACATCGGCTGCCTCCGCAATCCAGGAAGCGTGATGGTCCCACCTTTTCCTGCTGCAATGCAGCCAAGTACTTTCCAAGGCTGCGCTAAGGCAGGAAGCACAGTCATTGCGCTTCTGGACCCTCCACACACCAAGTAAGTGCGAGATGGTTGTGTGATCATGGGTCATTGATGGAAAAAAACCCGTCAATGATTTACTCCATGATTGCACTGCCTGGGCATGGGGGAAGGACAGGACTGCAACAATGTCATGCATAACCATCGTCGTGGTCTCATCTTTCTCCCATCCCTATTACAGGATGACAACATCCTGCAAAAAGGACCTAAGTCTTCATAATCGGGACATGTTGTTCAAGTTTGAGAAACTGTATGAGAATTTGGGGATTGCAGGGTGTTGTAACTGCCTGTGTCTCCTTGGAGATGAAAGTAGAGGTTTCATTCAGTCCCAGTCTGTAAAGTAAGAGCAAAGAATCTGTGGACCTTTCTCTATTGTTGAATTATAACTCCCATCGTTAACCTTGGTGGAGATGGTGGGAGGTACAGTCCATTCACATATCTGGTAAAGTGGAATATATCCATCAATATGCCATACTGGTGGTCATCAAGATATCTGGTAAAGAGAACCTGGGGCAGAATCCAGTAGAGGTAAAATCAGGAGGAATCCCTACTACAGTAGCTGTGGTCTCTCCTTTCAGGCGGCTGTGTTGGTACAGCAGGTGCAGTCTTGGGAAGACTTTTCAGCCCCATGTGGGCAAAGCTTTAGCCAGTGTTTAAAGAAAGGCTGCCAGTTTTCTGAGTGTAGAAATAAGGCCAACGTCCATCAACCGAGGGCTAAAGCTGAATATATTTACAAGGCCACAATCGATGGTTTTGATACTGGCCTCCAGCTTAGCTCAGCAGTGGAATTACAAGCTGAGCAAATGTCCAGTGATTGGCAGCCTACCAGGAATTTCTTGTGGTGGGACTCCAGTAAAGTGAGTGCAGTTTATCACTAACTTTCAGTTAGCCCGGCTGGGAGCATCTTGAACTGGGAGGATATTAGAAATGGAAGAGCAGAGGAGCTGCAGGCTTCATGCTTGATTGCTTTCCTGATTGCTACTATGAGGGGGGAAAATGCATTAGAGAAGGAATGTTTGATTTAAAGAACGCCTCAATGCCGACACCATCTCTCTGTTTGTTTTTCCCTTTTTTAGCTGAAGCCTTGTAAAAATTTTATGAAGCATTAATGGTTCAGAGATTTCTCTCTTTCTCTCTCAAGCAAATTTTATGAGGCCAATGTCACCCCCTCCTAACATATCTGACCCAATTTAGCACTCTCAAGAGAAGCCAAGGAAGTTGGGTCATGTAGAGATGGCTTGTTGAACTGTTCCCACTAGAAGGACAGGGAGAGATGGAAGTAGGATCAGACACAATTCCCTGTATAGTAGGCGAAGTTAAATTGGATTCAATCCACTTGCATAGTTAAAGAATGAGAATCTCTGCAGGGGAAAAAAGATGAAGGAGAGACTAGACACTGAGAAAATGGAGGTAAACAGTGGAGGTTATTAAAGCTGTATTTCATAAATTAAGTCCTGACCCTGAGCTCTCCCACGGCCTTTTTTCACTCATGATGGAAAACCAATTAGTTCTGCAGAAAAAGGAACACGTAAAAGAGAATGTTTAGCATTGTTCTCTTTTCATAACTGCTTCCCTGGTAACACAGAGTGACAAATTGATCATTTGTGAATAAACAGCTGGAGAACATTTTTTTCCCCTTCCTGCTATGATATATGATGTTGTTGCCTGTGAGCAGAGGTCAGAAAGGCATGTCACTGGTAGCAGATTGCAAGTTTATGTGGGCAGCTAGAATGTATTGAAAATCTGCTGAGTTTTTCTGCTGAATCATTGGAGAGGAGAACATTTTACTTGCAGTGAGGGCAATGTTGGTAAAGAGACAGTCATAGATCTCCCCAGTGGCATAATTAAATTGGCAAGGCAGAAGCTGAACAACAACCAGTCCCATCCCCCAGCCCCACCCAGATCTAGTAGAGAAAAGACATAAGCTTAATATTATTTGTAAAAACATATAAAAGGAGTTTTATTTACAGTAGGTTGTGCATGACCAAATAAATGATCTAATGGAAGGGAGAGAGTAAAAAGGAGGGAAAAAGGGCTGTAGGCTAGAGGGATTCAAGAGGAGAGTGGGTATAGTAAATCAAATACAGGAAGTTATCAAACATGTAACCTAGCAATATAGACATGAAAAGGTTGCTAACTCTATCAGAGGCAAAATTCATACCGTAGCCCTAGTATGTCATTTCTGGTCCAGTGTAGGCTAACTGGTTCTGGTTTTGAAGTGCCTGTGGTTTAAAGTACATATGGCCAAATTCAGTATACACAGCCGTCAATACATGGCACAATATACAAATGATTAGGCTCATTTGACAGTTATAGTATAGCAGCTTGGGCTGTGCTAGGGATAGAAATGAATTCTGTGGACCCAATAGTCTTCATGACTATTTTTGTACCTTCTGAAACTTTTTATGAGAAACTGGGCATCTCATTTTTGAGTATTTGTAGATTAGCAAGGCATACAAGGTGTCTCTGAGAAATAAAATGTGCACCAAGCAATGCACATTTTTTAACATGTAAACAGAGAAAATTTACATAATTGCAACGAGACTACAGAAACATGCTTTAATCAATAGGAAAAGTTGCATAAATCATGCAAATCAATGTGCTGAGAAATGTGTAAAATAAAGTTGTGCAAGCTGCAGTTTGAAAAGAAAATGCCAAGGCTTGAAATCTGATACGAATCCATGGTGGGAGCAAAATGCAGGTGGAATTCAGAGAAACGGAAAGAAATAGAGACCGGGAGATTTTCCACACCTCTAGATCATGCTAATGGCACAAACAACAGAAAAATGTGAACATCTTGTTTCTGTTTCGCTAACTTGCTGGAGCAAAGAAGGACCGTTAACAGATGATGTCTTTCCTCCTACTTCCAAAGTCCTAAGTCCTACAACTGTACAGACGTCCATTTTCCCTCCCTTGTACCACTTCCTAAATTGCAATAGACACATATTACAGGGGACTATTCATTGTGGTAGGTTGGTGATCCAGCATGGTGTAGTGGTTTGAGTTTGAACTACAACCCCAGAGACCAAGGTTCGATTCCCCACTTGGCTATGGAAGCCCATGGTGGGTGATCTTCGTCATGTCACACACTCTCAGCCCCAGAAAACTCTGTGTGTGAGAGGTTGATATGGTTACCTTAGGGTTGCAATAAGCTGGAAATGACTTGAATACATACAGCAACCACAAGCAGACTTTCAGCTGGTATTGATCTTTTTCATGGAGGCAAACCCATAGAACACACCTTTGAAAAATGACAGTACCACTATCCAAACCATATGATGTCAAAAATATATAAAATTTTGCTCTTGTGGGAATGAGAAACTGACATCCTAAAAGACTCAATGGTTAAATGGTCACAGAACCTTGGTGAAACGATCTTACTCGAGCATTGGGAGCAGAGCTGGAAAAGAACCCAGAAATTCTCTGTTGCACAAAATCTCCATGAAAACAACCTTAAGATGTTTCATTGCTGGTACTTAACCCTGGTGAAATTAAGTAAAATCTATAAAACTGATACCGGTCTTTGCTGGAAATGTCGAGAAGGCTCTGGAACCTTTTCCAAATGTGGTGGTCCTGCTCGAGAGCGAAAGCTTATTGGACTCAAGTTCACAACATGCTTCAAGAGATTTTCAACCAGAAATTCTCCATGTCACTTAAATTATATCTCTTGAACATGACTCATGAACTTGATCCTAACTTCTCTAGAAAGTACTGGAAAACTCTACTTTATGCAGTGGCAGCCACCAGAACAGCGTTTGCAAGAGTTTGGAAGAAAAATGATACCCCAGAAATGAAGGAATGGTTTCACTTGTTTACGATGATAATGATATGGTTCCTTGTCTACCTTTTTCTCCTTTTTCTTTATCTATTTAATTTTTAAAAGAATGCAAAAAAGAAAATTAAAATGGCAGTACCAGAAGGTTTAAAAAATCGGCCCTATATTTCATGGGACCTCAGAGAGAATTTGCCTTCACAAAAGGCATGTTCAGGAAGTAAAAACAATAGCAGCAGCTCTTGCAATAGCAACCTGATTTCAATGTTTCTTTGTTGTGGGGTGGGGGCAAGATTTGTTTCGTGCCTGCGGTGAGTGTGTTACTTGTTAGTTTCTGCCAAAGTATAATGTGGGAGTGAAGTACAAGGATGCTGCCTGTGTTGAATGCAGCTCCTAAGAAGGGTTGGGAAGAACTGAGGCATTATTGAAACAGCTCAGAGGATTGATAAATTACATGTTACTCCTGTTTTAATTTATTTTGACAAACTCCGACTAAACCTCCATGGACTGAAATGTTTTCCATTCTCCAGAATGTTTGTCTCTTGGTCCAAAAACAAATTTATAGAAAAAGATGCTAAGATTACTGAACATCATATGGAACGGGGATTGAATATACAGTATAGAATTCTGATTTAGGCTTAGTCACCTTCAATCTCACTTTCATAGCAATTAGGGAAGAGTACCGTGATGGGCTGTGTGTACTGTGTTATGACTGTCCAGAAGCTTCAGTTCATAAAAAGACACTATAGCTTAGGGATGGGCCAAAGGAATCCTCGAATCCTGGGCAAGGAGTCAAGATTCACGGATCCGAATCCCTGGATAGTAGGAGGAGAATTGAATTTTTCGATTCCACACCTCCCACCCATGGCTGGCATGATCAGGCTGAGGCTGGTGGGAGGAGGTGGCGGGGAGCACAATCTTTTCCCACCAGCCACTGGTACGATGGGCCCGAGGCAGGCAGGAGGAAGCGGTGGGGAGCACGATCTCGCTCTCCCTATTGTTTTCTTGGCCATCCCAGCCACGATCAGGCCCCGGGCAGGTGGGAGGAAGTGGTGGGAAGCACCATCTCACTCTCCCCATCATTTTCCTGACCGCCCCACCTGTGATTGGGCCCCAGGGGGTGGGAGGAAAGAGTGGGGAGCATGATCTCACTCTCCCCATCATTTTCCCAGCCACCCCAGCTCCCATGGGACTAAAGGCAGGTGGGAGGAAGTGGCAAGAAGCATGATCTTGCACTCTCACTCATTTTCCCGGTTGCCCCAGCCGCGATCAGGCCCAGGGCAGGTGGGAAGAAGCAGCCTTGCTCCTCCCATCATTTTCCCAGCCAACCCAGCCACGATTGGGCCGGGGCAGGCAGGAGAAAGCAGTGGGGAGTGCGATCTCACTCTCTCCCTTGTTTTCCTGGTGCTCTTCTCCTGCCCCCCTCGGGGAGGATTTAAAAAGATTTGAAATATGTGAGATTTGTGGATTCGCAGAATCTTCCATGGATTCGGATCCGCATTTGGATTTGGAAAATTCTGGATTCATCCCATCTCTATCATAGCTCAATATGGCAGATGGTTACCTTTGAACTTCTAGCAAAGCCTTACATTTTCTGGCACATGATTCTGGTATCAATTGCTCTGCACAAATCTTGCTAAATCAGGACTATGTTTCCTTGATTAAATCAATCTACCTGTAATGCAGTCTTGTTCCTTTCCTGTTGCCTTCCATTTTGCCAGCAAACATCCCTTTTTCCAGTGAGTCACATTGCCTCATCATATGTCCAAAGTACAACAGCCTCAGTTTAGGCTTGGTTTCTAGTGAGAGTTCAGGCTAGATTTGCTCCAAGACCCTTTCGTCTTTTTAGAGGCCCATGGTATCTGTGAACTTTTCACAAGCACTACATTTAGAATGACTTGATTTTCTCCCTGTCAGCTTTTTTCACTATCCAGCTTTCACAAAAATTAAAATGGAAAAAAAAATCAGAAATATTGTGGCCTAATGAATGATGTAGCAGAGACACTTCTTATTTTCTTGTTCTTTAGGGTTTGCTCTTTAAAACACCATTTGTGGGGAAATAGATAGACTTCAATATTCTTGAAGCTATCAGAGAACATACCATGAGCTGTTAACTTAGGCAAGGTATCACTGGTGATATTGAACTTTATTTTTCAGCTCAGGTGAGTTGGTAATAGTCATACAACAAATGATGCCATTTTTCCTAGGTAGGCCTTGGTTCTCCTGAGAGCTTTCAGACTCTTAATGCTCTCTGCCTTGACTCTATTTGCTGTGAATTCAGCAGCAAGAGATATTTGAATTATTTAATGGTATAGGAACACATTTAGAGCCATTAGGATGGGACATGGTTCTCATGGGATGCTGTAGACTTTTCTAATCTGCCCTTAAAAACTCGGATTTTTCAACCACTGTAGTAATGAAAGACGGTGAATTAAAAATGCTATGAGAAATATGAAGAGGTAAGTGGAAATAGGTCATCTGCTTAGGCAGAAAGCTACACCCAGAGTTATTGTCATTGGTAATGTTGACTTCAAGATTCCTCTAAGAGACAGAATTAGAAACTGTTCATTGTAAGTGAGCGCGAGAACAGTAAAAGAAGCGAGTGCATATCCGAATGCTTTACAATAAGAAGGTTTGCAGTGAACAGAGAGGTTTGCAATGTATATTATCACAATTCTTTTTTTTTTTTATCCTGTCATGCAAAGTAGGGCAAAAATACTTCCTTTCTTTTATATGGTGGATTCTATTGCTAACAGAAAAAAATCAAAGATAATGTTGTACACTCTGAATGGTAAATAGTGCTACCAGGTGTTCAAAACAGCAGTAAGGGACAGTTGAATTAATGATATGCATGATTGACAAACAGGAAGCAGCTACTAACAAGTTTGTGCTCTACCTAAATAATGAAAGTATTGATTTCAGTTAACCTAGCCATATATTTGTATGCAAAATTAATATATAGTGCACATTCACAAATTACATATATTTCTGACTTTATGTGGGGTCCACGCTAAAAAAAAGGGGGGGGGGTTGGCATCCTGTTCAGTCTATATAAAAGGGAAAAGTTTTCCAACCCTGAAAAAGGGGCATATGGGATGTTTAGCAACTCTAATTGTAAACTAGCACTAAAGTAGTTAGACTATCATGACTTCCTCCAAGAAAATATTTGCAATTGGTTGTTGTTGTTGTTGTTATTGAAAGTGCAGTGGAAATTATTGTCACAGGTCTCCTTTCTCCTTCCCTGGAATTACAGTTCTTGTGCTTCTCCATAGAAAAGCCTTAAAACACTCTACACCAGTGAAAAATGAAATGCTTGTTTTCCTCTTCCTGTTTGCCAAGCTCCAAAGACTGAAGCAGCAGCTATATTTGGTTAGATGGTACTACCTCACCCACAACCAAGCCAATGATTACTTCCATTGAGCAGAAGCCCCCTCCCTTAGACCATGTGCTCAGGGAGAACACGCAGGCCAACACATAGAAAGACTCACATGCAAGCTTCTAAACAGCTCAGCCAAATAAGCAACCTCAGCTCCAAAAAGATTAGCCTTCTGTCATTCCAGAAGACAATGTTGGTCTTCTTATATGCAGATGATATTTTCCTATGAATCAGAGAAAGGATGCTGTCTGAAACAAATTTATTGATTACAAAGACCTTTTGAACTCAGCCTTATGAAATTACTTGATAAACATGTGCACATACCAGAGCTGAAAGTGGTCTTCGGTGTCTGGCTAATATTGCTAAGTAATAGAACCCAACAGGATAAGCTGAAAGATCACAAAGACACCAACAATGATTCCACTGCCTCTGTTTTCACTAGTCCATCCATTCAGTTACTATGCATGGAGGTGGAAGCTGGACTGTGAAGCAAGTTGACAGAAAGAAGAAAACGCATTTGAAATGTGGCGTGGAGGAGAGCTCTACATGTACCATAGATTGCTTTGGAAGGAAGGAAGGAAGGAAGGAAGGAAGGAAGGAAGGAAGGAAGGAAGGAAGGAAAAAGAAGGAAGGAAGGAAGGAAGGAAGGAAGGAAGGAAGGAAGGAAGGAAGGAGGGAAGGAAGGAGGGAAGGAAGGAAGGAAAAAAATGCATCCTGGAGTAAATCAAGGCTGAACTCTCACTAGGCCAAGATGTCTGAACTGAGGCTATTGTACTTTAGGACATACCCTGATATGACATGACTCACTGGAGTAGGCTGTAAGGCTTGATAAAGTCAAAGATAGTAGGAAATTAGGCACTGAAGATGGATTGATTCAGTCAAGGAAGCTTCAACCCTGACTTTGCAAGATCTGATGACAAGGAATCTTGAAGCTCTTTCATTCCTAGGGTCACCATAAGTCAAAATTGACTTAATAACAAACAACAACAACACAGTTAGGCAACACTTACCATACATCTCAGCACTGCTTAGTTCCCCAGTTCCTAGCATTACTCATTTTCTAGTAGTGCGGTTTACAGAAAAGTATGAATTGAGTCAGGATTGATGTGGCTGTGTTCAGTGGTTTCCCCTTTTTGGTTGAATTTATTGGAAAATATCACTCCTGTACTGGAAAAAAAAACTTTGATATTTGAGGACATGTTCTTCAAAAGTATATCCCCAAAATATATAATTTAACTAATGCTCAGTGTGATTGTACCATGTGTACTAAGAGTGTTGTCAACAGACCTGTACTTCAAGGCTGGAAAGATTATTCAACGGCCAGAAGATTTCACTGCTTCAGTTACTCATGAACGTGTCTTTTACAGATGCTGATATACATTTTATACATGCCAGCTTGGAAATATTGTGAGCCTATATTAATGTATATCCTATCCCACATTCATGTTTTTTATAGTCCCAAAGTGTCCCTTTTTTCCCTTTCTTGTTTTTTTTTTCTTTTTCCTTCCTTTCCTTGGAAAAAATATATATATAAAATCCATAGGTAGATGATAGATGGATGGATGGATGGATGGATGGATGGATGGATGGATGGATGAACAGTTAGAATTTTTATATGGAAGAAGGGTAGTCCTTAAGGATGTAAATTCTGATACGCAAACACATACATACACAACCATGCATATGTGTGTGCACACCATGATTTCCATACCTATGGACCACATTTCTTCCATATGCACACAACTTGATGCTTGCATCAGAGACCTGCCGGGTGCCTCCATAATCACTCTCAGAGATATGTCAGCTTTCCAAAAGTGTTAGCATTGGTTATGGGATGACCTCTCCAGAAAAGTAAAGGAAGAACCAATGCTTCTCTGTTTCTTTTTCTCTTTCTTTTTAATTGATCCATTAAGAAAGACCTTTCTGTTCTCAGAGGCTTTTAGTAGCTGATTTAATTGCTGCTGATACTATTTTATTGAAATCTGTTTTGTGTTTAAGATCTTGAACATTTAAATCTAATTATATGTTTTATCTCTCTTTCTTTTTGTGATAAATCGTTTTTATTGCGAGCTGTTTGATTCTTTTTTAAAAAAAAATAGAAAAGCAGAACAAAATGGATTAGCATGAGAAAAATTAATATAGAAGGAGAATGTTCAAAAAAGAATTCACTACCTCTTCCAAAAAATAAAAAATAAAAAAAATAACATGGACTTTAGGTGACAGTGGATGGGAAACTAGTCCAGCTTCTGCATTACCTATTCATTGATCAAATAGATGACTCTGTCCTTTTAAAAAGTACTTGATTTACTCTAAGTGAATTCCTTTTAATTTTGCTTTTAACCTGTATTGACTTGGCATAAGAGACACAAAAGAAATCTGAGAAGACAGTCCATTGCCCCCACTCCCTTTTTTGCTCAGCTATGCATTTCTCTACTGTCTGTCTGAAGATGAGTGATTGCAGCATAGAGGATTGGGAGTTTTTCATGATTTCATTCAGTTGGTTGTCCAAAATCAGAGCTGGACTATCCCTTCAGAAATTTGGAATGAGAATCCAAGGATGCTCCACTGGTAACAGGGATGCTGAAAATCCACTTTACATCTAAAACAGTGCTTTGGATCCTGCTCGACCTATGGAACAGTCTTCATTCAACTCTTCCACTTCAAGCAAGGAGATTGTATAAGTAAATGCTTTCCCAGCTACCTAAGCTCTCTGCTCAGGGAAAGTTTGCATACTTGATTAAAATATGCTTATTTATTTATTTATTTATGAAGCTAGTGTTTTCCCAATGCTGCGTTGGGTTTCAATGTACAGGGATATTACGTGATGCTGTATTCCGAAGGGATACCATCCAATGCAAGTAAAGCTCCACCACATGCTTTTTCAGTCTGTTATTTAAATCCTTGAAATAACCTGTAGGATTGTTTGTACTTGTGACTAAGGAGGGTCTATTTGGTCAGTTTCTGTTTCTCCCACATTCACAAATGTTGATGAATTCTGATTTTAAACAACATACTTGAAACAAGGTGTTCCTCCAGCACTACTCATGGCTTCGAACAGTCAGTTCACTGTAATTTCCCAATCAAGGTGTGAACACATGCATAATTCAATGCTGGGGCATTCTCTATTGTTGCTTTCATTCCAGGTCAGTAACTTCATATTTTGTACATCCTTCCTTCACTGACTTTTCTTTATAGAGTTTCTTTTAGGTATGAAAAGAATCTTTTAAAACAAATCTTCGAAAAACAGTTGAAAAACATTTTTCTTGAGTGTTTGGCAAGAAAATAGAGCTCTCTGGCTGAGAGTTCCACATACTTGTCCCTAAACTACAAATACCAGGATTCCATAGGATGAAACTATCACAGTTAAAGTGAGATCAAAGTGCTATAGATGTGTGGTGTGGAAGGGCTCAGGGATGGTAGGGATGAGCATGTTATCTTTTGTTCCTTCATTACTTCTTGCAGACCCCCTTCACAAGTAGAGTCACCATATAGCTTATCAGGATTCCATCTAAATCACACAGTAAATCTACAAGAGTAGAATAAGTTCCCCATGGCAGATATATAACTATGGAGGGTGACAGAGCTGAGAATGCAACCAGTGGAGGTAATACACCTCATTGTCCTTCAATTCATTCTTATCACATTGGGTATTTCCCACTCAGATGGGGCTCTGGTGTAAATCTGTCTTCAGAAAATTATTGGATGAGTTATTGGTCACAAGACATCATCTGAGATCCCACATACCCAGCCAGTACTCCCTCCCTCCCCATGTGAACAGAGTATTCCCACCAATTCTATGCCAAAAAATTGTTTTGGGACTTAGAAGAAAATTGATGTGGAAATTATCCCCTAAAGACAAAAAGTATGAAAATCATTACTTTATCCTGATGTCCTGTAAATCACACTCCAGCTCCCTTTTCTGTATCTTCCCTTCTGCAGTTTTAGCAAGCTGGCATTTCCCCCCTAGAAGTGTCTCTTTTTCGAGACTATCTGTACAGTTATTCTAGTACTTGGAGACCGTTTAAGAATGAGAAGGGATATGTAAGTAGACAATGACTTTAGTTACAGTCTTAACAGGAATTAGCACATTCTTTGTCAGGACAATGCTCCAATTACAGTCTTTGTTGTCAAACAATGCACCGCAGGGAAAAATTATCAATCGGTTAAGGATGCAAGAAAACTAAAGCAGACAGGGTGACAAGAGAGGTGTTTTCCCATTGCTAGGATTGCATTCCCACTATGCAAAGAACATGCTGATTTATTACAATTGCAAAATGATGGTAATATCAAAACACTGGGAGAATTAACATAACGTGTGGCATTACGTGTGATATACAACAGGCAATTTCTCCTGACATTTACAGTCAATCACTGGAACAGAGGAAAAGACAACTAGATGTGTCCCGTGCCAGTTCCTAGTCTTCCGTCATGCGCTCTTTGGTTACGGAGAGAAAACAAAAACGTTAGGCATGACAGAAGGAAAAAGCTAAGGCTTACAATTACCTTTCTCAGATGAACTGTGTTCCCTAAACCTCCAAACCCAAGAGGGCTCTTTGCCAGAAACCTGTACCAAAAGCAAGGCGGATATTTATGTAGCATATTTTGATTAGGTTAAAAAAAGAAAGAAAGAAAGAAATTCATTGGACTTGTCGTTTTCAAGGAAAGCAGCATTTCCCCACACCCCTGAGACTTGTGAGAAAATTTGCACCTCAGCTTGAGTATTCACACATTTGTAAAGCAACAAGACATTTCTATGAAGTTGACAGAAAACAATGTGCATTTTTTTAAAAAAATACAAACAGCTAAAAGTCACATAATTGAAAAGCATGCAGAGATGTGCTTTAAATAAGTGAGGAAAAGCTGAGTAAATTAGGTAAATTGTTCAGATAGATGTGGAAATTAGGAAAATGTGTTAGAATTGCACAAATTTCAATGTGAGGGGAAAACACAGAGTCTTGAAATGTGATATAAGGATGAAAAGGTGGCGGGGAGTGGATGGAGTTCAGAGAAACTCAGTGAAACTGAGAGAAAAGTTTTCCTTTCCTTAATTTTGATTACAATTTGTAGGGTACCACTGGAGTTGTTAGGGCTTTCTTGAGGGCTTGAATTGGATGTCCACTGCCAAACCCTGTAATAAAGAACTAGGAGTCAGTTTGATTCTTGCTAGGCCACTTTTTCCTGCAAAATTGAATGAATTATGTTCCTCCTCCTTCCTTGAGTTTAATTCATATGTCGCAGACATGAGCTAACTAAAGCTCGCCTTAGAGAAATGAATGTTGCAAGCCTTTAATTAATGTTTTTGAAACACTTGATCATCCTCTAATAATAGATGCTTTGGAAGAACAATGTAGCACCGTCATTAACAGAATCATAAAAATAATATTTACACAGTGTCTATCATTCAGCGTGCCCCCTTGCTAACTCGTAAAGAAAAAAAAATCTTGTGGTAAAGGACAGTATGCATTTTAGAGGGGAGGATGAAACCCATTGCTTAATTCTTTTAACATATCTCCTGATGTGGGACACTAGTTTTTACAGTCCTTGTTCATCAGCATTTTCTCCATACTGAGTTAGTCAGGTGAATCTCCACTGGAGATGTAAATCTTTCCATAGCTCATCCTCACTAGCAAGGAAGAATAGTTTCCATAGAACTCTCCTCTCTATAAGAGAATACAAAATTCTCCTGATATTAGCATTTTGAGAAATCTTTTGAGGAACTATTTTGCATAAAAATACACATTTTTTTTCTGAACAAAAGGCTCTGCCCTGTTTTTTTTGCCATAAGAAATAGTATTTTCTCTAAAAAGAAAAAAATCATGTTTTGTGTGTGTATGTGTGGGTAGAAAGGATGATTTATTTAGAAACAAAACATAATTTTTCATAGTACATTTTGCAAAGACTAATTCTCTGAAAGAGATTGCAAAATACCAAGAATCCTCACCACGGCTTCATTCTTCTCACAGGGCTTTCTCAAGCATTAGGAAGCCCATTATTCTGTAGGGAAACGAAGAGTAGCAAATAGTCCTTTCATCCCTAATCTTCACTACAAGAATGTATTGTCATTCCACACACTGGCTGTTGGTTTAGTATGCGTGCGAGAGAGTGGACATGCACTGTGTGTTTTTGGTATTTGTTTGGTTTTTCCAATTACGTGTCCAACTGCATCCTGAGTCCATGATGGAAGTTGTACATGTCTACTTCAGCACTAGCAAAATGAAACAGAGTCATGAAAAATTAAAAAAATTTAAAAAACCCAAAATGGTCCATTAAGTCACAAAGTACAAATGGGTGAGTTTCCCTTGATTACATTTAGGAATGAACCAAACTCTTTCCCTAGGATTAGGTAAATAACTTTTTTACATTGCCAAACCAATATATCCCAAAGCAAAGCAAAACACATGGACATTAAAAGTCCACCTTGGACACTGATCCCCCTTATTCCAAGGCTTTCCCCTATACTGGCTGGTCTTTTGATATCCTTACTGCCAGTTCCAAAGGGACGGCTCTTAAGGGGACATCCCTTTATCAACTTTGTGGTTTGGAGCTTTGCTAAGGGGTCTGTTTTTCAGAGCTGCCCCTCAAAAACCCACTTCCCATAGAGAACCATTTCCCACCCCTACATTTTTAAAGAGCATCTTTTCAAAATAGCCTATGGGAAGGTGATATAATGTGTAATCCTTTCTTTTTGGGAGCTGATGGCACCATTATGACAACGGTGTTCACTGCAATTTCTTCTATTTTTCTATTCTAGTAAAATGGTCTGATGGCCAACGGTTTTAATGGAGGAAAGAGACAAGATGAGAGAAAAGTGATGACTGAAGGAACAAATGTGTTGAAGGAACTGTTAGAAGGCAAGAATGGGTCCTCACTGGTGGCAATGATTTGTGAGCCTGATCCCAGTTCAACAAGTCTTACTTCTGGCTTTGAAAGTAAAGATGAAAAATCAAGTGTCATTTAAGGACTTCTGGTAGAAACTTCAAAATATGTGCCATTTAATCATGCATCTTGAGTAACAGTATTCCAAATATTGATCCAGGATTGCAACCAGCTCACCCTGCACAACCTGAAAGCTGTGGGCAAGATGCTGTACTTGCTTGCTTAGCCCAAAATCTGTCAGATCTGATTTAGTAAAATTCTGTTTCAGTAGAAGGTATTTGAGACTCGAGGAGGGGATTATAGATGTCAACATTATGGTAATATATAGCCATCTCCTTGCAGTTGTGCTACATGGACTTCAGCAGTGTTAGGCAAACAGTGAACAAGGGGTGGGGGAAAGGGATGATGAAATAATTTATATTTGCAGATAAGTGACACAAAACCTACCTATCATTTACAGTATGACCTAGGGACGGAAAGAATATTTGCAATTGCTTATCCCAAGTTGAAAGAAGGGTTTACCAGCAGTTGGGAAACCACATCAAGAAGAATTATAGAACATCAAGAATGTTGTATAATTTCCTCCTAGTATTCAACATTCCAAAGTGTTGGCTGGGAATTATTCTGCTGAGAAAAAGCATATTTTTTTTGTACATGAGATTTCTGAGAAAATAAGAGTGTTTCCTGTTCAGGAAACCAGGGAGTGGGGTTTGCACGGAAAACGTTTGTTTGTTTTTTTCACAAGAAAATCATACAATTTTCTCTACAGAGGAAGAATTGTTTACTTATTCATCCTACCATGTGATGAGAAAAAAATATCAAGGATTTACATAGTGTGGCCCATAACTCAACTCATCCCTATAGCTTACTGTTAGTAGCTTCTTAGATTTTAGTACTATGTAAGATTTTACTCAAATCTTTTATTCGTACTAATACAGAGCTTGGAAACTCATGGAGTACGTGCTGTAGAGTGGGAAAGGAAGGAAATAAAGAGCCAGTATAGTGTAACAGGGATGAGGATAGTCAAGACAAGACTTGGAACAAGAAGAGCGGTTGATCTTATGTTTCAGTGATGGAAGTTCTGTGGCTCAGATGTCTTGAGATTGCCTATGTGCTGAAAGAAACTCTGCAGAACTTTTTCCAGTTAATTAAGGAGTGTCTCGTATTCCTGTATCCAGCTCCCCAAAAGAGAGCGCCAAATCCCTTCCTTTCAGTGATGAAAATAGGTGATTTGTGCCTGCTCTCTGCAAAGCCACCTCAGCTCAACAGAGGGATGTGGGAATGAGGGATAAGAAAGGAAGGGTAGATAAACATAATAGATAAAGCTAGCCCAGTAAATGAGAAACGAGAGAAAAAGAGAGGTATAAACACTCTGAATTAAATTCCCTAGTGATAACTGTATTTCTTATCAATTGATATTCTTGTGACAAGTGGGCAATAGTGGATATTTTGTGTACCTCAACAGGAGCAAGGCCAAGGGGATTTAAGGGCATGATGATAATTTGTTGATTGTATCATCCTTCCCTTACTACACAGTATTCACATAATTTTAATTTGGAAATTAAACAAATAGTAGAGCTGTGCTGACTATTCTGTTGCTGTTGTCATTGTTGTTCTCATCACCATCATCGCCAAAAGTAACATTTTGGGGTAGAAAAAAATGATACTGAAAGTAAACACATTTTCACAAATACGTTGCCTGTTACTGGTGCCATTGCTGCTCCCTTAAGCCTGACTGCTTTCTCCTAGATTAGTCAGAAGTGTGATCCACATAGTTCCTCAGGTATCATGTCACAAATAGGATGATGTCACAAAGGTGCATCACTAAAACAAATCTGTTAACATGAGGAGGCCACCAAGGCCAAATAAGGGCAATCTAGGATGAGGGTAATAATTCTTTGAATTGATCAGTTGGGTGATTACAGCCTTCAAAAACATCCAGCTAATGGGATGATGGTACTATTAAATATTTCTTCGGATTACAACATCAGTAGCTCAGTGATACGATCACTGAGGACAAATTAAATCAACTAAGAGAGTGCAAGTGAGGGAAACACTGATGAACATGTGGATGTTTTCCACACAGACTTATAGAGGAAAATGAGGTTTTCATACCACTCATTTGAAAGGAGAGGTCTATGGACACCGCAGACTGCTGCGAGAGAGAGAGGGAGGAAGAAATGGATCCAAGAGCCAATCAAGATCACATTTCAGGTAAGTAGACGAGGGAAGTGATGGCCCTGGAAGATCGAACCAGAAGTGTAGATAACAGGATGTCTTAGAGGTCTCTTTTGTGTAGGGTTACCATAAGTCACCATAAGTCAAAGCTGGCTTGGCTGCAATTAACAACAACATACCACACATTTGCAAATGGTGTGTTGCAAAATTGCTTTTTTTTAGGGGATTAATGTTGCCATCATGAAGCCTTTCCAGTGCTGTATCTCCATGCCAGATAACAGCTTTAGTTGCTATGTTTCTGGGGTAGAGAAGGGCAGGGAAATACATTTGGATGGCCGTCTTCATTTCACATTTTATTTAATTTTCACAAGTGGAATTGATTTGAAAAAGAAATCCCAAATCTCTTTCATCCAATCTGTTTTGATGGAAATATACTCCAGTTGTTGTTGTTGTAGTTGTTGTTTAGTTAAAGAATAATTTAATAAGCCAAAGTGTAATCCGGCAAACAAAGATTCCATCCGGAACACAAGAAAAGTTCTGCGTTTAGGTCAAGTTTTCAAGCGATCTGATTATAAACATTCTGCTAGAAACAGTGAGGCAAGTCACAATCCACAGTCTGAACATCTGAGGGGCTGTGACAAGGGTTTCCCATAGACCTTGCCAAAAGAGAGACCTTGAATCCTGACCTCCCCCCACCCTTTGGCAATAGAAATAAATTATCAACCCTTGCACTCACCGTAGTTTGTGTTGGTGTGCATCTCCACTGGTCCTGGTTTCACTAATTGCAGGATTCTGTCAGCTTCATTTTAGCTTCTAGTCACTTTCTGGAATTGCCTGGAATTAGACCCATAATGTCATATCATATTGTCAATTTGAGGCAGCTCTTGCAGCTATTATGGAAATAATTGCTCTATATATGTGAATGTGCAAATACTTGCTTAATGGATAAGGTGCCAGCAGATGACACTTGAGGGTTGGTAACACAGTTTTTAGCATTGCGAGGGTAACGCAAAGTGCTTGCATAAGGCTTTACGCAAATGGCATTTCAGCACACAGATCTTTGCTTGGTGCTCTTTCTGGGCATTGGTAAATTCTTTTAATAGGAACCTGTTCATAGTACCAGGATGAATATCCATCTCCTGTTTAGGCTGAGTGGGGGAAAAAGCTGGTTCTTGCTTCTTCTTGTTAAGAAATCCTGCAATAAAAAGACTGTGTGAATATACAGTTAGATGTGAATCCACTTTTGTATTATTGTTGTTGTTGTGTGCCTTCTTGTGGACTCCAACCTATGGTGAATCTGTCCTAGGGATTTCAGTGGGATTTGTTCATTGCCTTCCTCTGAGGCTGAGAGAGCATGACTTGCCCAAGGTCACCCAGTATGTTTCTATGGATGAGTGGGGATTTCAACCCTGCTCTCCTGGATTCCTGGTTTAACATTCATACCATTATACCTCGCTGGCTCCTACCCTTCTATAATCATTTTTTAAATGAATATAATGATTCTTAGTTGTTATGCTTGCTCAGTTTTTGGTAGAAATGGCAGATTGCATTTTACTACCGGATGCAAAGAAAAGAAATTTTCCCCCTTCCACATGAAAAAGTTGGCTGGATTGGAAACTGCATCTTTTAATACTAGTGGTTGGACAGTGTCTTGAACAATGGACTTGTATGGCACCAACTGTTGGTAGCACAAACTGGGCCATGAGATCAGGGTGGAGGTAGTGATGGAAAATTTATATATACAAATTCCCTCTTCTCTTCCACATAGTTTCTGAAGGCAGAGGAGGGCCCTTTCTTCTTTTGCATCTGGTTTCCCGGCATGAGCCACAGTGCCGCCACCTCTCAGCATTTGCTGCCTGAGGCAGATACCTTATTCTGCCTATTGGTAAGGCTGGCCTTGCATCTTGGAAGAGGCAGAAATTCGGTGGCGTTTGGAACCGCGGATCCGCGCTCTTCGGAGGGATGGAGCAACCCGCTTGCGGGTAAGCTCCACCCCTGCGTGTGCGGCCCCATTTCGCCCCCCCATGAGGAAAGGGCCATAGAGTCACCATAGGTTGGAAATGGCCTGAAAACACACAACAATAAGTTTGTCATTTATTTAAATGTTTTTTTTTATTATTGTTATTTCAAATGGTTTTAAACTATTTGTTTCAGTTTTACTTGTAAGATGTCCCAATCTCTTTTTGATATAGGATGTGATAGAAAGTAATAATAATAGTAATAGTAGTGCAGTATGAGAAGCCCATAAGCAAGACAAGAATAGTACACTCCAGCTGGTTCCCATCAAAAACTGGTATCCAGAGTCATGTTGCCTTCAGTCTTAAAGGCAGAATGTAGGATCATGAGGAACACTAGTTCTTGCTAGCTTTATCCTGCATGAATTTATCTGATGTCTCTTTAACACCATCTAAAGTCATCATCACATGTAGTCATCACACATGCTATGTGTGAAAACTTGCTCCATTTTGTCTCTCCTCAATCTTATACTGGTTTCTTCTTCCTTCTTCATGGCTAGCTTGGGGCCTAAGATAAATTCTTCAGAAATCCAATCCACATTTTTTTAAAAAATTGCACAGAACAGAGTTCCTAGAATTATATCATTTACACAACATGTGGTATCTTATATGGATAGTATCTTGAGATAATGTAGTCTCCCAGTGGCACTGGACTTAATTGCACCTGGGTGAAGAGTTTTCTCTTGCTGCTCTCTGGTGGCACAGAGCTTAGTTGCATCTGGGTGGCATAAAAATGCAATCAACTTCTCATCTAGCTTCCTGGCTGGTGTGTCCCCTGAAAGCCTTTCATAGCAGGGATAGTAGATTCTAATGTTCTTTCAGCAGTAAATTCCAATGTCTATAACAAAGCAGTATGTAATGAGAGAGGATTTGTGCCAAGATCTTTTGGAAATATCACACGGATGGACTCTTTCCTTTTTACTTGGGGAAATTTCCAGAGGGATTGTAACATTAGTCTGTAAAAAGCAAAAAACAATGTGGTGTCCTATGGCACTAATGAAAGTCAGTCAGTGAAAATCTATGGTATAATGAATTTATTCATCCTTAATATGCCACAGGACTCCTCTTTTACGAGGACACCATTCAAGCATGCTGTTGTGTTTATACTCTCAAACTCTATAGTCCTTTAGATCTTGAACCTGGCAATTTATGTAGGTAGCTGAATGAACAGGCTCTTAAATTAATCCAGAATCATTCTTACATATTATCTTGGTGACCTGTTACAGCCAGAGTTCCTCAGCCTCCATAATGTCCCCCCACCCAACTTGCCATATTGTGGAAGTCAACTGCCTCTCAAAGCTGTCAGGGATTTCTTTTGTCAGGAAGATTATTGTGGAAATGACCTGGTGCATTAGTAGGTTCAAGGTTAGGGCTGCTCTCTCCAGATCCATGTTCCTGCCTATTACAACTAGCATGTGAACCTTTTCAGGCCTCTGAAAACATTGTAGGCATGGTAATCAGAGAATCAACAGAGAGCTGAGATTAAGATGATCCTTTCTGGGGAACATATTCAAGGAAAGCCGTGTTGGCCATACAGCAAAATAAACAAAAGCCAAAAGCCACAAAAGAGCAATATCTTTACTGGCAAACCAAAATGCACTGATCGTTTAATACAAGTTTTCAAAGCTCCGCTGGAATCAGGTAAAGATGTTTAAAAATCATACAGGAGGAGAAAAGTGATGGTTCTGGAGTCCCATGTCTACATTTAAAAAAATAAATAAAAATAAGATGGTCTGGAAGGATCTCAATGCAGGCAGAAGCCACTCCCCTTTTTTGGCCATGTGGGGACCAAAATAAAGGACAGTAAAAATTTAGACTCCACTAATATCAGTAAAGCAACTTCTCTTGGAATCTGGGGTTCCTCTGTCTTTTATGAAGCCACAGGCTCTTTTCATGGGCAGAGAACATTGAATTTCTCAAGATGTCTCCGCTGCTACACCTGGAAAAACTTCTAGGAGCTGTGTAGGTAAAACTCAGTCAATTATAGTCCCAAAGAAAAAGCTTTACCTTTCCTGCAGGTAGAATTTTCAGGAGGCAGTCTGTAATCAGTGGAAAGCCCATGATTTGCACGAGCACTATGACAGGTTTATTCCGTGGCATCCTTAGCTTAAATGGGTCTGGGGAGCAAGACTGGGAGAGCCTTTCCCTCAAGTCTCCCAGTAGTCACTTTCACATTATCACAAAAAAAAGGGGGGAGAACACACTTTAAAAAGTGGGACAAATTTACCTACTTTTCCACATTGTTATAGTTGTGTTCCTTCAAGTTGTTTCTGACTTAAAACACACTAAGGCAAGCTTATCACAGGGTTTTCTGGGGGCAGAGAGTGTGTCACTCAGTGGGTTTCCCTCCAACTGTCTTAATTTGGCAGGGGCAGTCCTGATTAATTTTCTGTCATCCCATTTTTTTTCCAGCTGCTTTCATGATGTCCTAATTTCCTTTCCCTTCTCAGCCATGTATGGATAGGGGGTAATGGGGCAGTTTGCCCCAGTGGCAGTTTTTTGGGGGACATCCCAGCTTGTAGTCATGCCCCTTCATGCTGTAGCCTTGCCTTCTCACACTGTGCCCCCCATCATGTCCCCCACTGTAGCCCCGCCCCCTGTATCATAGCCCCGCCCCTGCCTGCCCCCCTCCACGCACTCCAAGCTCCACCACTGCCCCACCTTCCACTTTCACCTTGATCCTTGCCTTACTTCAGTTTTGCATTTTCCCAAAATGCAAATGTAGCTTGTACTCAATTAACTCAGCAAGGGGAGAGGAGAGGCAGAATCTTGCCCTTCCCACCAGCCTCAGGCAAAAACAAACTGCTGTGTGTTCTTCCTCATTAAAAACTTTTGCCATCAAGATCACACTCTGACATTGCTTAGTCACGTGCATCTCAGTACCTTTCTGCAGTACACTGTTAGAGTGTTACCCTGTGAATTGGGGGTCCCGGGAGGGGCACCCAAACAACAAACCAAACCAAGCAAAGATGGGGAAATTAGCTGGAGCACTCTCTTGGCTAACGAGAGGCAGGGTAACTTAGTGGGAATCTTTTACCCTATGTCTACAGCGTCAGGTCAGTGAGCAGTCAGGTAGTTCAAAATAGCAATAAGATTTATTAGACAATTATTAAGAAAAACATGAACACACTCCTAACTAGAATAGGAAATAGAGTTTTTGGGGAATGGGTGATACGTCACCAATCCTGCAGTCCTAGGGAAGCCAAGGGAGGGTAGGAGGACTCGGCATGGCAGCCGAGGGGAGCTCGCAGAACGAGGCAGCAAGGTAGGAGAGCAGTCCAAACACAAGTCCATTGAGCGGTCCGAGGAGCTCTCAGAACTGGGGTTTTTTATCAGGGAAAGAACGACCGTAGGCTAGTCTGGTCTTTGGTGAAAATAATAAGTTTTGGGTTGGAAACAATGTCTCCGAAAGGTCAGAATTTACATGATTGAGTTATGTTCTGGATTGACAATGGTGTGGCCGGTATGTAAATGCGGCTAGCTCGGCAGTTAAGCACTGAGCTCGCCAGGGTGTCCTCTCAGGGCAGAGGGTCTAATGAGGGTGTTTGTTTCAGGAGGTCCCCTAAGGCAGATCTGGCAATCTCTGGCTTGGTTTGGTGTGAGCAGCAAATAGTAGCCATGCCCAGCTTCGTGCTTGTTCGGTGGCCTCACAAACACTTGGCTGGTGGCAGAGCAGGGCCAAATTGTGATATCAAAATGATATCTTTGGTTCACCAAAGACCAGGCCAGTACACGGTAACAATAGTGCTATTATTCCATTTTCAACCTCCTGTGGAATTCTGGGGTTTGTCGTCTACAGACGCCAAGGAGCTCTCTGGCTGAAAATTTTAAAGTCCCCCCCAAGCTGCAAACCCCAGGATTCTATAGGATGCTGAAAGTGGAATAATAGCGCCACAACAGTGTAGTGCAGAAATGCTCTCAGTTTTCATCTCTGAAATATTGGACAATATGCTAAGTCATCAAACAAAATGTAAGGGCAGCACAAGCCTTAACAAGGAAAATGAGTTTGTTGATGATGCCCCCATTTCTGTTTCCTTGTGCGGGGGTGTGTGTGATGCTTTTTGAGAATTGTGCCTTGTGAAAATTTGTAAGTCCAGATAAAAGGAAGGAGGGAGAGGATGAGAAAGAAGGGCAGAGCAGAGGACAATTCTCCACCCTTCCGTGTTATGAAGATTTTAGATATACAGTTTTGATAAAAGCTCGCAAGTACAGAATTTGCTATCAAGCCTAATGTAGCATGACAGATTTTTGTCTGAGCTTGCAAAGGATCACATTTGCAGCTCCTGTGAGGCAGGGAAGTGAGCTCAATAGGCTATTTTCCACATCCATGCTCTGTTCAGGGGGGAGGGGAACAGAAAAAAAAAAGGCAATCATTGTCTTTCTTTGTTTCTTTTTGTAAAATCACTTTTAAAATGGTGTAACTGATTACTTCCTCTCAAAGAGCAGGTAATGCTTTGGAAACAGGGTCACTTGCCTGACAGGACAGACAGGTTGCATTTTGTTAAACGTATTTCTGTATGAGATGTGGATGAAGGACAGGTGTCATACTGGTAGAAACTGTCATTTCCTTGCCTTTTTTTTTTTTTTTTGGTAAAGCAAGGTGGACACCTGAAGGAGTTCCAGGAAGGGGCATCTTCTGCCCCTGGACCTTCTGAAGTCTATTAGGGACTGCCAAAAATGTCACAAGTCTACTTGCCTGCAAGTGTCTGCAAGTCCACTTCTAGTTTTCAACAATCCATTGGGGCTTGTCACTGATGGAAAAGGTGAATCAATTAACATCTTAGGAGGCATTCAAGAGATGCAATTCACCTTTGTGAGGGCAAAGTACGTACCTAGGACTGTTTTTGCAGCCCTCCGTGCCCTCCAGACCACCCTTTCAGGTTGGTACTTCTGAACTATCCAGATTTGGCAGGGACAATTCTCTGTTGTCCAGCTTCTCCAGCTGTTTTTGGAATGTCCCATGTGTTATAGGTAGACAGATGTTGCTGGAGTAGGAATGGCTGGAGGAACATCCCTCTTCTTCTCAACTCAAACTTTTATTTCTTGCCAATGCTGAAAGTCTTTGTTTCTTCAGCCTTCCTTCACTGTCCTCGCAATGCCAATGATGCTAATAATTTCCAGAGGATGAGGAAAAAAAGAGGGCTTTGTTACTGTGTTCCTTCAAGTCATTTCTGACAAACCTAGAGTGTTCTCTTGGCAAAGTTTGTTCAGACAGGGTCTGCCTTTGCTTTCTCCTGAGGCTGAGAGAGTGTGAATTGCCTAAGGTCTCCAAGTGGGTTTCCATAGTTGCGTGGAGATTTTAACCCTGGCCTCCAGAGCTGTAGAGAGCCATCAGGGGAAATGGTTTGAGTACAACGCTGGAGACCCGGGTTCAATTTCCCAGTTGGCCATGGAAACCCACTGGGCGACCTTGGGCGTGTCACACATGCTTAGCCCCAGAGAACCCTGTGATAGGGCCACCTTAAGGTTGCCATAAGTTGGAAAAAGGGGACTGGGTGAGTATAAAAAGGAGCTTTCCCATCAAAAGTTTTGTTAGCTGAGGTATGCCTGTAATGAGAAACAGAGGTTGCAAAGAAATGGTTCTGAATGGATCTCCATTTTTGGTCCAGTGTGGGAGATGGCTGCGTGCCTCAAGTTGGTTCATCGAAAGAAAACACGGGGAATCTTTTCTTCAGGCACTAATTGTAGCCAGTGTCCTGAAAAGCCCTTTTAGCAGTATTGCTTTGTTGATATATTTGAATATTGCATGTTCATGTCTTCATTTTGATAGCAGAATTATTGAATTGCTTGTGTATCCTTTCTTTGTGCCGAGTTTGAGTTTGAAAAGCTACCTTTCTAAAGCAAGGAAAAGTTGCAATGCTGGCAAATCTGATTTCATGGTTTTCAGATATTTGGTGAAATTTCTTTTTATTTGGGTTGCTATTTCTTTCTAATCAAATGAAACCCATATTATTTTATTTGGTTCCTGGTTCAAGAAGGGGACTGCTGACTAATGGTTCCCTTAAAGTTGATTCACATGAGTGGATCACATCAACTCCTGGTTGCAAGGTTCCCAACAGGATTTGCATGAACCGGTTGGTCACTGTTGGACACTCAACACCGACAAAGCTTCCTTTTGTCAGCTGAGTAGAGACATTATGAAGATCCCCCAACTAAGTCCTGTACTTTCAAGGAATAACAATGACCAATACAATTTAGAATGATGAGATCACAAAGGACTATATGCTTTCACCTCTCTAAAGAAAATATGTGACCAAATTAATTTATTATTTCATATATTCCTTGTTCCTTGTAATCTCTCCCCCCACAAGTTACAGCCCATTATATTGTTCACATCATCTTTTTCCCCTCATACCAGTTCTATATCACATAGGGTCTTTCTGTTGTAGAATGGTGTAGTGCAGTTCTGAAGCACTGTATACTACCCACAATGTTGTCAGCGACTTTGGATTTAAAATATTGTTTCTGGTGCTATTTGCCTAAAATTAGCTGTTTCTACAAAGATTTCCTGCCAACAAACTCATTCATTAAAATATTAATGGAAAGTAAGCATTGAAAGGCAGCAGAGAAATAACGGTAGATGCAAATTTGTTTTAAAAGAGCAAACAAATATTCTCTGAACCCCCTTCTCACCCCATATTATTCACCTCAGTGTGGGCTGAGAGAGGAAAGCAGCTCCATCTCTATTTAAAGATTAACAGTAGCTGCAATCTTGATAAATCTTTTCATAATAGAATGGCTACTAAGATCCGGTTGACTGAGTGCTTGTGTGTTACTTATTGGGTTGACTGATTTTTGGAATGGAGGGCTGTTGCACATTAACAATTGAGTGACAGCTAGAAAATCAACTGATAAAGCTTCCTGTCCTACTGCATTTCCATGCTTGGGAAGGCATCCTCTATTACGTTCCTTTATGTGACCCAGTTAGGCCATTTCCACACTATATGGTTATAGTGCTATTATTCCACTTTCAACATCCTGTGGAATTCTGGGGTTTGTAGTTTACTGATGCCAAAGAGCTCTCTGACGGAGAATTCTAAAGGCTCCTCTCTAAACTGCAAACCCCAGGATTCCATAGGATATTCCATAGTGGAATAATAGCACTATAACAGTGTAGTGCAGAAATGGCCTTAGTTATACAATCACAAGATCAAGGAGGGGTTTTGTTTTGTTTTTTTGGCGGGGGACCGTAGGCTAGTGAATTCACCCATGCTCCCTGCAGTGCACCAAATCCTGTGTTAGAGCATCTCCGACAAAAGCAGCAGATGGCTACACAGCCTTTATTTGAGGACGTCCAGTGAGGAAAACTAATCATCCTTCTAGATAATTGGCTCCATTGCTAAGCTTCTCTTCCCATCCAGCGATTTAGCCTATGACCTGGCATAAACAGAAAAGAGGGGAGAGTTCCTTCCCATTATAATAGTGGCTTTGAGTTTCCATGGTCCCCCAGTGCAACAGCATCCTCTAGAAAGAGAACTCCATCTTCCAAACCAAAAGTGGACAGTTGCTGCTGGTGTTCGGGTTTTAGTCTTGTCTTGTCCCTCCATGTGTCTGATCTTGCCATCTCCTGCTACTGAGGCCATTTCCGCACTAGACTGTCATAGCGCTATGATTCCACTTGCAACATCCTATGGAATCCTGGGATTTGCAGTTTCGGGAGGGGCCAGCAAACCCCAGGATTCCATAAGATGTTGCAAATGGAATCATAGTGCTATGACAGTCTAGTGCGGAAATGGCCAGAGTGTGCTCCACTCAGAACCCATTATCTTTAGAGAAAAAAAAATGCATATTAATCACATCTTATACCAGGCTGGGCTGTTTGTTACTCTCGCTCAGCACTGGCCAAAAATAACTGTCTCCAGGGTGTCAGTCAAAGATCTTTCCCAGCATGGCTGCCTATAATCCTTTTTAAAGTGAATGAACCTGAGCTGAGACACCATCTTAATATACTCTGATTCCTTGTACGTTTCTTTTTCCCACACCCCCTGCCCCACCCTAAGAATAGTGGCTGGCATTCTTGGGCACTTACATTGGCATAAGTGCCCTTAGTATGGCAGGAAAAAGAAAGAATACAGTTGCATCATATTCATCAAGGGGTCCCCGCACCTTATCCCACAGCAGCGCTATGCAGTGATGCCTATAGGAGTGACTGACGCACATCATTTTTGTTGTTGTGTGCCTTCAAGTTATTTCTGACTTAAAGCCCCAACATTCATCAGGCATCAGTACACTCAGGGATGCATATCATACCTGGAGCCATATTGGTACCCAGTGAACATTAGGACTCTCTGGCTGATGCCCTGTAACACATCTTTGCAAGTCACTAACGGTGTCGTTGGGCTCCTGCTACTTAGTTGTGAGCCACTGACTGTGATGTAGAATCTCAGCCGTTGTTTGCAAGATGAACCATCATGGATATTCTGTGCCATTTGTATTGCTGGTTGATTTCTACGACACAGCATTCAGCCAGTGAATGCGTAGAGAAACACATTTTGTTTTGATTGTTTTTGTGTGTTTTTCTACATACAGAGGAGCAGCCTTTAAAAATGGCTGTGGGCTTTGATTGAGATCTTAACTGTTTTCTTCTTGGCTCTCAAGCTTGTCAGATGCACAATGTGTGATTCTCCAGATATTTTTGGACTGCACACTTAATGGTTCACCACTGCCTATGCTGGCTGGGGCTGATGGAAATTGATATTTAACAACATCTGGATGGCCATGTAGTTCCACCCATTGCACATCACCTAAGCATACAGGTGTGAAAAACTCTTATTCCTGATTTCGCTGAATTTCTGCAAATTCCACATGTATTTGTGCCTCAAGCTTGCAAGATTTTTTTTTTTTTTTTGGGCCCTGTGTGGAGATTTGTTGCACTTTCCTTACATGTTTTTTATAATGTACACATTTTAAAAAACACACATACCCTTCTTTTCACTAAAATATACATCTTTGTGTATAATTCCTTCATGGACTACAGTCGGTCTGTGCTTATTTTTTTTAAAGCTGTATGCCTTTTTAGTCATTGATGTTTTAAAAAGGTATGCATACTTTTATGAGACCGTCTACCCAGTGTTTTGTTTTGGCTCTTGCCGATTGGGCTGGATTGAAGGGAAATATATGTATGAAATAATCAGTCAGTCAATAAAGGACACAATTAATTTCCAAGTTTTTTTAAAAGATAAAATTGAAATCAATTTTTTTTAAAAAAATAAGAAAAAAAATAGAAGTTCTGTCCAACATGATTCAATGTTCTTTAGAAATACACGTGTACCTGGAATTTAGGTTGCATTATACTCCCCTTGCACATAGATTATTGCAATTGCAACATTGATTATATGTGTAAAACTCTGCACAAAGGAACCGTGTGTTTCTCTTTTCTCTTTGTGTTGCCTCTTTCCATTCTCTACAGCCTGAAAAAGAAAACCCTGCATCTCACAAGGGAAGGGAGCTATAAAGCAACCGGCAGGCGGTAGCATTTAGTTTTTATTTAGCGAATGATTAAAAGAATATGGATGAATAAAGGCATCTATCTGCCTCTAACTTTTAAGCACATTAGAATTGTTCTCGTGTCACGGGGTCAAAAATACTATAGAAACATGCTGTGCCTATAAATCCCCTTGCTTTCCCACCTGTCATGCACCCGCTACGGATCTTGTGTCTCCCCCCTCCCAGCGATGGATTGGCAGCAATAAAAATGAATGACATTAGTAGTCTCTTGCGGACGGACGATGGGAAGGAGGGAGAGGCAGTTGACCACATTGTTAAGCTAGGCCTTGTAAATGTACAAGACCATTTAGGCTTTTAAGATGAACTAGGCCACCCTCTCCTCCGACCCCCCCTTTCATTGCAGGCCGGGCTGCTGCACAGTTTTACAGGGTCATAAACGCCCTGACAGGAGTCATAAAAGCCTCCAATTGCACCGCACATAGCCATGGAGTATATTTTAAGGGCCCCTGAGTTTTCATTTTGCTGCTTTTATGGGGATTCATAAAAACCTCAGCAAGGCAGGGCTTCTGATTGGCTTGTCTAGGGCGAAGGTAGTTAAAATTACAACCACAGACAAATTGTTCCAGTCCGGATATATCGGGAGTTTTGCATGTGGCAGGGAAGAGGTTGTGCTCCACCGCTGTAGCACCCTCTTGTGTTCTGATTTGCAAGGAGCCTTGTCTCAGCCTCTTTCTAAACCTCAGGAAGGCCTGTCTTGCTGAAAGTATAACCTCAGCCCCAGGTCAACTTTGAAGAAAGCCCAGGTTTAGCTCTGAAGACAGGGTCTTTAAGCAAGGGAAGAGGATTGTTCTGTCTGTCAGCACAGCTTCGTTCCATCGCTTAGCGGTGAAGCACCTGCTTTGCATGAAGAATGACCAAAGTTAAATCTCTAGATTTAACCAGTCTGGGAAAGATTCAGATAAATCAGTGTGGAAGAGACTCCCTTGCTGTTGCCTTGTACAGTTTCCTATCAGGCCAGCTATTACTGTGGATTGATAAGCTGCCATAAGTTGGCTTCCTCATATCCTCTAACTGTCCTGATTCGGTGGGTACAGTGGCTTTTGTTCCATGCAATTCACTTTCATTCCACTTTTCAGCTGCATTTAAAAAGTCCCAGTTTCTCTCTCCACCTCCCACTTTCCCCCTTTGTCTGCAGCTTATTTCACTTGCTACAAACCGAATTCAAAATTAACTTAGCAGGGACTGGGGAGACAAGTGGAGTGGGCAGACTTCTGCAAACTTCTGCAGCCTCTTTTATCTCTTGTGTTCTCCTTCTTTAATTACTTATGTTATCTTGACCGTATCTGATGTTGCTTGCTCAGACCTTTAACTCCCTTTGTCAGTCTAGTTCAGGAGTAGGAATTATTGGAATGCAGCTCCCATCATTCTTTACCTATGGCTAGATTGGCTTCATTTTCTGGAAGCCGCGGTCCACCAACATCTGGAGGACTGCACAGTTCCCTCCTTGCCTCGTTCATGAAATTCTCCTGAATTACAGAAATGACAAATTCTCTAGTTAATTGATAAATTAATCACTTTAAATTATGAATAGCCAGTTCAATTCTCAAACTGTTCCTTAGGCCCTTTCCAGACAAGGGTAAGGAGCCGCACGAAAACGGGACTCACCGGATCTCCTGAGAGTCCGGGTGAGTCCGTCGCAATGAGGAGCAATGCGAGCTCGTCACTCTGCGCTGCTCCGGTGTCCAAAACAGTGGCTTCCGGTTGGTGGAGGCTGTCCACCAACCGGAGAAGCTAGCCAGCCCAAAGTCCGCCCTTGGAAGATCTGCAGGCACGCACTTGCGTGTGCCTGCAAATCTGCTCTGGAACACAGCAACGGAGTGGCACGGAGTCACGTTTAAGAGGTTTTTAAAAAGCACGCTGTGTGATCAGTGTCGGTTGCACAGAACCGGACTGAGGTATGTAACTACAAAAAGTAGTCCGAACCAGTCCACTCTATGGTGCAGAAGACCTCTGTCAGAGGTCGCTCTGCGCCATTTTAAAAGCCTGGTGTGGAAATGGCCTTAGTGTCTTCAAGATGTGAGCAAGCCAGCAACTCCACAATAATTTGCCAGGCTATATAACAACATTGTCATTGTCTATCAGCAACTGTTTTACAGAGACAGAACCAAAGTAATGCGTTGCTATTTGTTGAAGAAAGGGGCTAAGGCATGGATGTCTTTCCTTTTTGAACAAATTGTCTCAAGAGGCAGATTGGTGCAGGAGCATTTTGCTTGTCCAGAAAGCACTGATATGTTTTATTGTGTGATCATGGGCTTTTTTCCCTTAGAAGTGCAATTTCTATTTTTAAAAATCTTATATTTCTAACCATGTTGTTTTTCTGTGCCTTCAAGTTGTTTCTGATGTATGGTGACCCCTAAGGGAAATCTATCACAGGGGTTTCTTGTCAAGATTTGTTCAGGAGGGGTGGTTGCCTTTGCCTTTCTTTGAGGCTGAGAGAGTGTAGCTTCCCTAAGGCCACCCAGTGGATTTCCATGACTGAACAGGAATTCGAACCCTGCTCTCCATTGTCTTAGTCTTGCTCAAATCATTGCACCACACTGACTCTCATTTCTAGCTGTATCTTGATCTAAACTTTTCTCAGACTTCTCAGACCAGTAAGTTGTTTTGACTCTACACTGTGGTCTGCGATTTAGCTACATCTGCACTTCATGTTAACCTTTTCTTGACCTATCCTTATTTTTGTGTCTGTAGCAGTGGACCAACTCACCCATGGAACCTCCTTTCCGTGCTGGTGGGATTCTTAAGCAACAGGCTATGCTGAGCAAAGCCTTTGACTGTATAGATCATGGAAAACGAACGGACTGCACCAAAAATCACCTGGTGATTAAATTTAACAAAGGCTTTGGTTGCATAGATCATGAAAAACTATGAATCTCTCTTTAAGAAATGGGCATGCTACAATATTTGGTTGTCCTGATGTGAAACTTGTACTCAGGCCAAGGAGGCCACTGTTGGGACAGAATGTAGAGAAACAGAAAAGTTAGCAATTGGCAAGGGAGCCGGACAAGGGTGCATTTTAGCATCTTGTCTGGTTAACATGTATGCTTGCACGCCTTTTAGTTGATGCAGCCCCCCCCCCCGCAACATAGCTCTTTACTGACTGGTGGAGAGGACAGCGGTGAAGAAGGGTCCCACTTCATTCTTCTAGGATGAACAGCAACAGGAATCCTCCATCACCTGTTGGGGGTGTTGGGGAAGCTCTGGAGGCTGATGTCATTGCTTTGTGTCCAGTAATACTGCTGGACCCCCTTCCTGCTTCCCTAAATAGATGTGTGGAGGGCCTGCATTTGCTAAAAGGTGGATGGGGAGTGAGAGAGGAGAAGTGTCATAGTTCTGCCTAAGGGAACTTTGCAGTAAGTCTTCCTGATCAAAAATCTGCTAAATATTAAAGCAAGAGGATCCCTGTCTCACATTCAGCCCAGTAACCCTAGTTGCAAGAGTCAGCATGTGCAGTGGTTTGAGCATTGGATTACCACCTTGGAGACTATAATTCAGTCCCCCACTTGGCCACAGAAACCCACTGGGTGCATCACACTCTCAGCCACAGAAAACCCCATGATAGGTTTGCCTTAGGGTCACCATAAGTCTGAAATGACCTGAAGGCAAGCAAGAACAACAAGTCCAGTGGCAGAGAAACAATTCATACACAGAAGGTCCCAGATTCTGTTTAGGGGCTGCTGCCAATCAGAGAGTATAATAATAATGGGAAAGATTAAGAAATAGTCCGACCTGGTACAAGGCAGTTTCCTGTGCTTATATATGTACTGTAATCTCTTCCTGAAGGCATTATGCTTGTTGGCCATGAGAGCCTTTCTGCAATGTACTGTGAAAAATGGGGTTGCCATCTTGCCACCTAAGGAGTCATCTCTTTTTCATGGTCCTGCAGCTGAACAGGAAGAAAGAAAGAAAGGGGTAGGAGAAGAGCTTGTATAAGTCTTTCATCTCCTTGATTTTTTTTTTTTTTTTACAGCTTATCACAGCTGGCAACTTGTTTTTTTCTTTTAAAAGAAAGATGCTGTGAGTGTTTCTGTATGTGTGTGTGTGTGTGCGTGCGCGCACATGTGCCAGCTATATTTACTTTATTTCTGTCTACCTGAAGCTTTATATGGTAATTATATCAACTATGAGCGATCAAAGCATTTGTTAAAAAAGAAAACTATTTCTCCTTTGCTTTTGTTATTGCCTGCAATCAGTTTGAAAGGGTTTTCTCCTCCCTTTCTATCTGACTACATTTTCTTTTATTGTCCATGCTTGACTTCTCATTTTCCCCTTTCCTTCCCACTGGTTGCACCTGGCATGTAGATACATCTCTTGTGCTCTACCTATCTGCTTCTCCATCTGGCTTAATCTTTGTCTTCCTTTTTTGGCTTGTTCATCCTAAATCATTATCCCAAGAGAAGTAGAACATCTAGGATGTATTTATATTTTTGTCTTTCTCACCTGACTCAAGGATGTGGGTCAGTGGTACGCAGTAATCTTTAATTCTGTATTCTTCCTTCGGTATCAGGACTGAACCTTACCAAATGGAAAGTAATAAAATACCTCCGAGTATGAGATGGCCTCCAATAAGGAGAAGCAGTTCTAACACATTTGGGACTTGGTCACAATGCCTCCTGCTCAAAGGTGTGATTCTGGACCCTCATGTTTTATTTCACTTTGCCAATAGGTACCCAAGTTTGGAGTTGAAAGCATAATTCTGCTTGGGTCTCTTGACTTTTTTTCTTTTCTTTTGCTTGCTTTTTTAGACTGGGATGAGAAACCTCTTTCAGCCTGAAGGCTGAATTCTATTTCAGAGAAGTTACTTGGGACCCACATTCTAGTGGTGAGCAGAGCCAAAGGCAAAAGTGTGGAAGCAAAAATACTAGTATAGTTCAGATTAAGGCCTTTGGGTCAGTAACAAAATCTTAACAGGGGCTTTATATCATTTTAGAATGGTGTATGAATATATGCAAAACTTTGCAAAATTTAGAAGAAAACATCCCAAAGATTTTGAGAGCTTAAAGTTCAAAGTGATCAGGGCCATATAGAAAACTTTACATTGCAATGAAGGTACTGTGACAGCAGTGTGTTAATTTACTTAAGCAATAAATGGGAACCATTTTGTTGTAAAAATATCTCTGCAAGTAAGACTGCTAGTCAATTTTAACTGAAAAGTTGATTTTTCTATGAAGGCAATTTTCTAAACAGGAGGGTACCAAGAATTTAAACCAAATGGGACTGCATGCTTGTACTGTCAGACAATTTCTAGTTGAGCTATGATAATAAATGATAGCTCTAAATCCTTGGGCAATATATATATAAAGAGAGAGGGAAGAAAGGAGGGAGGAAGAGTTCATCAGGAAATAAATCTGACAAGGACAATCTTAGGTCAGGATTGACAAGGTGTCTTTCAATTCTGCTAATCTTTAAATAAATCGTAAAATTATCGTTGCATGCCTCGCAATTTTGCCAACAATGTGGTGAGAGTGTTTTATATAGATGGTGTTTTTTAAGTGGGGTAAAATATCAGCAATCATGGTGTAATGGTTTGAGCATTGGACGATGACCTGGGGACCAGGGTTCAACCCTGCCCGGCCGTGGAAACCCATTTGTTGACCTTGGGCATGTTACATGCTCTCAGCCCCAGAAAACCTCGTGATACTTTCGCTTTAGGATCACCATAAGTTAGAAATGACTTGAATTCAAACAAGAACAACAAAACATCAGCCATCTAGCAGGGCTCTAATTTTGCCTTTCTGATTTTTGGAAAAAGAAGCCAGCATGGTGCAGTGATTTGAGGGATAGACCAGGATGGTTGGAGACGAGAGTCTCAGTGTAGGAGGAAGGCAGTGACAAACTTTCTCAGAATAAAGCTTTCCAGGAAAACCCTGTGGTAGGGTTGCCCTATGTTGGACTCAGCTTGAAGACACAACAGATTTTGGAAAAGATGGCCTTCGGAGGGGATTTATGCCACACGATGGATCCACTTAAACTTTTAATGGCCATTCTGTATCTGTTTTGCATGAGGCATCAGTGTTATATACATAAGACCATAGGGTGTTTTTCGTTTTGTTTTATTTTAATGTTCTGTCTCCCCATAGTTGCTGCTAACTTTCACAATTACACTCAGCCTGCCTCTGCCTAGAATCCCATTGCTATTATTGGTATCTTGTGTTTTACAAACCCAAGCCAGATTTTCTACAATCAAGCCTCCATTTCATCAGTTCAGATACAGGCAATGGTATAATCCAAATGAAATAGCCACTGCATTTTTTTTTAAAGTAGTGAGTGTTTGACAAAAGGAAGGAAACTGTACTAAGGACAGTTTTGGTATTGCTGAAAAGCTGAACTGCAGATACTAAATAATGTCATGATTATTTATGCTTAGTTTTGGGATGGAATCAGAGGTTTGACTGTTCCCCTCTTGGTGGGAAACATCACTGCATTTTTTAAACTACTGTATTACTTTAGAAGACTTGGACTTGGGAAGGAAAAGATATTTGAAAAAAAAATGCAGAACAATTGAAAGACTTGTTTTTTAAGGGATGAAAAACCTCTGATAAGAAGAAGCCAGGACTGATGAGAACCTTCCTAGTTTAGGACTTAACATGGAACAAAATTTGTACCTGCTTGTTTTGCACACACACACACAAACACACACAGGAAAAAAACAGCACTTCCTACGCAGAAAATAATATTTCTATACAGATTTGTTTTTTTCTGACTAGAAAGTGCATTCCTTTGTGTAGAAAATGCTGTTCTCTGTGCAGAAAATTCTGAAATAGAGGATTTATTCTGCACAAAACTTGCATGCAGTTTATGGCCATTTCCGCACGGGGTAATAAAAACGGTGCAGTGTGTCCTCCACGGAGGACGCCTGCACCTTGGAGCGGACTGGGTCAGGACTACTTACTGTAGATCCGCACCTCAGTCTGCTCCGGAATGACCCCAAGTGGTCCTCCAGTGTGCTTTTGAAAGACCTGATTTTTCCGGTCTTCCAAAAGCCCAGAGCGTACCACTGCATGCTTGCTCTCCAGTGCAGATTTGCAGGCTCACACCAATGCGAGCCTGCGATCTGCAGAGGGTGGGCTTTAAGCTGACGAATTCAGCGGTTGGTCGGGACTCTTGACCAACCAGAAGCCGCCATTTTGGATGCTGGAGCAGTGCAGATCTATGACCACGCATTGCTCCGGAGCAGCCTGGACTGGACCAGGGAGCCAGAAGATCCGGTAAGTAGCGGCACAGGGCAATTCCCTTGCCCCGTGCAGAAATGGCCTATGTGCATGGAAAAAAATCCATATGGTTTTCAAAGACTTTCTTATCTCTGTTTCCTACATGGCTGATATATGCAGAGAACTGAGTATATAAGAGACATGTCTAACTTTTCCCCTACTCTCTCCTTTCCCATAGAGATAATCTGCCATTGCTGGCTGCAGGATTAATATTCAAATATGTATTTTCTGTATTTTCAAGTGGACATGGCTTCATAGTAGATACACCATCCCATTCTAGCACCAGCTGTATATGTAAATTCACTTTGTGGATACATTACTTTGTCTTAGTGCATAATTTGAAAGTACTTCGTGGTACAATGGGTTCCATTAAAGTATGGATGAGAAATGTGTTGGATTCAGATTTTCACAGCATCTTACTAAATTTTTACACCAGGAGTTGTGGTCATGCGTACCTTTAAATTTTGTTGGAGGTGAAACTCCCAGCAGCCCTTCCCAGCATAGCCAGTGAAGAAATGCTGGTTGCTGTAGTCTAACAAGATCCGGACAGCTACACAGTTACCACTACTGCTATACAGAAAGCAAAAATGCACTAATATCTGAACTTTTCTGGAGTTTGCATATATTGAAAATGCATTTTGAGAAATGCACACACATGGAGAAAAAAATGTTCGGCCTTAAAAACATATAATTTTGCAAAGAGATTTGAAAATAAGACGGAAGGTAACTTTAAAATGATAAAATCAAGTCTGACAGATTCATCCATCCCTAGTGGTCAGAACCAGAACATGTTGGTCCTATATATGTTTCCTTGAGTTCTCTTCAAGAGAGGTTGGATATAAATAATGAACAAAGTTCTGCTGAATCTTTGCAAATAAGTCACTTTCAAAGCCCTTGAGCCCTAGGATCGCAGGTCCTGGGGGCAAAAAGCTGATATGTCCAGGCAGCACACAATGATCATTTTAAGAATAATGAAAGACAAGGATGGAATGAAATGCAACCCACTTGGGTTGCTTTGTCCTCTCTTCATGCCTGCTTTGTTGCCATTGTTACAAAATCCCATGCTATTGTTACACGTGCATTTGCCACGATTGATGTCGGTTGGCTGGGTGGCATTCAGTGATTGTTTTCTTCTGAAAGATGGTGTTCAATAGCAAATTGTATTGTAGCAACAGGGACAGCAATGAGACTATAGAGAGATCACAGCAGTTCAAACCTTCTGAAGCTTGAGCGCCTGTGAATTTTCACTTAGCCAGTGACTGGTGAAGGCTGCGGGGATGAAACGTGATCACATTTAGCACTACTTGGTGTCTTCAGAGGCAATATTTTCAAGGCGTCTGAATTCCTTGTGAAGAAATTTCAGACTGGAGAAACCAAGGGCCTCAACACTTGTGTGCTTTAGGATCTGAGCAGTTAGATCTTCTTCTAATCTGTTTTCAGAAGAAACTTTATACGTTTTAATAAATCACACATTTGATGTAAATAAAAGTTGCAGATGTTCTCATTAGGCATGATAATTCTTGATTTCTTGAAGTCCCAATAGATGCTGAGAACAATGAAGCAGTTTTTTCATCCCATAGCTTCAACATACTTGAGAATTTTCCCATGCAATGATGAGAAACTACACAGCCTTTCCACAAAAGCTGTGCAGCTTCCTCAGGAAAATGCAGTTTTCCAGAACCTACACAGCTTTTCCTGAGAATTGTGCAGACCTCCCTGAAAGCTATGCAGCTTTCAATATAGAAAGGACTGCTTTCAGGTAACTATGTGTGTGTTTTGTGCAACATTTTTTTTTCATATTAAACAGCAGTGTTACACCACAAAAAATGTTGTGCAGAATCAGCAGCAGTGCACAACAAAAATGGGTTGCTGTAGCTTCTTTTGGCCCAGATTTCTTCACCCGCTGCATAATATTTGGGTTGCACAACTTTCAAATCAACAAAGGCTACAGCCAGGGCGTCGAATGCTTCATCTCATTGTTTGCATAGGAATATATTGTGCAATTTAAGCCCAAAAACTTTTCCCTCTGCATTTCCTCTCAAGATCGTGACAGGAAGTAACAGTGTGTCACTTCCTGTCCTATTTTGAGTGGGACTGCAGACGAAAACTGAGGTGTTTAGGAGTAGTATTGATTTGGGGGCTGCTTGTAGAGCGTGGGAGTATTTTCTTGGGTTTGTGGGGCTTTCTGAATAACTGAAAATCATTCCAAACTTTTTTTTTTCTTATTTTTGGGGTAGTCGGCTTTGGGGGCCAGAAAATTGTGAAAGCTGCAATTTACTCACCTTAGATTTGAAAAGAAATCATAATTATTTAGCAGCTTGGTTGAAAGAGGCAGCAGCTTCTAGATTGTTGGATGCTTCTCCTCCCACCCAACTCAAAACTGACGCTAACAAAGGGGAAATGAAGAAAACTATTTTGCTGAAAGGGTATTCCAAGTTGCAGGAAAATGGTGACAGAAGCAAGAAGTGCGATGGCATGAGTTGTCTTTCCTTTTTGCCCTCTTAACCTGCAAAATTGGAGAGGCTTTGTTCCATTGGAGGAGCTGACTATCTTCTGAAAAAGAGCTAGTTAATTTTGTAACCACTGGCATTTCTGCTTGTTCGGCTGCTGTTCGTAAATAATGTCAAGTTTCAGGGCATTAAGTCGCCCTGCAGAGGGAAGAGAGGAATAATTCTCCTTTGCCATTCTGCTAATGCTCTGCCAGGCACACCTCAGTCCTCCACCACCACCACCCCTTTTCCACAATCAACAACTAGTAACTAACAGCTACTAATCTGTTCTGGTGTAAACCAATTATTGGATTGGAATAATTCTAAAATTTCAAAGAAGAAATTGTTTCAAGACAGATTTAAGCATCAGCTGATTGGCCAGAGAGGCTCAGGCATAAAGAAATATAGATCAGAGAGAAACAGCCAAACCATGCTGATAATGCCCCTTATTAGAGTACCTTTGATTTACACCTACCCAGGTCTCCTCCCATAAATGCCATTTCATTTATATGGCTCGCTCGCTGCCTCCCGGAACATCACATCTTCTGACGCCCTTGTTCATCCAATGCATAGCGTCAGTCTCCACTTTTCTGGGTTCTCCACTGGCATATCTGTCCTAAGCCAGGACTAATTTATATTGTCTCACTCTGGTTCTCATTATTGTGCTTAATCTGTGATTCTTCTCCCCATGTGTTCCTGTTCTGCTGTATTTATGACTGATGTATGATTCATACAGACCCAATTACAGTACAGCAGGAGCAGAAACCTCTCTAGTGGTGATTTCTGGATCTGGTAGTTCGCAGTGCAGGTGAGATCAATGAATTTTTGCCTTGCCGCTAAGGGCAGAAAGAATATTTTTAAAAAAAATTGAAAAAAGTAAGTAGCCATTTGTTAAAATTGTTGAAAAACACTTTTCTTGAGTGTCAGGAAACTGTGATAAGGAGAATCTTAAATGGGTGAGAGCTATGAGTTATTCTGCGTGAAAAATGTTTGTTTTTGATTTTGTGCAGACAATGCCATCTACTGCGCCGGCTTTTCTGCATGGGAAAAAGAGATTTTCTTTGCAGAACACCACTGTTTAGTGTGTAGCATTTTTTTGTGAAAAAAATTGCACATAATATGTTTTGAACTGTGAATGTACTTTGAAAAATATGGCTTTCAATTAGTTTCTCACAATAAGCAGAAAAATGGTAAAATTATTCATTCTTGCCTATAGGAACCAAACTTGTGATGATTTACAACCCTGCTTATTACAGGAGTCTGTATATTATTACCCAAAGTAGAAAGCACATGTTGCATTTGAAGAAATGCTCAGAGGTGTTGGGAGGAGCATCTGATGACTTTTGGGGGAGTAAAAATAATGTTCACAATTTTTCAAGTAAGCACTTCAAGCTCCTACCCTGACTTAGCAGAACCTAGAAATGGAAGCTCAGATGCTGACCTTCTGAAATCTACATGAAGAGGTGATCAGACTCTGAATCAGAAGTATGCTGGGAGGTCTGTTCCTGTGTTACCTCAAAAATGTAGGTGACTCAAGGGTCCACTCATGATGCCAGTATTTCCATGAAAAGGTGGGGAATTTTTAGCTCAGTTAAGAGGCCAGCGAGAGGGGGGTAACCTAGTGAGATCATTCTTGACAATGTTCACCAGTACTTCTGCAGGGAAGAACCAGCCAGAGATCCAAAAGTAAGCTTAATTGTATTTTATTGGGATAATTAATCATAGAATCATAGAAATGTAGAGTTGGAAGAGACCACAAGGACCATCCAGTCCAACCCCCTGCCATGCAGGAAAACCCTCAAAGCACTCCCGACAAGTGGCCATCCAGCCTCCGCTTAAAAACCTCCAACGAAGGAGACTCCACCACACTCCGTGGCAGCACATTCCACTGCCAGACAGCCCTGACCGTCAGGAAATTCTTCCTGAGGTTCAGGTGGAATCTCCTCTCCTGCAGCTTGAATCTATTGCTCCTTGTCCTGGTCTCAAGAGCAGGGGAAAACAAGCCCACTCCCTCCTCGACATGACATCCCTTCAAATATTTAAACATGGCTATCATGTCCCCTCTCAACCTTCTCTTCTGCAGACTAAACATACCCAGCTCTCTAAGTCTGTCCTCATAGGGCATGGCTTCCAGGCCCCTCACCATTTTGGTTGCCTTCCTCTGGACCTGCTCCAGCTTATCCATACCCTTCTTGAATTGGGGTGCCCAGAACCGGACACAGTATTCCAGATGAGGTCTAACCAAAGCAGAATAAAGTGGTACCAATACCTCCCTCGATCTAGACACCATACTCCTATTGATGCAACCAAGAATTGCGTTGGCTTTCTTGGCTGCCGCATCACACTGCTGACTCATGTTCAGCTTGTTGTCTATGAAGACTTCTAGATCCCTTTAACACATACAAGATCCAAGTCATGCAATCACACAAGGCTAACTGAGGGAGAAGAGAGGAAAATCTTAGGGAGATCTCACGGCATAGTGGGTGAAGCTTAGAATCCAGAAGAGCAGTGAAGAAGCAGCGATGTGGCTTAGATTCATGTCTAAGGACTGTACACAGTTGGGAATTGGAGTGGCAGAGTGGTATCTAGAAACTAGTGTACTGCAAGTTGACTAGCCAAAACTAGGGGTTTATATACCAAATTTCTGCCTGGAGGGCAAGGGTGTGAATGGCTTTCTGGCCAAGTAAACAGTGGAGTTTGCAGAGTGGACAATGAGGTCTGAAATAGGCTAATGGTCTTCATGTTAGGTGACAAGGGGCTAATGGTCACCCTGATAGCTCGGTGCTTGTTAGACAGGTTTTGGGGCAAAGGAAGGGTTTGCTTGGTCAGAGGAAAAGGAGTTAAGACAATGAGCAGTCTGGTGGGAATCCCCCATTTGGTGTTGTTCAAAAGGCTGAGTTGTTAAGGTTAACTGGAAGATTATTATCTCTGGAGTTTCCTGGTGATCTTCTGACTATGACCTGGCTACACCTAAAGGTGTTCTCTGACCTAATTTGCAGTGTATGTGTTCAATCAGTCTTTTCTTGTCTCGTTTGACCATACAGTCGTAGGAGGGCCCATTTTATATCAATGCCAATTAGTATATCATGCCAATTAAATCATATTTTTACAATTAAACCACATCATGGTATGAGGGTGTCCAGCCTGGTAACAGCTGATGAAACCCCAAAGCTTGGAAAAACTACTTGCTTTGGATTAAAGTTCCCAGAACCTCTAGCTCATTTTGTTGGTGATTTTTGATCCAAAAGAATCAATTAAAAAACCTCTGTGAAAAAAGAAAACAAGTCTGAGAAAGAGGAAAGGGAATAAAATGGAGTACAGTCAGCCCTCCACATTTGCAGGTTTCACTTTTGCGGATTTGATCACTCACAGATTATTTGCTGTCACCTCTGCTGCCTCCCTAGGCCATTTTTAATAGGGAATGCAAGCCTCATGAGACTGAGAAACTGCGAACAAGGCTTGTAGGTCCCTCTTAAAAATGATGTGAGATGGCAGTAGCAGAGGCAGTCAGCTCCACCAGCCACCCACTTCTGCCTTGTGAAGGAACCCTGATGCCTCAAAGGAATCCATGGTGGGTTGAATGTAGTAATTATACCTTTTTGTGTATGTGTTAAATATGGTTTGGGAGGGCCTAGAACAGTGGTTCTCAACCTGTGGGTCCCCAGATGTTTTTGGACTTCAGCTCCCAGAAGCGCTGAGCATTGACCGTAGTGGCTGGGGCTTCTGGGAGCTGAAGTCCAAAAACATCTGGGGACCCACAGGTTGAGAACCACTGGCCTAGAGTTATTCACAGTTTTTCCACTTTCACAGGGGTCCTGTGCCCCTAAGCCTGGCAAATGTGGAGGGATGACTGAATTATATACATATTTATTGAACATCAGCATTGCTTATGTCACTTTACAAGTAAAAGACCCCCCCCAAAAAAGCATTCTTTCCGTGCCCTCAGGCTTACAATCTAATGAAGACATGACACAAAAAGAAAAGGGGAACGCAATGTGGAAGGGGTTTAAGTGCAGTAGATATTGTCTCTTCTCTCCCACTGAGGCCAAGACATTGGCAGTTGGCCTTTCATTGGCTGCTGGACCTAAACATGATGAAGCTACCATAAAGTATTGCGGCGTACCACGGAGGAGACCCTGGCTGACTGGAACAGGATTACAGGAGCATTCCAAACTAGAACATTTTGTTGTAGACCTCACTATCCCCTTTGCTCTTCTGGAACAGCTAAGCTTCCACCTCACAGCAGTGAGATGTCTTGCAGCTCTGCTTCAGATCAGAACCTTAATTCCAGTGACTCCACACCCCAGCTCAGAGTCTCTCTGAAGCTGTCTGTTTCCATGGGAATGAGATAGGAAGTGAGTGACAACCATCAGCAGCGTTGTTAAGGCCTCTTGTAAAAGTTTCAGGGGTTGCTGGTGAATAGTGACAGGTGTCCCATTTCTTCTCAGCTGAGCTGTCAGTGGTGGAGTTCTCTTGATCTTCCTGTGGATTCAAAGTGACACACCGGGGCCTTTCTGCCACCAGGTTGGTGGCTTTGAAAAATGAAGAGAGAAATGTAGATACTTCTTTCTTTTCCCCTCCTTCTTCTCCATGGAAATAAAAGCAAAAAGGATCATGAAGTCATTCTGGGTGAGCTTTATACAACTTGATGACAATTTTGTTGAAGCAACTAGAATTCAGCCAAAATGGATGAAAAAAATAATTTTCTGGAAAGTTATTTTCTGTGAGTAGAGATGTCAACATCTACCAGTTTCAGTCTTGTTTCTCTTATGTCCACCAGCATTTTTTAAAAATTACCCTTTTTCTGTATCAGTTTGCCAGACTTTATGTTCCCCACTCCATTGAATCTGCACCCATTTTAATCCACTTTTTTAATGTCTACATGTATTGGCACAATTAACCTAATTTGCCCAACTTTTTATCCACTGGCTATAGAATGTTTATGCATATCTCTCTTTCTCTCCCTCGTGCACTCATTCAATTATGCACATTTTATTTATTCATATTTAAAGTACACATCTCGTTTTGTGCCACAAGGAGAAGGGGAGGAAAAGAAAAGAAGTATCTACCTTACTGTTGCAACACAGGACTTCTGCAAACCCACTTGGCCGTATGTTCCAGATCAAAACAAGGTTACAACAACCTTGATCAAATACCTTCAATTTACTCTTGTGTGCCTTTCTTTCCACTTTTTGGCAACCCAAAGGCAAACCTATCACAGGGGTTTTTTTTATCCCCTGGGGCTGAGAGTGTGTGATGCATCCAAGGTCATCCTGTTCCACGGCCAAGCAGGGAATTGAACCCTGGCTTCCAGGGTCATAGTCCAGTGCTCAAGCCACTACAACACAAGTCCATATTCTTCACCATTTCATGGATGGAAACTGGGATGTGTGTCACCAAGCAACATCAGAGTGTGGTCAGCGTGCCAAAAGTTATTAATTGAAGAACAGCACACAAACTAGGAGCAGCTGCGGAGGTTTGCTTTTTGCCTCAGCTCACGTGGAGAGTGACGATTCCCTCACTTTTTCTCATTTTCCTGCTTGCTGGGTTAATGGAGTGCAAACTACTTTTGGGTTTTGAACTCAGTTTGCAGCCACCGAAGTAAGCTGAGGACAAAGGGGAAAGCTGGAGGAAGAACGAGAAACAAGGACATTTGAAAAGCAGCTGAAACAGTGGAGTGGCAGTGGGATAGTCCATACTTCTACTGTACCTGCCAAATTGGGATAGTTGGAGGGTCTTAGTCCTGGGAAGTGTGGAAATGTTACTTTTGTCAAAACTGTTCAGCCCAATAAGATCAAATTCCATCCCTAGAATTTTGTGAGGAGTGTGGGGTTTAAACCTTGGACATTTCTGCACTAAACTGTTATAGTGCTATTATTCCACTTTCAACATCCTATGGAATCCTAAGGCTGCTGGCACTGTACTGGGGTTTGTAGTTTAGGGCTTCTCCCTAAACTACAAACCCCAGGATTCCATAGGATGTTGAAAGTGGGATAACAGCACTATGGCAGTCTAGTGCGGAAATGGCCATTCAAACTGTTAGAGAATTTGGGCCATGCTTATAGAGGATAATCAGCTACCCCTAGTGACAGGATGGGCAGTATGAGGCACAATGATGGGTTCAACCTACTATATTTAGATACTGTTTTAAGGAATAATTGTTCTTGGTGTGCAGTTCATCTGGTCCCTCTCTCTTCACTTGTGGTTTCTTTCACTCATCAAAATGAGTTGCCATTTGATATTAACTTGGCCAAACACAGATGGAGAATAATTTTTAAGTAACTACTGTATATACCTGATGTTGCCTGGGATTTTATTTTCTCATAGGTAATATTTGTTGGAAAGATTTCAGATCCTGTGTCTCTAATTCTCCAAGGTGTCTTGTCTACTACCTGTGACTTTTCCCCATATTCCCCGGTCCGATCTATATTCAGAGTTATTAACATACAGAGGTTGGGTTCCTGAGGGAATACACTGCCCTCCTCCTTGCTGCTAGGCCTCATCTCCATAGCAGCCAGCCTATTCAAGGCAGACACCATTGACTGAGGCCCAAGAGTTCTCTGGCTAAGAATTCTAAAGGCCTCTGCCTAAACTGCAAGTCCCAGGATTCCATAGAATCTTCTTCGGCAGCCAATGACATGAGGTCTTCACCTGACATGGACAAGCAAACTTTGACTTTTATATATCAGATTTTCTTTTTTGAACTGTTAAAGACTTTAATTTACCCTCACTCCTAAAGCTTATTGAGATAAATCTTTTCCCTCCCCCTCAGTTTTCCTGCATACAAATACTGTGAAGAGTTTCACCCCATCCCTAGAAATCTTCACGCCTATGTAGATGGCTGAAGCTGTGAATCTAGCAGTGTATTCACTGGGCCTGTATATATGACAGTGAGAGCCAGGCCATTTCCGTACTACACTCTTATAGCGCAATTTTTCCACTTTCAACATCCTATGGAATCCTGGCGTTTGCAGTTTCGGGAGGGGCCAGCCAGCCACTCTTTTTCGTTGATTACCCACTCTTTTTCATTGCAGCTTTTGCTGCAGCCCTCGCTTTGGAAGAGAGTGGCCTCTCCCTGGAGAAGTTTAACAGATGTATCTCTTTTTCGAACTTTGTCGGTATGCTGGAGAGAAGCTGCTTTGGATGAAACAGACTGCAGAAGGAATAGTTTCCTCACCCCCTGATTCAGCAGCAGTTTCAAAGAGAAAGAGGGTGTTTCTGAGATACAGCCAGACAGGGGCAGCTTTACCAATGATTTGCTTCACAACCGTTCCCACGTCTCATCTTCTATCCTGGAGGAGAACGGGCTTTTTCAGTACAGTGCCAGCAGCCTTATGTTAGCGCTGTCTGATGACCCTGAAACAGCCCCCATTTCTGAAGTATTCCCCTGTTCTCCAGATGACACATCCAGATCTAGCCCAGCAATGACACTTCTAAAAACCTACTGATCAAAAGCAGTAGCAAATTCCCACTCCCTCAAACCAGTGCCAGCAGGCTTCAGCGAAAGTGTGATGCAGGCCTTTCATGATTTTCGAAGTTGCAATTCAGATGCTCTTAAGACCTTCAGCTGGTGCTAATTGGATTTGTAAGACAGTGCAACATGGGATAAAAGTACCTCTGTTGGACAGGATCCCAGTTTCCTTCTATCATTCCCATTAATGTGATAAATGTCACTGTCTCAAGTGGTCAGGCTATGTTGGATAATCAGATTGGAATTGGCTTTGACTTCTCCAGCTCCATCTTGTAATGTAGCTTGGTGTTAATACATTGCTAGGCAGCTCCTGGGCATCTATGGGATGTGACAGACATGGTAATAGGAGCCTTACTAGTGGAAAAATGCAGAGTGGATAGATAAAATGGATACATCAGCTCAGTATTTCCATCCTGGCTGCCTAGTGTTGCCAGCTTTTGTTTCTTTCTTGGCACAGTCCTTGTGCACAAAAAGAAAATAATTAAAGCTTGGAAGTGACAAGTTACAAGCAATATAATTACCTACAATGAGTTATCCAAGGTGTTGTGGTAATGACGTTACATTTCAACAGCAATAGAGAGTAGGAGAGAAGCCACTTCATTTCTGTAATTAATTACATTTTCTAGCTACCTCTAGAACTTACCTAAAACACACTCTTTAAAAAGTATTTTAGAGGCATTTTGAAAGGAACTGTTTATATTTTGTATGCTTTTCTTATCACTTTTACACTTTTTCTTTCAAAACAGCAACAAAAAGCAAAAAGCAATGTGTGTTACTTTTTTTAAAAAAAAAAGAGGTAGAATTACATCAGTTGCTTTGAAACATGCTAATAAGTAGAAGAGGAAAATTCATTTTAAAGGACACCTTTATAAATCCCACAAATATTTCAACAGTACAGGACAGAAAGTTCAAAGATTTTGTTCATCATGCATCTGGCCCTTCATCAGAAAAAGCTGGCATCCTTAGACTATCGGGATATGATAGAATTTCTTTGCTGCTACCCAAAAGCAGAAAACATATGCTAGGAGCAGCGTATTATCTGTTACGATCAATGTCACAAACATGTAGCACTACCAAACATCACAAACAAGCAGATTTGTGGATATCATAGACAAAACTGTGCTGAAAAAGTGGTTGCTTCGTTGAATAAAGTGTTGATCCATAATTATACGTGATGTACAGGAGTGATTTAGATCTGAGCAATAGTGCTGTTTGTACGTTTGACTAGAGAATATGATGCATAACTACTGACAACAATACACCAGTGATATGCTGCAATGATTCCTATCCACTTTGCAAACAGCCACATATCAGCCTTTCGAGATAACTATCTTCATCATGCAATGCAAGCATATGAGCGGGCAGAAACAGCCATGGAAATAAAACTGCAAGTATTTGTCTTTCTTTTCACACTCTGAATTGCCAGGTCCAATAGTCCTCTGGAATCATTTTATTCCCAAGCTAGTATGAAAGATTCAGAGAACCACAGGGTTTGTAATGAAAACAAAACAAAAACACACAGCTCTATCTTTATTGAACATTTTTATTCATGAGATGATAACCTTGCCTACACAAAGATAGGATGCCAGAGACTTCCAAGTATGTACCTTTGTTCGCTCTCTTGGATCACTAACAACATGCCCAGACACTCCAAGGTCAGCCAATTTTTATTTCTTTTATTTTTCTAGTATTCAGTGTCTCCGTCTAATTTCTGTGTCAGTTTGCAATTTTTAAAAAACAAGTTAGCACAGGTTTTGATGTATTGACATGCTCGTTTCTCCTCATCCAGTTCTTTGTGAGCAGTGTTCTATTTAAAATTTTCCTTTGTGCTTGTGTTCCCTTCCTCCACATATATGCCCATTTCTTTCCCTGTGCTTTTTCTTCCACTACACAAATTTTTGTATGCAATTGTCCAGAGAATTGTATTAGAAGTGTGGCTGCATTCTGGTTCATATATTGTTTCAGGAAGTACAAGTTTACCAGGTTCTGATCACAGCGAAAACTGCACAAAGTTCTTCACTCCAGTCTTTAGGCATAATTCTTTATTATCTGAGAATTGTTCCCAACAAAGAGAAGATATATCTTCCACTAAAATTAACAGAGAAACGAAAGAACTCCTGATGTTGGCAATGGTTCTTTTCCTTCGTGTGACATCTTTGTAGATGTTTGGACTACAGCTACCATCATCCAAGCCCTCTGGTTATGATGATTGGAACTGATGGGAATTGCAACCTAAAACACCTGGACAATACCATGTTAGGAAAATCTGGTACAGGACACAGTCCATTTATTTATTGGCCCTGTGTCCCACAAATACAATTGTGCTTAAAGTAGTTCACAGAACAGACATAATGCAATAGCCATGATTATTTTAATATATTGCAATAAGGGATTTAACAATTCAACAGTTACACTTCATTTAAATCATATCAAGAATTTAAATGAGCATAAAACATACCAGTAGGTCAATTCACAATACCAATAACGTCAACATTATACCCACATTAAACAATTCATTCAACAACTGAGATTAAGGAACCTTTTAAAAATTGCTTACAGACTAGCAGCGAAAGAATAACAGATAAACTACAAGGAAATGCACACCACAAGCAACAGGAAAAACTTGCCTCTCACCAGAGTCTTATGTCCTGAACCAAGAAAGGGTTGTCTTGTTATCGTATAGGGATGTGAATGCTGAGATTCCACCTCCTTCAACTTGTCCTGATTTGACAGGGACAGTCCCAAATAATCCTCTGACATCTCACTTTTTCAGCTGCTTTTAAAACGTCCCAGTTTTCCTCCCTTCCTCCCACTTTCCTCCTTTGTCCTTAGGTTATTTCAGCTGATACAAACTAAATGCAAAAGGCGACTCTGTTAAATTAACATAAGTGGGAAAGAAAGGTACAGGCAGAGTCTTGCCCTTTCCAGTAGGTTTAGGCAAAAACAAACTACTGCAGCCTCTCTTAGCTTATCTGTTATTCTTCATTAATAACCTTTGTTATCTTAGCTACACACTGAGGTGTCCTGGTTTTCATCTGTGAAATTGTGGGAGTTGTGATTTTTGAGATTTGCTTTCTCAGCACAGACAGCATCTCAGAGATTCTCCAGCTCTTTTTAAGAGATCTAGGCTCCAATAGGAGACTCAGAGGCCATTTCCTTCCTCTTCACTGTATTTGGAATTTGAGTAAAACACAGTGTTCATAAACCCATCTTATGCAAAAAAAAAAAAAAAATCCTGTCTTCCCCCCTCTGTAAATCTAAACGTAGCAACACAGCAAGCAAAACAGGACAGCCTGGTTACTCACAAACATTCAGAACAATCCATCCAGTGCTACTACCTTGCTACAAGGCAAATGTTGTTTCATTTTTCAGTGCTGTATCTTTTACTGATATGCTCAAAAACTGCTTGCAAAAATGTGTGAAAAATTGCAAAATGGAGAAAGCCACTCCATGGGAACTTGTATTCCTTAATGGTTATAGTACTAAACGATTACTGTAGGAAATCAAGGCAGAAAGTACAAAGGTGGATTTCCAGCTGAGCATTAAGGAAACAAAAATAATGACCACAGATGATTTATATAACTTTAAAGTAGGCTACAAAGACATAGAAATAATTTGAGATTTTCCATGCTTTGGCTGAATCATTAATCAGGATGGAGACTGTAGTCAAAAAAATCAGAAGACTTGGCCTTGGAAGGACAACTGTAAAGGAACTGGACAAGATCCTGAAGTGTACAACTATATCACTGAATATTGAAGTTAGGATTGCCCATGCCATCATATTTCCAATTTCTATGTATGGTTGTGAAAGCTGATAGGAAGAAAATCAACTCATTTGAAATGTAGTGCTGGAAAAGAATTATACTGATAACCTGGATTGCTGAAAAGACAAATGAATGGGTCCTAGATCAAATCAAACCTAAGCTCTCCCTAGAAGCCAAAATGACTAAACTGAGGCTGCTGTATTTTGACCGTATCATGAGAAGATGTGGCTCTCTAGAAAAGACAATAATGCTTGGGAAGGTGAAGGGCAGCAGGAAAAGAGGAAGACTGCCTTACTAGATAGACTCAATCAAGGAAGACCCGTCCTTGAATCTGCAAAATCTCAGCAGGGCAGTTGAGGATAGGATGACACGGAGGTCTCTCTTGGTCGCGATAAGTCCATGTCTACTTGATAGTGTTTAACAACAACAAATAGTCGTAAAAGCAGCACAACAGCCTTTGCCTAACAAAAGCAGTCCCAAGGCTAGGCTGATGGGATTAGTTCCTGTTGGCCAGCCCACAAACAGGGCTGGCCCTATCATTTGGAAGAGTGAGGCCCCTGCCTCACACACTAGATTTTGAGCATTCTGAAAGGAAAGCAGATTGTCTGCTGCATAATTTGAGTTTTCTGGCAAGGGACAGGTGTCTGTGGGATTTTCTGCCTCACATAACATAAAACTTGGCTGATTTTAGGTACGTGACAGATATGGGTGGCTGGAGAGATTTGTTGCTTTACCTCAGGCAGCAAAATGTTTTAGGCCAGCCCTGCCCATGAGCTTTCATAAGCAGACAAGTGGAAACAGTCAAGCCCTAATAGCAAACAAAGAATCACTCTTCTCTCGGGTCCTCTCTTTCTGGTCTCTGATAGTGCAGTCTCCAGAGATTGGGTAATTGTAATTAATTCTTTTTTGCAATTTCTAAGTTATGTTGCAGCAGGGCAGTAGAATGACTACAATCTTGTCAGTGACGCACACAGGTATGACACCTTCTACCTATGTATGCTCCTTCTGGACAGTTGTGGAAGGAGGCCTGCAGTGTGTCCTTGTGAAATGCCTCTCACTGCAGATGCAGCAGCAGCCAAAAGCAAACGGCTTGTGCTCCATCCCTTTTTCCAGTGATCAGCTTGAGGAGATGCACCCAGGTGTCTCCAAGCTACGTGTGCACACCTGGGGAAAGGGGAGTGCTCTGCACTGGGGACAGAAGTTCTCCTTCCCTGGTGTACAAAGGCAGTAGAAAATGCCCACATGTACCCACACAGCCACTGAATAGCTGGGGGAATAGAACCGAGTCCTCAAGCCATCCAGTTACTGTTGTGCACACAGGAAGGCAGTGGGAAAGAGTGTTTAGCCTTCACGTGCGTGCACACACACTTACACACACACAGGCCATATTGGAAGTGTGTTGGCAGAGAGACAAGGTCTGCTAATATGCTTATCAGGTCTTAGCCAATGATCGATCACCTTTTTTTTTTTTTTTTGCAGTGTGTAACATTAACTCTGAAAAGAGTGGCTGGGTTGGTCTTTTCCAGTGAAACAACACCAAGTTTTGTTGCATTTTTAAGACCAGGTAATTTCTTACAATGTGAGCTCTATGGATATAACTCCCTTCTTCAGAAACCTGTTTTACTTACTTTGATGGCTACACACAACCTTACTTAGTTACAGGTTGTGTGTAACCTCTTTACTTAGGTATACATTACATCACAAACCAGTGGCTTGTAGCATTTTCATGCTGAAGGCGTTCTGATTTTCAAAAATAATGAAAAAACAATATATGAGGTTCATTACTTTTAAACAGGGAGAAAGTCGAGTAACAGCCTCATGCCTCCTATGATCTTTGAGAAGAGTTTCGAGGTGCAAATTGTTTTAACTTATTTCAAACCTAATTTTATGTCAGTTTCTTCTGAGACATAACTCTGGTGTCTACATGGAATTGGAAATGGAAGTGTGTTGAGGGACTGCTACAGAAGGCAACTGGTAAAGGAGCCTTATTGAGTGCTGGATCTTTAAATATACATTAGAACAGTTTGGACGATCATTGTTAATATGTGGATGCTCCGTATATTTCTGTCCTGATTCTTCCTGACGATGCCAGGACCTAAGAAATGTGGTGTGACATGTAGCAGAGGACAGCACTCAAGCGTGTTGCTGATCCCAAGCATTATTTAGTCAGCAGAAGCCACCTTCAAATTGAAAAGGGGAAGAAGAAGTGGGAGCAAAGAGTGTTGTGTGTGTGCCAGCTAATGAAACCTCTCTTAATTAAAGCCGATAGCAAACAAACACGGGCCATTCAGACTACAGCTGGAAAGCACAAGTACAATTTGGAACTGAGCAGCTGTGAAATTGGACCTCTCAGACACAGCTGGGGCTGAAAGAGCAAACTCTGGGGTCGACGGGTAAGACGGGGAGGGTTTTGGAGGGGAGTCAGATGTGATATTCATCTCCTGTTTGTATTCACTTAAGCAGCACTTCACTCTATGCAAAATAATGTATACGTACTGTGCAAACTTGCAGCTTCTTGTCCTCATCCTCAAAGTGTCATGTACCGCTTACAGCTGGTGGATCTAAAGATGTGCAAGTGGCCACTGTATGCATCTCACAACAGTTGGATTTTTTTTAATGCATCCAGATGTCTGAATAATTTTGGAAGTATAAAATGAAACAGGCTTACTTCTCAAGGATGTCTGGGAATTTCTGCCAAGACGTTCTCCTCCAAAGATTTCCAGAAGTCTTCTAGAGACCTTTGAAATCCCTCAGAAATTTCTCCTGAAAAGGAACATTCAAATGCACTTCAGTTTTGCTTTAGACAAAATATCAGTGAGAAATCTTAACTGTATTCTGACTGAGCAGGTGAGGGTGATCAGTGGCACTAGTTGCTTGCATATAAGAATGAACAAGAAAGAAAGGAAAATGAATTACCAACTAATATTCATTTTCAACAGGAGCTGACACTGAGTTTTGCTGAAAGCCAAATATAGAGACAAGTCTAGCAGTTCCTGTTCAGGAGAAACATCCAAGTACTTTCAGATGAAAAAGATTATTTTAAAGACAAGAATAGCAAACATTTCTCAGAAGACTTCAAGAGATTCCCAACAATGCAAGTTATTTACTGATAAAAATCAGGAGTACTAGGTAGTCTGTTCAGATACACCTACAATCTATGGGAACCCAGTCTTCCAGCTGCTTTTGGGTTATGTATTTACATGATGCCTGCATGTAAAGTCCTGATTGTGCATGTATTTGAATTAATCAATAAAACACACCGTGGTTGAGCTGGTTAGTCCCAACTAGAATAAACTTGCTGGATCAATTGTTGAATAGTGAGTCAACATGCAGGTAGGTAAATCTCATTGATGCAATGGGTTTGCTCTAGTAAGGATTAACAATGGTATTTACATTTGTTTGTGTTTTAATAACTCAATAAAAAAATAAAGCTCACCTTCTGCTGCCACTTGTGGTAAAACTCCCCCCATCACCAAAATGCTCAACAAATTAGCTGACTAGTAATGGTGCATGAAATACAGAGGACTCTTTTTTGTTCAGTCTTAGTTAATAGTAATTCCTTATCCTCAAGGAAACTGGGAAAACTAATTCTCTAAGAGAGAAACAGGTCTAGTAAACTGAGACTTCATCAGAGAATACTCACCACCCCCACTCAGCTATAGTTCCCAGTGTCTTCTTGGGAAGAGCAGACAATTAAAGAGACGTAAAGCCACTATACATTGGTGTTGTATATCTTTCCTTAGCGTTAGGCAGAGTCACGTTCCCCAGGATCGGTTTAGCAAAGTTTGCAAAAAAAGTGCCTGGGAAGCCATCTGAATGAAAAGCCCTATATAAAATGTGTGAGATGGTTATTGTTATTATCCCCATCATCGTCCTCAGCATTATTATCATTAGACCCCCTCAGTTACAGGCCAGCTGTTTACTTTGCTGTAAGGAAGTTCTTTCAAGAAGAGAATGGCACCCGCTGCTAGGGATGGCAGCCAAAGCACCCCTGTCATGCTGAGACCCAGTTTTGTAAATGTTATTTCTATTCTTCATTGACTTCCTGGTGCGTCCTTTCCAATAGCTTTGATTGCCTGCCTGCCTTCATTCTGGGGAAGTCAGGGTTTTGTGCTCCTCTCTGATTGCTTTGATCTACACAAAAGGGGGAGCCCTGCCAGCTTCAACCAAGAGAGTAATAATAGTAATAAAAGATCTACAGGTTCTCACCAGCTGCAGCTCGGAACATGAACTTGAACTCTCAGGGGTTTAAACAGTGACCGAAGAGCCCAAGGGAACCAATGGGGAGCTAAAATTGCAACTAGCCATTGCTCCCCTCATCTTAAGAGGGCAGCGGGAGGAGAAGGAAAAAAGAATAAAGAAGCCTGGCAGCTTGGTCCTTCTTAAATGGTGCCTTGGTTTGGTCCAGGAAATCTTTCCCTTGCCTCTTGTCTTCATGGATTGGAGACATTCATGCAGTGGGTGCAGTGCTGTGCACAAAGACTTGGGTGGTGGTGGTGGGAATCTTATGCACACAGATGTGGGAGGAAGTGCTGCCGAAAGCAATTGGGCATACTTCTCTGAGCGACCTTGAATAAGATCAGACAACCTGAGAGGAAGCTAGCAGTAGGAGGGGAGTAAAGGGCAAAGTTTTGTTTCAGTTATTCTCAGCATCTGAAAAATTCCTTCCTGGAATGTGAAATAGCTTTGTGGGTTCCAGCTTCCTGTATAGACTGACTTCAGTGGAATTACAATTGTGGTCTTTCTTTGCCCAGCTAGAAGAGTTATGTTCCATTTCCAGCCTTCCATTAGGTGTCCAAATAGCATGTATTACTTTGGGTAATTTGTCCACGCACCTTACAAACATATGCACATACACACACAAATCATAATTGCCTTCAGCGGTACAGTAACCTGAACTCACGGAGCATTCCACACACTAGACCATCTTCTTCTTGTGTACATTCAAGTCATTTCTGAGTAATGGCAAACCTAAGGAGACCCTAAACTTATTGTCGTGTCCAGGGCAGAGCAGACAATTAATCAACAAGAGGCAGAGCTGGGCTTACTTACGAGGCAAGAGTAGGGAAATGCCCAAACAGAATTCAGGGTCTGGAGCAAACAAATCCAAAGAGCAAATCCAAGGCATAGTCAAACAGGCAGAGGTTCAAGGTGATCCAGATATAAGAGACCACTGAGCAGGACCTCAATGACTGTAAAGATCAGTTGCTGACCCTGAAAGGAAAGGGCCAGCTGAAAGCCTTTTAGCTACTGATGCTGTCACCAAAGGTGTTTCTTCATTAGGGCTCGTTACTTAAGCACACTGAGCGGCACAGCCCCTCTCTCTGATGTCGTCTCTCTTGCACAGTAAGAGTCTGTGTTGTCTCATCCTCTGATATTTGTTTCCCTTGCTCCGGTCCCTGCTGTTGCTTGTTATTTTCTCCTGAGCAAGCTTCTGGGAAAACTCCTGCCTCTGGAGAAACTTCTGCCTCGGATTCAGAATCCTCCTCCTCACTGCCAAGGTCTCCAAGGCAGGGCATGATACCTATCATGGCAATATTACTTCAGAAGTGATTTGCCATTGCTTTCTAAGGCTGAGACAGTGTGATTTGCCCAAGGTCACACTGAGGATTTGATCCCTGGTCTCTCATAGTCTTGTGCTCCTCCCTAAACTGCAAACCCCAGGATTCCATAGGATGTTGAAAGTGGAATAATAGTGTTATAACAGTCTAGTGTGGAAATGGCCTCAGTCCAACAGTCAAACTGCTATACCATACTCGTTCTCCATGTGCCCTTTGGAAAAGAACTGCTGTCTTGGTGCAGAATGGGTGGAGGGAATAGTGGGTACAGCAGAGAGATTTTGTTCGTAACAGCATCAGGGCACAGAATAAGTTATACCAAACATTCTGGAAATGGAACAGTGAACTCAATGTGAGGCTGTCCTTTTGTTTTGAGATGTTTAATACATCCCTTGATCAAGTCTTCATATTGGCTTGGGCATTTCTTCAGATGTTGGGAGCATGTACGATGCTTAGGAGCATGGCATCTTCAGCTACAGCGATGGTACCCTTTCCAGTCTCATCATGAGATGCCCACTGTGTTTTTATGTGTCAGTTAGTGCTGTGACTGTCAAAGGGCTGTTGCTGTACTTTGACTTCTTGAGATAACATCATTGGTAAGTAGGAGGTCAGGGGATAATGATTTCCAGATATTTGATAAGTACCCAGCAAAGTAGAGATAGCCATTTTCGTAGCAGGAGACATTGATCCTATGACAGCATACTTCATTACCCCAGAATTTGACACTTTTCCTCCTGAATGATATGAGAATATAAATGTGAGAAAGCATTGCAGGCATAGCAAAAGTGACAATTGCTCTGATGTTTCAGCTAAAGCTCTGCTTATTATTATTATTATTTTTGTCTTTTTTAGTGGGGCAGGTAGGTACTTGTCTTTAGCCTTGAGACCATTAAAATACTCCCCTCTCTTTGAAAAATTGAGGGAATTTAATGTCCCATCATTTCCTGTCTCAGCGGTCTCAGTTAGGGCTTCTCTTTGAATTTCATCATGCAGTTTAGTTTCGGATTATTTACTCTTCTCTGGAAATCACCCTGAATGGAAACCCTGATGTTGTATCTGTAAGTTGTGACTGATATTATGGGTTTTAGCAAGCTTCTGGGAGCTGATTCCCAGAACTGGTTGGGTACAAAGCTAAGGTTAAGCTGAGATAAACTGTCCACAATATTTCAGCATATGGACAACAACAAAGAATCCTGTGGCATCTTAAAGAGTAACGATATTTATTATGACATACCTAAACTTTCCTGGACTGCAGACTACTTTGTTAGTATATTTCAAAGTATGTATTTCAAGTATAAATACAGTCCACATAGTTACGTATCTGCTCTGCTCCACCCCACCCACCAATATCACAGCAGTAGCTATCTGCCTGCTTTGGCAGGTGGAGAGAACTTAACCATACACCTTTAGTAGTCTCCGCCTGAAAAGGCAGCTGGATCTAAGGTAGATGTGCTTCCTTCAAACAAGCAGTTCTATTTGATTTTTCATGACACACCTATTGTAGACTGGATATCAGGTTGCCACTTTCCCCCCTGCAATTTTCCCTGTCTTTAATGTCTTCAACAGTTGTGTGTATTGATGGCATCCAGTCCCTTGTTGATCCCATCTAGAAGACCAGTAATTATTTTTCACAGTGTGCAGGTATTTTCTTTTAAAGTTCTCCCAAGTTCTTTGTGTGCCCAGAGTAGTTTGTTATCAGACCTCTGTGTATGTGTAATCTGCATTCTGTGGACCCACAGGTACAAAACTAGTTGCTTTCATTTATTGTTTGTCCTTCACTCTTATTGAAAGTGACATGATATTTTTTGAAATGGATGCATGATTTCTGGAGCAGTTTTAAATTTTTCCTTATTTTAAATATGGATGGTACAAAAAAAATGTTTTTTGAGTGTCAAGAAACCATGATGAAATGAACCTTGGATGGATTAAAAACATCTAGATTTGGAATGTATTCTTTATTTCTCCTTAAGTGGGGTTGTGTGTATGTGTCTGCATAAAAAAAGAACATCTATACAAGAAGTAGCAATCTTGGAATGGAAAATAATAGTTCTCTGGAGAAGTATTTCCTGTGCAGAAAATGCTGTTTTCCCTGTGAAACAACTGTGTATGAATTTTACAAAGAGTAAGCCCCACATTGTGAATAGGCTTTGAAAGCTGTGAAAGAAAATTGCTAAAATTATTAAATGCTTCTTTCAAGAAGGATATTAGTGAAGTATAACGTTCCTAAATTTTTAAAAAGTTGTAACTTCTGTACTGCTTCCTGTTTGAAAAATGACATATTTGAAGGGTATACCTGACTGCTCTTTTCCATCTTCTGCCAGATGTTGATCATACTTGTTGAATTTACTGCAGCTGAAAGTTCAGACTCTAAACTTAAAGACAGAAATACTGTGTGGGTATAGAGTTGTCTTTTGTTTTATTTTCAAATTTTATTTATCATTTCATATACAACACTTCAGTTCATTGGATCTGCTTGTGAAATTTATATTCTACCACTATTGTCAATGTCCCGAAGGAGCGTGCAACAATTACTTAAAACAGTAAACAACGTAGCTGGGCAGGGCTGTAGTAACTCAGTGACAGGAGCTCATGATTTGCATGCCAAAGGTCCCAGATTCAATCCCAGGCTGAGGTGGGAGATTCTATACCGGAATCCTGGAGGGGTTCTTCCTATCAGTATCCTTTTAGCTCATGCCCTTTTGTTTGACTGAAAACTGTTGACTGATTTCAACATTGTTCAGTTGACCGCAGACCACTGACAGATTTCAGCATTGTTCAATTGTCTACCAACTGTTGACTGATTCCAAAGTTCAGTTGATTACATACCATGGACTGATATCAACACTGTTCAGTTGATTGCAGAACATTGACAAATTTCAGAATTGTTCAGTTGTTGTCTACCAACTGTTGACTGATTTCAATGTTGTTCAGTTGACTACAAACCATTGACTGATCTCAAAACTGTTCAGTTGGCTGCAGGCCAACTGCCAGATTTCAGCAGCGTTCAGTTGTCTACCAACTGTTGACTGATCTCATCACCTTTCAGTTGGCTGCAGGCCATTGATAGATTTCAGGATTGTTCAGCTGTCTACCAACTGTTGACTGATTTCAACATTGCTGAGTTGAGTACAAACCATTGACTGATTTCAGCACTGTTCAGTTGACTGCAGCCTATGGACAGATTTCAGCATTGTTCAGTTGTCTACCAACCATTGAAGGCTTTCAACATTGTTCAGTAGACTACAGACCATCAACTGATTTCAGCATTTTTCAGGTCCCAGGGTCAGAGCCAGTTACACATTTCCTCATTTCCACAAGCCATTTCTATTTACTTTCCCTCCCTTTCTTAGAAAACAGGTGAACAACTTGCAAAAGTTAACCGGAATCTGCCCAGAGCAAGTTGTTAAACCGCTTTTAGTCTTATCTTCTTTTTTCTGCTGCATTAGCCCATGGGAGCAATCCCTGCCTAGTCCTGCTACACCTATTCTGTGCCTGTTAATCTTGCAGAGTTGGTGCAAGCAACACTGATCACACCTTTGAGCCTCACTTGCTTTATGTGTCTATACACACAAATATTGTTAATGTGGGATAACAAAGGGAGTAGCGCTAGTTTAAATTACTGTAACTAAAGATACATTTTTAACACCCAGCGTGGTCATAATATTTGAATAACATAGTTGGGAAATGTAAATACAAACACAAACTACAAATATTTCCTTAAGCACCACTTGTAAAAGTAGTGGTGCCTGGGTGTGTGTGTTGTGACAAGGGTTTTGCGCTTTATGGAAAAGAGCTAGCCCATCTGGAATAATTGTTATCAGACAACTGCCTCTGTCTGATGCCATGCTTCCCTCTGTGTGTTGTGTCTGCAAGCCTTTACAGAGGGAGACCCTCAACTCAGAGCTGTTTGGGTTGATCCCCTGGCTTTTAATCTAGACGCTCATGTATCCTCTTTTGAATTGCTCAAGAATGAGAGATCTGTGACATTGCCCTGACTACTGGAGACAACCATCCCTTGAGAAGCACTTGCATTCACTTGCTGACTGTGTGCTAAATATGTAATTGTTCTGGAACTATGGATGGAATGAAGTACTGGTATTTAGCATGCCTGTGGGTTACAGCCTGGCCCTATAATCATAAGCAATACCAAGCAGTCTCCCGCAGGTTAATTCCCCTCAGTTAAATGTACATAAAAACACAAAAACATTATCCTGAGTGATCTTTAGGAGTGGGGAAATCATTTTCCTACTATTCTGCAGCTCTCTTTAAAAAAGGTGGGGGGTTGGGGAGAAACAGCGCTTAAACTTCTGCACCTTCAGAGCCTTCACCATCAAAAGGGGGAGAGCTTTGGGCTGTGCTCCCTCTTTCTTTCCACCCTCCCACCCCTACATGTTATACATTGACAGCAACTAGGGAGATCTGTCCTACAATGCTCCCTTTTATCGCCTAAAGAATATTGCGGGAATTGCACCTGCTTTTCCGTAACTGCGCGCCTGGAACCTTCGATCCAGGCTTTTGTAGTGCCTTGCCTTTTGATTGCTGCAATTCACCTGTGTTCTGGCCTCGTCGCTTGGCTTCTCTGGGTTTTTCAGAATGGCAGGCGGCCTCCTTCTCACACCACCATGGTGGTATTTAAGCCATTACTTCCAGTGGTTTATAGTTACTCACCGCATTGAGTTTAACACTGTGCTTTACCAGGCTTTAAATGGCTACTTAAAGCCTGAAATGTTTTTGTCAATTTTTTTTAATGTTTTCCCCATTGGCTGTATGCTTCCTTTCATGTATGGAGCTAACGAAAAGAATCATTCAAGTTTGCCTTTTTTTTTTCTTCTTTTAAGGCATTCTTTGATTGGTATTGTTAAGGCCTATCCCAAGATATTTTGCTTCCAGAGCCAAAGGATAAGATCACATTTTTGTTTTCTGTTTTACACATACAAAAGCACTGGCCATTGAACCTTAATTCTGTGTTTGCAGAGAAGCAGTTAAAATTAGGGAATGCAGGGATAGCTAAGAGGTACACGGAGCTCTCTCCCCTAAGGGAGGGGGGTCAGGAGAAACAGCATCAGCAGGGCCACCGTTTATTCAGCTATCTCCCTCTGGAGATCTTTACTTCACTCTACTTCACGGTAGGACCTGCCCTCCTATGGCTGTTGTATGCATCCATGTCATTTCTGACAAACAGGCACCCTAAGATGTACCTGATCACAGGATTTTCCTGGCAAGATTTGTCCGGAGAGGGGTTTTCCTTTGCCTTCCTTTGAGGCTGAGAGTGTGTGATTTGCTGGAGGTCACCTAGTAGGTTTCAATGCCTGGGTGGGGATTCAAATTGTCTCTCAGAGTTCTAGTCCAATGCTAAAACTGTACACCATGCCAGCTTGGACATAAAAGATCTGTCTGAGAGTTTATTTAAACCTGCCTTTAAGACAATCTGTTTCTGAGGACAGAAAAAGAAATGGAAAGCCTTCCCGAAATGCATGATTAAACTGCTGAGTGTAGCATAGGAAGACTTTCCTGAGCACGTCCAGAGCATCAAGCGACACTATTGTGCTGTGGTGTGGCATTCACTACCAGAAGAAGTGATGACGGATGCAGATTTGAACAACTTGAAAAGAGGATCAGATAAATCCATGGAATTTAAGGACATCCGTGGTTGGGTGTCAGATTGACTATATTATTATCTCCAGCGTTGTTGTTGTTTTAATATTGATGTCATTCAATATAAGTGAATGATAATTATTAGGGCAACAAAATGGATGCAGCCTAGGAACAATACACAGCAATACATGGGTCATAGAGCCTCAGCACTCAGTGTACTGTAACACAAAGAGACTCCAGTTGTAGAGGCAGCATGCCTCTCTCTATATCTGTTGATGGACTTTGCAAAATGGAGGGTGCAGTTACACTCATGTCCTGCTTGTGGGCTTTGCATGAGCAGTCAGTTGCATTCTTTGTAAACTGAATGCTGGACTACATACTCCCTTTGCCCGAGGGCAATTCTTATACCTCACCTGCAAGTCACAAGGCATTATTTATTTCACTATTTTATTAAAATTTCTGCTTTGTTCTGCAGTTATAGGTTGGAGACGAGCAAGTCACCCTCTTTCAGCCTCAGTTTCTCCATCTAGAAAAAGTGGGTGAAAGTGACACAAATTCATGATAATGGCAAGATTGTAAAACTCAACAAATGTTAAACAGATTAGATAAATTATTAATAAGCACCAATGTTCATCTATTAACATTCATTTTGTGGAGTTCGTTGCTATTAAATGTTTTGCCCATTGACATACAAGTAGTCTTTCCTTGAGCTCTTTGTGTGCTACATTGAAGTCCATATTATGATTACGCATTGGATTCTTCTCCCCCTTTTCAATCTGCAAGAACTGATATTTATAATTTACCACCCAGGGCTTTGTAATTAATATTTGTGTGAAACTCTAGGAGAAGTCTTGCATGTGAAAATGTGTGATAAAAATAATTAAAAAAAAAAACGTCTTGCGAGCAATGGGGGGAGATTGTTTTCACAGTTTTCTTAGGCTGACGCCACTGTATCCGGATGTGACAACCACCTTGTGTTATTGCAGTGGTAAATCAATGTATGCCTTTGTTGTTGTTTTCAGTTGTCCAAGGCTTGCTTTTTTCTTTTTTCACCAGCAATATCCTTTAGCTTTGTTAGACACATAAAAAATGACAGCTAAGTCATTTTCCTCCACTAGAAAAAAACATGACAAGTCAAGTTTGGTCCTAGCAGTGTAAGACAGAAAAATGCCTTTGACCACATCAGATTCTCTTTTCTTTCCATCTAGCCCAGTATGCATTGACTATGTTGACCAGCTTTGGTTTTGTAAAGCCTTAGAACTCTTTCCAGAGACCTATTTGCTGGAGATTCCGAGGTTGAACCTCCATACAGAGCGCATATTTTACTGCTGACTTACAGTCCCCAGCTATTTTGATGATTTCAAGTGTATAATGCCTTTTTCCTCTCTATGAATGGGTTTATACAACCCGTACTTGCTATGCTGGGTGTACATGGGGCAGGAAAAGAGGATTCAATGAATAGCCACAGTTCTTGCTGCCAGGAATTTCAGTTCAGATCCTGTTGGTAAGTCCCAACTACAATAGATTCAGCTGATGAACAGTGAGTCAATAAGCAGGCAAATTTCTGATTCAGAGGGGCTATCCTGGCTGGGAATAACAAGAGGATTCAAACCATTAAGTCCACATTTACAACTCAGAATATATATATATATATTTTTCTGACCATTTGTCACTCCGTATAATTTGTTACTTTGGATGTTTCAGTAGCGGAATAAATGTGTTAGATTGTTTAGCAAATCCAACAAGGACTCTTGTCGTACCTTAAAGACTAGAAAGTTATATTGGGCATATGGTTTTGCAGACTCCAGTGCACTGAATTGATGTAATGGATATGCTGTGTATGACAGCTTGTACCAATTATACTTGTTAGCCTTTAAGGGGTCACTCAAGATATTAATCTGCATTCATAAAATGGGGGAAGGGTGTGCGATGAGATACTGGCAGGACCAAAACTGGTATGGATGGTAGATTGAGCAAGAATGTCCTAGTACCTAAAAAATAAGTTAATAATGGGCAATAGAGGAAGTAAATATTGGATGTAGCCAGTTTTCTTCTTTCTGTTTTGAAACCATAAGTATTTCAGTCATCCTGAGAAGTGATCAATTCATGGTTCAGCTGTGTGATATATTAGTTGCTTCTATTTGCCAAAATATTTGGAGCCCTGGTGGCGCAGTAGTTAAATGCCGGTACTGCAGCCACAAGGTTGTAAGTTCGATCCTGCCGGGCTCCAGGTTGACTCAGCCTTCCATCCTTCCATAGCTCAGTAAAATAAGTACCCAGCTGGTTGGGGGCAATCAGCTATAAATACATCATAAACCGCTTAGCAAGCACTTAGCTGATAAACGGTATAGAAATAAACATGCTATTGCTATTGTTATTACTACCCGAAGAAAATGGTTTCCAACCTTGGTTCCAGAGTTGTTGTTGGACTACAGCTTCCAGAATCCCTAACATGTTGGCTGGATATTCTAGGAGCTGAAGTCCAACTGTCCAAGCTGAATTGTTCCTGCTGGTCTTCAAAGGATTTGGGTATGCATGTCTCTGTGGGTTCAAAGGAGAAATCTAGAAAGATTCTGTTATGACCTTCAGCCATAGGATTGTGTCAGTGAGTGTATTATTTCATTATGTACTTGAATCCCCTTAATACCTTCCTGATTTGTTATTCTTTCTTTGTTTCTTGGCTCCCTATTGCTTAAACTCCCCTCTCCCTTAGGCAGTCTAATTATAAGGTAACTCTTATGTAACTAATATGTACAGGTAATATTGTGATTATATGTAGAAAGCCATATGGTCTTCGGCAGTCACTTTCAATGCATTAAAATCACCGGTGCGTATAAACTCCATGTCCCTGCAAAAAGTAATTGCACAAAACTAATTTGTATTTGCAAACAGAACCAAAATTAACTATGTAAATAAGCAAAGCCATTGACTAAATATTATAGCTGGGTGGGAGGATGGGGAGCTGAGACTGGAAACAACTTCATAACGGCAAACATATTTGGGTGAAAATGGAAAGTGTTATTAGTGTGAAGAAGATCGTCATACTGCAGAGAGTTGTCAGGCTGAATCAGTGAAGAAATCCTCCCTAAAACTCCCTTCCTTCCTTTTTCCCCTGATGAAGAGCCACATCATGGCAATGTCATGTGTTTAGCTAGGGGAGATAAAGGCTTAACTCTGCTGCCATTAGTGGTAAGGCTACAGTACCTGTAGAACAAAATGAGTGACACTTTCTGCAGCATTGTAAGTAATGAGAGAGGCCGCATCTGCCAGGTAGTGTCAAACCTATATTTGATCTTCAGCAACTTTTGCCTCTGTACCACCATTTTCACCTGCCCATCTTGTTCCTCTTCTCTTCTTAAGGTCTTACCAACTGGCTTTTGCCTTATTTCTCTTGTGTAGATCAAGTTTCAAGTAGAAATTGAATCTCCAAATTTTCTGCCCCATTCAAAGTAGGCTGATGGGAGGGTGGGGTTGTTTTGTCAGTTGTTTCCCTGGTTGGGAGACATTCTACTAATGGGGATGGCATTTGCAATTTCCTTCCCCAAGCCTAACAGCTGCCATTTTCCTTTTCGATGCCCTCATTTGAAATGGCACAGTGTCATGATGAAGCATCTTTCCAAGAACTGTCTCCTGCATTTGCAAGGAACGCTGTCAAGTTTAGCATTAGTTTGTTCCCCTCTCTCTCTCTCTCTCTTAACGATGTACTGCTAAGGTTGATAGTAAAAATAAATGGCTGATCATCAAATAATGACAGATATTTTGAACATTAATTGACATGAACCGCAATATAAATAGAAACATGTGCTAATTTCGAGACAAGCAAAATCAGATTGACTGCTACACAGCAAATCAAACAATGACATTAAATTCTAAACAATTATAATCAATTATTATTTATAGCTAGCAATATCCTACTCAAAATATGCCCAAAGAATAAATAGCACTTGGATTTTATTTGGAACCCCAAAGCTAGCCCAGAACAGTTACAAATTCTGAGTGGAATGAAATTAAAGAAATAAAATATACACAGCAACTATAAAAGACAAAACTTGTGGGTTTATTTTTTCTGTTTTAATTTAAATATCGTTGAGCTTGTGGTACATGCATAGTGTATTTGTTCCTGCATGAAATTTATTGAATTAAGATCCTGTAGGACTGAGGCATTAGAGGATTTTCTCCTCTGGAAGAATCATTGCTCAGCGATGGGACACATGTTTTCTACTCTGGAAATCCTAATTTTTAAACCCTAGAAGTTTTAGTTAAAGACAGAGAGAGAAAATCTAACTGACAAGTAAAGGTTGGCCATGCTAGATGGCGGGTTCTGTTCTACAGAAAGTAACTTTTCCAAGATCTATAATGATAATAAAGGCCTTGTAATGTTGCTGCCAGTCAGCATAAACAATACTGGCTTCCTGGACAAAAATCTGACCTGACATAAAACAATTTCTTGTGTTACTCTTTCATTTTGTTGCTAGGACATGGCTGTGTGGTTGAATTAACATAAAAGGCCTCGATAAGGAAGGTTTTGTTGTTCCTAGGAGACTCTAAAACAGGGGCAGAGAAAGTGTGGGCTGCAGGCCATGTGCAGAACCTGGACCCCACTGTTGCACTCCCTGAAGGTCCCATTAATCTACCCAAGGTTTCTCTAGCCACTAGTGCTTTTTTGGCAGTTCCCCCCAAAAAACTGTGCAGAAAGCCTGTCAAAGATGGGGAAACATGCAAGAACATCCCGTGCCACAGTCCCCAGAACTACTCATTACCCTGCTCAATACTTCCATTTTCCTCTGTTGTACTTCTCAAAATGGGACAGGAAGTGATGCAATATCACTTTTGGTCACCATTTTGAGAGGGACTGTAGAGGAAAGAGGGATTTGAGCTTCCTATTTGTAAAGTGGTGGCATTGTTGGGAAATTGTGAAAACTATTTATGTCCATAATTGCTGATGACTTGTGACTTCTAGGCTCTGGAAATGGGCTGCATATACTAAAGTGGAAGGATCAGGACTTGAGAGTTCAATGCTTTAAGAACAATCCGCTGCTTGCTCTTTTACACCAATTGACTCCCAAATTAGCCTAGAGTTTATCTTTGTGAAAATATCTGTAAAATGCTTACAGTGTTCACAGATGGAGGAGCTTGGTGAAAGTGCAGCCATTATTGTGATTATTAATTATGTCCATGAAATGCAGCAGCAGATTTAATCTCTTTTAGACGAACTCAGAGTTTTTAAGAAGAATAGCACAGCCATTATTGATGTTTTGGGAAAACAGATGGGGAATGGAGTTGTGTATGGATGTGTGTGCATGCCTGTGTGTTTGTGGATAGAGACTGCTTGGAAGGCTTGGCAGAATGAGTCTAAGGAAGATGCATTAATTGATGTAATAGATACTGGGTAAAGAAACAGATGGGGCCCATATAGCCAGAAATTAGATTTCTTTGTGTGCATTTTTACAACCTGCAGTTTAGGAGCACATCACAAGGGCCTGCCTAATTTGGGAAGGCAACATTTGTTCAGCCGAGTTTTACTGGTAAGACTTCTGAGCGAATCTGATCCAAAGTGCTTTGCCCCAGGTTAAACAGATCTGGTGGTCTAATCGGTTTAAGATGTCAGCTTTGGCCCTGGCATATCTTGTTCAGTGTAAAGTTTTCAGCAAGATGAAGACTGTCTGTTCCGTTTCAGGCATATAGATCTATCCCTCAGATCAAGAGTGGACAAAATACAACCTTGAGACCATATGGAGCCCCTGGATTCCACTTATGTCACCCAAGAAACTCCTACCAGTTCCCAAATGTCCCCCAACCTGTCTTGGTTTTTTTTTCTTTTTTCAAGATAAATTTTCAGACAATTTTGCCTGAAAACCAGGGAGAATTCTTCTCAAACACATAAGCCCACCCCTGTAAACATCTGAGAACCCTGTGCTACCCTCAAATATCTCCATTTCCTTCTGCATTGCCTCTCCAAATGGCCACAGGAAGTGATGGCTTGTCACTTCCTGTCACCATTTTGAGAGGAGTGCAGAGGAAAATGGAAGGATTTGGGCTTCCTCTGCATGGGTGTAGTCTGGATGAGAATTAGACCGTAACCCCATGGAGTTGCCCACTCTTGTTGTAGATGAAGATACAGAGATGTACTCAAGGTTAACTAAGCAGAATATTTTACACTTTTTCAGAACTGGAAGGGTTGCATTACTTTCTTCTCTACCACCCGAATAAACTAAAGAAACTTCATTTGACTGGTGTGAGTTTTCACTAGCTGCTGCCATGTCAGAGCCCACGATCCTCTACCCAGTTGTCTACCTTGGCTTCATTGTTTCGATGGATGACCACAGCAAAAACAAGAGCCGCATGATGTATACAATAATAGCGCTCTGTTCTTGAGCCAGTCCAGTTGAGTAAGGATAAATAAAGCAAAATCATAGCGAGGACAATCCTTTCTGATTATAAAATGACTAGTACCTTTTGAGAGGGCTAAGGGGCAAGAGAGACCATTGTGTAACAAATAATAACAATAACAATAATCAGGTTGAGTTTGTATTCTGGGTGCTGGCTGTACTGGGAGGCAGAGTGAGGTGGATCACATGAACCAGCAGATCTCAAGAGGCAGGGAGAAGGCAGAGCTGTGTGTTCCATACAGCCAGATCATTGTCTCCTAACCTTGTCTGTTGGCCTCAGGTGCACTGCAAGATTCTGTTTTGTTGCTAAGGTTAGAGCCTTTTGCACTACACTGTTATAGTGGAATTCTGGGGTTTGTAGTTTCCTGAAGCCAAAGAGCTTTCTGGCAGAGAATTGTATATGCTGGCCCCCATAAACTGCAAACCCAGGATTCCATAGGATGTTGCAAGTGGAATAATAGCACTGTAACAGTGTAGTGTGGAAAGGCCCTTAGATTGAGGTTAAGATTAAGATGCACGTTCTTGCTCCTAGTTTAGGAAATTTAAGAATATTTATGAGCACCTCAGCCCAAAGAAGACTGGAAAAGAAGAATCTATGACAGAGAAATTGCCATATATGAGTCCTTGTCAGGCTTGTGCCAGACAGGCAAAAAGAGTAGCAGTAGTGGCTGAAATCAGCATGGCAGATCCAGCAATGGAAGACATGTTTTGCTTATTTCCCCATTTCCCATTCTTAGGGCACTAGATCCATTCTGACAGCCTCCTTTTTTCTGGTATTGCTGTTGCAAAACAGATGGGTGAGCAAGGGCAAGAAGAATTTCTGTGCTAGCAAATGAGGCTTAAGAAGGACCCTCCTTCTCTTTCCGAAAACCCCCACTTTCATGGCTAGAAAGGGAGGCTCACATTGTTCTGTGGTTTTCCCAGGGACCATAATATTGTGTCCTTAAGCCACATCATGTGCAAACTGTAAACAAATACATCAATAACACAGTAAACTGCAGAACAGTGAAACTATGGGAGAATGTGTATAGGAGAGGGAGAGGGGGGTGATGGAGTGAAGATGATGATGATGATGTAGAGGACAATGGGGTGAGGAGGAAGAGGTGGGTAGAGATTCTTCTGGACCTTCACATGTTGGTATGGAAAGTGAAAGAATCTGATTCTGGGATTTAGAAAAGAAATTGGCACTTTCTTTTAAAGTCCATCCACATGTCCTTTTCTCTGATAAATAGTGTCTCTTCTATTTTCTTTTTGTTTAGTTTGGGTTTTGTTTCCCCCATCTCAGCTACTGGGATGTGATATGTTAACTGAAAGGTCTGTTTGATTTTTCATTTTCAGGATAGATGGTTTGCTTGAACTGGTCATCTTTCAGGCATCCATTCCTCGTGTGATATATCAGCAGAGAATGAAAGTTAATAACAGAGTTTGGAAAGGCAATTTTAGGAAAGTTTCAAATTCTTCCACCTTAATAGAAGATTTCTTGTGGTTGCGTAGAAGCTTGCTCATGTGTTTTCCTGTCAGATGTCCCCATAAAGGATTTGTTAATGGTACACCAAGTGTTTTGCTTGCATGCAAACTTGCATATATAGGGCTGCATTAATCAGAGATCAGCATAGATAGCAGAACTGTGTTTCTGGATTCTTCAGTGGCCTTTGCCACTAAACAGTGACTAAGGGATGCTGGAGGTTGCATTCCATGTTTGCCAGCAAAAATACTTTTTGTTGGGGAAAACCCAGCCTGTCTTCATGAAATTGACCAAAGAAGTAGTTGCTAGATGGGGGCTTTCTTTCTCCCATCCCACTTCCAACTGTCCAACTTCTCTTGCTGGGCCACAGTATTCTCTGCCATCGTCTCTCAAACCTGTCATTGAATATGGTGATGCAAAACATATCTGAATGGTCTTACTTAGTATCCTGAGTATATGCTCACACAGTTTAGACGCTACAAAGTTAAGTTTCAAACATGTATGAGATTAATTTAACAGAGATCATAGGCTCTGGCATTGATTCGCCCATGGATGAAAACAACTGAGATCTTTTGGATGCCTGTTCCTTGCCATTTAGGTATGTGTGTATATATGTATTTTGAGAGGGAGGAAGAGAAGCCTACAGTGTGAGATACTGTAACACATGAACCTGACTGCTGTGGGCCCCCTCACTTTGGCTTAGCAAAAAATATTGATCATGTCTGTTTGTCTCAAAGAAAATATATTTGTTTTGGATTTTGACCAGGTGTTATTTTTAAAGCATAGGTTTTCCAACAGTTAATGAACGCTACCTTGGCTTCTGAGCCCGAATGCTGACTTTTGAAACTTGTGTGCATCTCTGTGTTTTGCCCTCTCTCTCTTATGGAATGTTTTAGAACTAGTAATTAAGAGAAAGAAAATGGAGGCAGAGTGGGCAATGAACTCCCCACTTGATAGACACATCCCAAAATGCTGCTCCAGGCTTTGGAACCTAAAATCACTTCAAATGCATTCTGAATTACTGTGAGGATATTTAGACAGAGCTATGTTTCATCTCAGGGCATTAATGTACTGACTTGTGGTTTGCTTGTTTTTTCTCCCCTGTACAAACATCTCCTGTCACACAAAGAAAGATTATCAGAAAATCTAATGTCTAAAAGGTCGTTGTACAAGCTGCGAGCAGCCAAAGAACCTGGAATGCAGAATATTATAGCAAAACGTGGTGGGATAGAAAATTCTAGACCTTGAGTGTGGGCTAAAAAAACCTCAGCAATGAGAATGGCAAGCCAGTATGTATATGACTCTGTGGGAGTTTCCAAAATAATAAGGATTGAATTGTGCTATGCCTGAGGAACTAATAACTCTTTCTAAATCTGGGCCCCACCAGACCAGAAAGAGAGCGAGAGAGAGAGATTTCCATTCAATGGACAATGTTTGATCTGTAAGACCTTAAACCAACCTTCTCCAACATGGTAGCTGCCAAGATGTTCTTTCGCTACAGTTCTCTTCAGCCTCAGCCAACATGGCCAGTAGTCAAACATGGCAAAAGTTGCAGTCCAAAACATCTGGATGCCATCAGGATGGGTGAGGGCTGATGTAAATATTAGCTTCCATTAATTTTCACATGCAGTAATTTGGATGTTTTTTGCCCTGGATAAACTTCTTTCACGTTAAGGGGCACTGGGACATCTACCATTAGATTAAGGTAATTTTTCATGGTTCCTACACAGCAAATTGTACATCAAAGCTTGTAGGTCTGAATGCACCTGTGATAAAATCCATGTCCAGGTGGACCCCACAGTTCCGACTCTTGGGTTCCAGTCATTCACTTTGTCCTTTTACTTGTAGGATCCGCCCTCAACTTTGGTGTTCAGACCTCTAGGTGACCCACTGTGTTGACCAGTGGGTTCAGTGTGGTTATTAATGTGCGACCACATCTTATTTATCAATTCCTGAAGGCAAACATTCAAATAAAGTTGTAGAAAATGAAACCAGTAAAGATTTATTACATAACAAGTAAGTTCACCATGCACTCCCGGTACTCTTTCCGCACTCTCAGTTCGCATCAAACCAAAGCCCGCTTGAGATCTGATGTGTTGCTTTTTCCTAAATGCCCCTATCTCTATTTCTACCTGTCCCTATCTACCTGTTTAACAGGAAAGCATCTAGGTTATATCTTTTTCCCCCATAGCCCCTCCCCCAGCATTCCATGAGCTGTGATTGGCCGTCTCTTTCCAGACTTGCCCAGCTTCTCCCTTCACAGCAAACCCACCTGCAAATTCAATATGATTTCCTTTGGATGTGCATCTTTCAGCATATTGATGGTTTTGATGTGGGCAGGTCACTTGGCAGAGATGATAGACATGGTGAAATTTGGAAATCGACAGAACTGAGGATGTTATACTTAGTATTACAGAATTTTCAGAGCAGTGAATAATGAACTAATAAGGTCCTGAATGAAGTAGCATGGACTGTGCTGCTTACAATTTCTCCTGTACAGTCCAGAGGAGGAGTTGTATTCAGGTTGTGTCCTTTGTGGTAGTTGCAATCAGTGGAAGTTCCCCAAGAAAGCATCCAGAAATTGCCTTTAGCAGAACTGGAGTTAAAGAAGGAAAGTATGTGGGCAGTAGGGTTGTGGAAAAAATAAATACAAATTATGCTTCATCTGTTCTACATGTGTGACTTGGCTACCCACTTTAAATAATGGTAAGCCTTTCCTGTCACCCAGTGATTAATGATTTATGCAAAGGAATATCACAGCTGCTGCCATGCTATGTAGGCCACCAGCCTTCTCTGTGAGCATAGCCAAGAAGTGTTCTATCCCTGAGGATGTAGCTCCTTGCTATATTAAGAGTTTCTGTACTGAACAGGTTGTTGTTCTCTTATCTCTAGCCACTTGGGCTGCCCTAAGGGTTTCATTTCTGCAAAGCAAGGGCACATCAGCCCATAGATCAGCATATGTTGTATGACTGGCATAGTTCCAGCTGTTAGAACTGATTTCACATGGGCAAAAGCATGAAATGTCAGTCAGCTGGAGGATATGGAACATTAATAGATGGGGTGCAAGGAAATAGACAAGTCTTACCTATGGGTCACATGTGACCAGTGGTGTATGGAAGGCAAGACTGACAGGGTTGAAGCATCAAGACCTTTTGGTCAGGAAGAGTGATGGTATCATCTACCATCCCGTTTTGGACTTCCCCAAGGGGATGAGAAGAATTTGCTTTTTGACCTTGAAATTTCTGGCTGGCCTCTCGCTAATGATGCATATGCACCAACATCCTCTTGCAGTTTACATGCAAGGTAGAGAACCAAGTGTTGTGGTTCTTTTGCCTCTTTCTGTAACAAACTGCTGAGGAAGAAAGAGCAAATCCTTGCTACCCAGTGTCCTTTCCCCTTCCTTCCTTTCTGATGCTCCTTCTATAGCTGTTTGCTGGCAGCAGCAGTGGCTCTGTGAGTTTTGGCTCTATGTGGAGGCACAGAGCTGTGCAGGTGGAATGATAATGCTATGCACCTCTCATGCAGGATATCAGCCACACTATTTTTCTCTGGCACCAGGAGCAGAAACTAATGGAAAATCTTGAGCATTTGTGTATATAAATTATATTTATATATTGATATGTGCACCCTACAGAGGTGGCTATGGGAACTCTTATGAGTCACCTTCACTTCAAACTGACCACTGTATCACTTTTTGTGATCCTCTTGTAGGTTTGCTTAAAGGGGGAAGGAAGATCTCAAGATACTGCCTAACAAGGATTCAGTTAGCATATAGTAGAGTGGAAGAAGTGGTACAATGAATGTGCACATTCAGTTGAGAGTGAGTGGGAGATGTAATATGCAGATGAAGGAGCTGCTGTGGAAGACATAGAGAGCGTAGAAGTAGAGCAAGTATATATGACAATGCTTGTAAATAGGTGTTCGTGAAGAGTACGTAATTTTTGAAGATGGCATTTGGATAAACTTTAAGAAATAATGCTTTGGGAAGGGCGGCCCAACTGAGTTGTGATAGAAAACAGCTACAGATGTTCTACAGATGTTAAAGTCCACCCCCCAAAAAAGACAATGTTTATAAGCCCCCTTACCAAGTCTTTTTTTTTTTCACCCTTTTTGGTCTTGTTTGAAAGTTCAAACTAGAAGAATCACTTGTTCTTTGTTATCTTATTTTTCTCCTATTGAATGCAATATAGCAACATTGTTTAGAGACAAGTACAGTGGCAATATATGAATGCTTGGACAGCCCATTCCTCATAAAGAATGGGCTTTCTATACTCTTCCTTAGTTCCTCCTCCCATACAATCACAAAATTCTTCCCAAATTCACTCTAATCTGGTGAAAAGGCTGATGAGAACATAGTGCTACCTGATTGGTAACCTTTTGAATGCAAACAGATCTACTGCATTTCATGTACCCAGAAGGGTATACTTGACACCTGGATACTAATGCCACAAAACTTTGGAAATGAAGGAAAGCGCACAGAAACAGAACAGATCAGGAATCAGAAAAGACAGGAGCAAGCATTGTGCTAGAACAGACTGGGAGAGAGATGCTTTTGTGAGTCCCCTGGCCAACAGGGCCACTGGGAGTTGTCCAAAATGCACCTTTCCCAAACCTGCCCTAGACACCTTTACTTTGGTATGGCACTGGAACCTGCCAGGAAAGAAACAATGCATTGAGTCATGGCTCTACACCAAAAATGCTGCAAGACATGTTGTAAAATATAGATTTTAGTAGGAACAGAACTCCTTCACAAATTTGGAATGTTTTAGGGTTTAATGCCTGCTGGATCATACAAAGCATCAATCTAGTCAAAGATTATGTTTCCTGAAATGGCCAACAAACTGCTTCTGAGAAATCCACCGTCAGGATAAAAAGCAAGCCAGCTTTTATAATTTTTCCACATGTTGTTTATGAACACACCACCCACCAAAAATATCAAGTCTAGTGAAAATCAGAATTCAGATGGTGGGTGATCCCAGATTTTCCTTCGGCTGAATGTTTCCGTTATCTTCATTCCAGTGCTATCTTCCAACACACACACCCGTCCCATTCCATCAAAAGCCAGCTTTGTTAATGGCTTTTCTCATGCATGTGATCCATGCTGCTTGTCCTCATGTGGTCTTTGACACTTCCTTGCACAACAGTCCCTCTATAAAGGAATAGAACTGCCTTCTGCCCTGGCCTTTGCTCTGCAGACAGAGCAGACAGTGTTGCATTTCAGAGCAATGATAAGGCCAGCTCAGTTGGTGGTGTCGAGAATCAGTGCCTATTACTTAAGGTCAACAATGGCTCAGCTATCTTCCAGATCAAACAGAAGGGCTCCTTTGTTCACCTTACATGGCCGTCTTTGCAAGTCCTTGTTCTGAGCATGTTTGTGGCTTGTAAGAGATACACTAAGGACAGGGTTGGGTTAAAACCTCCCTAACAATGTACAATCTCTTTTTTCTAGCTTGACAGCCATCAGGTTATCCATATAACTTTGTATCTAGTTGATCAGTGTAAACTATGCAACAACTGTCCCAGCTTACTAAGATTCCTTCCATTATATATCTAGAGAACTTGAGATAAAGTGGTGAATGGTGCAGACTTTCGCACTCAAACTTTTTCCTTGTCAGAAATTTGTGGGGTGAGCTTTACTCCCACTCATTGACTGTTGGGGCTGCAAGAGAATTTCCCTCTGCCCTTCCTGACTGCACATCTCTGGACCCAGTTATGGAATTGCTGCAGTTAACCTACACTCTAATGCAATCATAAGCTGCATCTGAAACTGTGCACACTCATTTATTCTACACAGAGATTATTATTTGGAATCTTATGACTTCTCTGGCTTATTACAAGGCCAGGAGATGATGTAGATACTCCGGCGATGGATAGATAGCAGCATGTGTGAACCAACACTCTTAGGAGGAAGAGGAGATGGTCAGTGCTTGGTTACATACATCAATGTATTTCAAAGCAACCAAATTGCAGAAAAAATAACCTTTGAATAGTATGAAGTTTAGTTTAAAAGTAACACCCAATTTAAGGTGAAATTCACAATAATTGAAGCCCAAGCCCCTCTCTCTTTCTTTAGGTAAGAGAAATCTAATTTGTACCTTCCTTAAGTAAGTTATACTCTTCCATATATGAAACAGTGTACTCCAGCTGCAGCTGCAATGTTGTCTGCACTAGTAAGCAAGCTACTGCTGTTTCTTGCCTCTAGACCTTGCAAAGAGCAAAGAGAAGGAAGAAACCCTGCCTTTTGAAGAGGTGCTCTATCAAGCTGTTTCTGTCCAGCATGCTGAACTAGCAAAACTGTACTCCTAACAGTTCATACTGTCTCTTTCAAATATTCCAGTGGGAAACAGTAGTAAATCACAGCTGGTTATCTGGCAATAAATTTAACACCAAGCTGCTACTGGTGCAGCAATAGGAGTATCCCTAGCTATAAGCCACCACTGCAAGCATCATTTGTGTGTGTGTTTTCTCAAGTGCAATATTCCTTTCAGACAAGTTCACGTGCTTATTTTGCCCTGAAGTTTTAATAAGTTTAAGATGCTGGCAAAAATTTCTCCTGAAGCAAAATTAAAATCAACCTGCAGGAGTTTCAGATGAAGTCAAAAGTTTGTTTAGGACTAATGATGTCCTCCCATCATTACAGCAGTTCACATCCAAGTCCAGTTCAGGTGCACACTCGTATCATGTTCTCTTTTAATGGATTTTAAATTGCTTTAACTGTGTAAATGGTTTAATTCATCCCTCCCCCATCTCTGCATGTTGGCCAGTATTCTGTATCAGCTATTTAGTTCAGTAGTTAAGTAGCTAATTCCTTAGTGAGTAATGCTTAGCCACAATTGTGACAGTATTGGTACAGTCATAACTCCCTCACTCCCAATGTACCTTACCAGGCATCAGCTGCATGAGAAGTCCATTCTTCCAGTGATCAGAGGGGGTCAGGCCAGGAGACATTGCTTAGTTAAGTATACTATAATTAAGTATACTTAACTAAGTAGCTCATATAGAATACTGGCTAATATAAAACCATGATACAAATGAATAAATTAATAGCGATGATGATGATGATGATGATGATGATGACAATAATAGTGATGCTCATGTTGATGACAAAGAAGATGTGAAGGGGGAGATTGATGTTGTGCTCTTTTCTTTTCCCTTTGTCACATCCGTGTGCAATCTAACATCACATGCAATGAGGGTTATGATTCAGTGGTTGCCATCCGTTTGCTCTCCCGGTGTCTCGTACTGCAGATCCACACATCTCCATGCTGTTTGGAGTTTCTGAGAGGTCAAATTCAATACTTTTGGAGGGAGAACCATTGTGAATCATTGCTCTGGTACATGTGAGGAGCCTCCATGCATAAAGCAGGCTTTAGACTTTCCCTCCTCCAATTCATAGCTTCTCAGCAGGGTCAAGAGAACATGATGTAGAATCTGGACCCATTTCCTCATGTGATTCCAAAAAGGAGGAATGGAGTGACTGGACAGGGCTCATTTCCAGATTTTCCCTGTTTCTACATTCAAACTGCATTCTGGGACTCATCAGGTGAACCATCCGAGACATTTGGAAGGAAGCCAAAAAATTTTCAATAGTACCAAATTCCTCTGGGGAACTTTGCACATTCCTGTTGAATGACAATGGGGGTGTTAAGAGATATCACAAACAAAGCGGCACTCGTGGTTAACAAATGATCTTTAATAATGCAATTCTTGTCTTTGAATCCTCCTCATCACCTTGTACGATTGCTTGGAAACCTGAGGAGCTGGATAAGATTAGTGAAGTGTTTAGGTGTCTATTTTTGCCACAAATTAAATTATTCTTTCCTAGTTATTTATGAGGCAGTTTGGAGATAATGGTGCTTAAAAGAGATGTGTTATATTTTGGGGGATGTTTCAGCACAATTTTATCTCGGTGTCTCTTGAAGTCATCCTCAGTTCCATTTCAGTGAATGTCGATGGTGAGAAGAATGTTAAAATAAGGAAGAGTGTCATGCTTTCAGTGTGACAGATTATGTGACAGTATTTTGGAAGAAACTAAAATGAAAAAGCTATGGGATGAGAAAATGGGGTTAAGAACAAGCCTTAGGTATCTTAACCTCTTTTTATCTTCCCCTTTGGATTCCTAATTCTCTCTCAGACCAGAGGAGAGTTATTCAACCCTGATTCCTTCATTCAGACTTTGGTAAAGGTACTCTTTTGAGTACAACTTCTAGAATCACTGAAGATAGTGTAGCCAGCTTGTTGGGAGATTCTGGCAGTTGTAATCCAAAGAGAACGCCAGCATAGCTTAGTGGTTTGAACACTGGACTATGACTCTGGAGACCAGGGTTTGAATCTCCAGTGAGCCATGGAAAACCAATTTGGTGATCTTGGGCAAGTCATACTCTCTCAGCCTCAGAGGAAGGCAAAGGCAAACCCCCCTCAGAACAAGTTTTGTCAAGAAAATCCTGTGATAGGTTTGCCTATTGCCTCCTACTGTGCCAAGCATTGACATCTTTTCCAATGAGTCACATCAACAAATACAACAGCCCCAGTATTGTCACCGTCACTTTTAGTGAAAGTTCAAGCTTGATTTTCTTTTAGACTCATTCATTTGTCATTTCAGCAGGGTATGGTTTCCACAGAATGCTTCTCTAGTACTCTATGACCATTTCTGCACTGCACTGTTATAATGCTCTTATTCCACTTTCAACACCCAATGGAATCCTGGGGTTTGCAGTTCAGGGAAGGACATTTAGAACTCTCAGCCAGAGAGCCCTTTGGCCTCAGGACACTACAAACCCCAGAATTCCACAGAATGTTGAAAGTGGAATAATAGCACTATATCAGTGTAATGCGGAAATGGCCTATGTTGAATGAACTGATTATTTTCCCGTCAGTTTTCTTGCTTATCTATCTTTCACAACCATACATAGAAATACATAGATGATTCTGACTCTGGTGTGCCTGTAGCCCCCTCAAGCCCACAGATAGCCATGCGGAGGCTCCAGCAAGGTGAGTAATCCCCCCCATGATTCCATGGAGTTGTTGTGCATGATAGGAGCTACAAAGCAAATAAAAGACTTTAAATTCCAGCTGCAGGCAACTTATTGGGCTTTTTCGCACTTTGGGAAGAAAATGGGGCAGTCTTCTACTCACCAGACTGGCGTGCTCCCTCCGGCGATCCACGCTGATCCAGACCAGTGCGTGCCCGCGCTATACACTGCTCCGGGGACGAAAATGGAGGCTTCCGGTTGGTGGAGGCTCTCCACCAACCGGAGAAGCTCGCCAGCCAGAAGCCTGCCCCCGGAAGATCTGCAGCCTTGCGCTGGTGCAAGCCTGCAGATCTACACAGGAGCGCAGCGACGGACTGGGGCACGCCAGTCTACTGAAAGACCTGTTTTAAGCGGTCGTTCAATAGCATGGAGAACCACCAGTTCTGGTCGTTCTGGAGCGGGCTGAAGTCCGAAACTACAGAAAGTAGTCCGGACCCAGTCCGCCCCCAAGTGCAAACGTCCTCGCTGGAGGACGCAGTGCCCCGTTTTAAAAACAAAGTGCAGAAAAGGCCACAGTCCTGAATGAATTGGAGGCCTGCCCCCAAATTCTGTCAGGAGGCACTGCTCAGAACAAGAGATGTTTCCGTCCACAGTAGTGTCTTTACTTTTATGGTACTTTGTCTCTCCCCACCCTACCCCCCTGTAAGAAGATGTTAAAGTTTATTTGTCTGATTTCTAAGCTACTGTCCTATCTAAAAATCAGGTTGCATCAATAAAACAAATTACTGTTGCTAGCTAAATTTCTCTCACATCTTTTCTTTGAAAACTCCAAGGCAGTTTACTTTGGCCTTCCCCTTCCTTTTTTTTTTCTATCCTAAGGACAACCCCATGTGATACTGTAGGCTGGGGACTAGAAATGGACCGAAGGCCACTCAGTGGGCTTTACAAGCAAGCAGGGATGTAAATCTAGGTGTCTTTAATTCTAGTCCAAGGGTGTATCTTCATCACACAATTACAAGAGTTTGATACTACTGTACTTAAAGTGCCATCCCGTAGAATCTTAGGATTTGTAGTTTGGGGAGATGTTCAGGATGCTGTAATGTTATAGCACTAGAGCTCTCTGGAATAGAGTTTTGAATGCTTCACAAATCTAAAAATCCAAGGATTCCATAGGATGGAGCCTTGGGACTGAAAGTGGCATCAAACTGGTATAATTTTGCGAGGTAGGTAAAAACTGACACTCTAACCACTACATTAGATTGCTGCTTCCACCCTGCCTCAACCCACAGCGCTCTGCAATGACAAAGGTAGAAAATATGGAGCATTTTTTAAAATTCCTTCATCCTAGGCTTCCAGAAAGCCACATGCAACTCACACATATGTATCTGTATGGATTTGTCCACAGGGGTACTTGTGGGTAATTTATTTTCATGGAGCTATTTACAAATTCAGTCATTTTGACTCATTTCTCCTGTCAAATTCCTTCTGTCCCAAGAAATGAAACTGTCCCATACTCTTTACTGTTTGTCTGCATAAGGCTTTGCTGGAAAATCGGGGTTTTGATTCATACAAATTACTGCAGGGTGAATAAGAGAAGTTTTCTTGCATAGTGTGAAGTATTCCTGTGATAAAATGTGTCTGGCTGAAACAAAAGAGGATTCATTGCAGGAGAGCTAGGATTGTAAAACATGAGGGAAATGAGATAAAAAGACCTGTCATTTCCTACAGCAAGGTGGCAAAGAAAGAAAAAAAAGCCAAGAAAGAAAATAAGTGGGGTGGAGAGAATCAATGAATCAATGAATGGGTTACATTTCACTCACCTTGATCGCTCTCTTTCTCTCCTTCCTTCCCTCTTCCCTGCTTAATCCTCCTGAAACAGAGAAGAATTGTTGCTTTTTCTTGTTGTTTCTTACTGACCCATACACAAAATCTGGTAGGCTGGCGGTCTTTGAATACTTTCCCTTTGTAACCTAGTTCAGCAGAAATAGTAAGCACTCCTACCATCCTTAAAAGATAAGTAGAGCCCTGCTGGATCAGACCAAATAGCTGCTTTGCCCAGCATCTTATTCAACCAGATGCCTATGGGAAGCCTATAAACAGGTTCTGTATTCCACAACTCCCCCCGTTCATGTTCCACTTCGGCAGCTGGTATATAGAGGCACGTTATCTTGGATGCTGGAGATAATATATAACCATCTAGTAGCCACTGGTGACCTTCATGAGCTTATCTAATGCTCTTTGAAAGGTATCTATTGATGTCCACTCCACCTTGGACCCTTTTGTACTACACAATCATAACACTATATTCAGTTTTAACTGCCATGGCAACATTCTGTGGAATCCTGAGTCTTGTACACTGCTAAGGCACTAGACCGCTCTGGCTGAGAATTCTAAATAGGCAGTCCTAAACTGCAAATCCCAGGATATTGTTATGGCAGTAAAAGCAGAATATAGCACTATAATTGTGTAGTGTAAAAGGGCCCCTTGTGGTTCTGAATTCCTCTGTTCAGCTATGCGTTGCTGTGTGAAGGAATGCCTTAAATGTCCATCTGTTTGGCTTTGTCTGCTTCAAACATCCTTCTATTCATCTTCACTGGTAATGGTCTAAAATTATGAGAGATAGGACATGTTTCCATTGTATGTAAGATTATTAGGATATCACACATGTAAGAGTCCTTCCCTGTCTCATGAAAGCTGCATCTATTATCCTACCCACCTCACTTCACCCACAAAATAGTGCTAAATGTTCCATCGCGAGGCAATTTCAGTCTGCTTTAGACTTCAGAAGGTTGATTTGGAAACAGTAGTGATTGGGGTAGTAGTAGTGATGTAGTGGTTTGGGTGTCAACGTCCTGGGTCAAATTGCCAATAGGCCATGGAAACCCACTGTGTGACTATGGGCAAGTCCCATTCTCTCTGCCTCAGAGGAAGGCAATGGCAAAATTCCTCTAAACCAGTGGTTCTCAACCTGTGGGTCCCTAGATGTTTGTGGACTTCAGCTCCCAGAAGCCCCAGCCACTATGGTCAATGCTCAGGGCTTCTGGGAGCTGAAGTCCAAAAACATCTGGGGACCCACAGGTTGAGAACCATTGCTCTAAACAAATATTGCCAAGAAGATTCCATGATAGGTTCCCTTTAGGATCATCATTAGTTGGAAATGACTTGAAGGCACACAACAAAGTGATTGGGGGCTTCCTTCTCAGCTTTTAGTCTGAACTTTAAAGGAAATATCCAAAATGCTCAACCTCTGTTAAGGTTCAATACATCAGATAGATCCTTTAAAGTTTAGATTAAAACCTAGACCAGATTTACTGCTCCACTGGTATGATGGATGGTGCCACCCACCCCTGCCTGGGAACTGAATCAAAAATGGAAAATCTTCTCTGGGCCTGTGTTGTTTCAGGCCACAATGAGTAGTTGCACGCTTACACTGCTAGGGAGAGCTCTGTTGAAGAACAATCACTTACAGAGTTCATTTATTCATTTAATTTATGCTCCATCCTTTCTTGTAAGATTTCAGGAGAACTGATCATCTTGTGTGACAACACACAATTGAAAATCACAGGTGACAAGCACTTAAAATCTTCAAGTATAAAACCATCAATAACACATTTTGAAATGACAGATATGTAAAACAGTTACAAATATCTGATAAAACAAAAAAGCAGCGTTCATAGTCAAATTAAATACATACTGATTCCCCCATAGCTTGTATAAGGAGATATGCTTTTTAACTGGCACCTGAAACGTGAAAGTGCAGGGGTCAACCGGAAATTTGATGGAAACAAGTTCTGCAATCAGGTGTCACCACTGAGAAAGCCTTGCCATGTGTGGTCACCTTATAGCTGACACTGATCTTCAGCATAAAGAGAAGAGCATCCAAAGCTCATCAGACACCACACATCCAATCTCAGTTTGAACATTCAGGTGGCATCCAGCATCAGAAACAACATTGAGAGATTGTGAGATGGATGGACAGGATAGTAAATGTATTTCCCTCTTAACTTGCTCTCCTCCCCTATGCCCTGAGCAATCATACTAGAAAAGAGGACAGGCCTTATCTCCCCACTTACTCTCATACAGTTACATCAAGGCTACGAGATAGTCTGTCCCTTTAGAGATTTAGTTGTATAATTTGTTTTTCCTTGTGCCTGGCTTCGAAGTTTTAGCTTGAACACACTCCTGTAACCCAGGGATAAGAAGACGAGGCAGGGTGGGGGAGGCAGCTATTTCTAACAAGTGAATCAGTTCAAAAATAAAAGAAATGAGTTTGTCAACTCAATAAAACTTGGATCCTGCCCCAGAGAATTTTGTGCCCTTTATTTGGTGACCTTGAATGCTATCAGTGCCACAGGAGATTTATACAGCTTCCTTCATGCAAGTTAGGAAGTTTTTTGTGTACATCGAAATACATAATTTCCCTGTTCACTGACTGGTCTAGTTGTAGGGGATGGGCTTGCTCTAGAAAAGGTTTTACAAAGGAGGAATTGAGGCAGGCAGGTGTCTTCTTTATCTCACCTATAATCCCATTCAGCCCTGTTAACTTATTTCATGGAACAGTATATAGGAGGACCATAAAGTCTTGATACTTTAGCCTTTCTCCTCACTCATTTTGGTTCCTACTGATTGCCTGTTCAAAATCTGAGTAACTTTGCATTTGAAGTAAATAAAATCTATAATATGGAATATTATAGTCCACTGTATTCAAAAGTATGGAAATAATGCACATCCATTTTGATCTACTGGTACGTGATGATCTAGGAACCATAATAATAGTAAGTGCTTCATACATATCCAGCAGATGTAATTTTGGCTCCCGCTTGTCCCTTGTTATTAGACACATTTCAGTGTGTGCAGCCTGAAAGTATGGACAGGATCCTTGGAGACTTGAGAGCTATCACATGTCTATTGAAGTAGTATTCTTCCCGCCTTGTGAAAGGATATGGGAGCGGGGGATCAGCTGAGTGGGTAAAGGTAGGAGTGGCCGCCTTACTGCAACTAGGCAGAGTTCCACCCTGCCTAAAAGTGCATCATTGCTTCCGCACACACCCCAACTAGCTGGTCTGGTTGTGGATAACACTCCTTCAATCCTGAGTTGGCAGAAACGGTCTCAATTAATTCTTGGTCATCCCACTTTTTCAGCTGCTTTTAAAATGTTCCACTTTCTCTCTCTTCCTCAAACTGTCCCCCTTTGTTCTCAGCTTACTTTAGTTGCTGCAAGTGGAGTTCAAAGTGCAAATATAGGCCTTTTTCTCATGGGGCGAGGGAATCGCCCCGTGCCGGTACTCACCGGACCTGTGTGCTCCATGCATGGGTCCAGGCTGGTCCAGAGCAGTGCGTGGCTGCGGTGAAGCTCACCAGCCTAAAGCCCGCCTGCGGCAGATCTGCAGGCTCGCACTGGTGCGAGCCTGCAAATCTGCACCGGAGCGTGGCCATAAAGTGGCGTGCTCTGTGCTTTTGAAAGACCTGTTTTAAGCGGTCTTTCAAAAGCACGCTCAACGACCACTTTGGGTCGTTCCGGAGCGGGCTGAGGTCCAGAACTACACAAAGTAGTCCGGACCCAGTCCGCTCCCAGGTGTAGATGTCCTCTCTGGAGGACGCTGTGCACCGTTTTAAAAACCCCGTGCAGAAAAGACCATAGTTTGAATTCAACTCAACAAGGGAGAAAGTAGAGGAGAGGAGAGAATCTTGTCTTTCCCAGGAAGATCAGGCAAAAGTGAACAGCTGTAGCCTCTCCTAGTCCGTGTGTTGTTCCTCGTTGCTAACTTTCGCCTTTTTGTCCACACTCTGATATTGCTTGGCTGCACATGTCCTGGTTTTCAGCTGTGAAATGTTGGAATGCATGGAATTAATGCTACCCACAAAACAGCCTCTAGTAAGTCCATTGCTGAAACCCCCTCTTTGAATCAAACCACACTATACAAGTAGCAACCAGTCTCTCTTTTTGGGCAGGGTTCTGGAACACGTGGTGGTTTCCCAACTCCAGAGTTCTTGGTTTAACTTGATGCATTTCAGTTTGTCTCCAGGTCTGGTTATGGGAGGCAGATAGATATAGTCAATTTCTTGGATAACCTGTAACAAGATTGGACAGAGGAATGTATTCTTATTGGTTCTGATGGACCTCTTCGTGGTTTTCAATAGCATCATCCATGGTGTCCAGTTTTCTGTACAAAACAACTTTTGCACATAAATGAATCTCAAATTGCATGATTCAAAAACTGCATGATTTCCAAAGGCTTAGATTTTAGTTATTTACTTCTCTGAGGTATAAGTAGCTTTTTGGTTCCTTTTATATTTGTAGAGGTGTGACGTCACTAAATGGTGAAAGAGGGATACCCCACGGTTCAAGTGCTGGCTTATGCTGAAGCATGTGCTGTTACATTCATATTTTTTAAAAAGTAATGAAAAGTAACTAGTTAGTTTGTCGATCAGGAAAATAAAGTTACTTTTGTAAAAAAATAGATTGGCAACTAACTAATATGGGGAGGTGTCCTTGGAATGATAGTGGTAACTAATTACTTTTCAAAAGTCACTTTCCAGGCTCTAAGGATGGTTTCTGTAATATTCCGGCAGATTTCCTCCCTAGCCCTGACTGTAAACCTTTTCCTTGGGAGCCCTGAAGGCCCACCTGGTGAACTAGTTGCCAGTAATTAGCCCACAGTTGGTGCCCAGCATGAACCTCCTCTCAGAAACTCACTGCCTTCCATGCAGCAGGGATGGTGAGTGCTGAGATGAGGTGAGCACAGCCTGTCTGGCAGCGCTGCAGCTAATGGTGAACCGAGGGAGCTGTCACTGTCAATCCGTGCAGCCTGCATTGTCAGAGATGAGGCAGGATGCCGACTGTTTTGCAGAGACAGCTTCCCATAACGTGATGCCTGCCAGGTGCCTTGATGAGCACAGGACACGGGCCTCTCTGCAAGGGATTCGCATTCCCAAAGGCAACGTAGCCATGTAATTTTGAAGAAAACTCTCAAGAGTCCTTCTCAGGGGGAAAAATAAGTGCCATTCTAGTTTTACCCCAAATGAAGTCCAAACAAGGTGTGTGACCATGGGCTGGTGGCAGTTCATTTAAGTGCTGAAACAGCTATCTCCATCAGCTGTGAAGCTCCCCTGTGGTGCTTTGTGAATGTGATGGGCAAAATCTTCCATTGAATTTCAAGGCATGCCTGCATTCCTGAATACAGCCTGGCATCATGGGACACTTATGTCCAAAAGTGGATATAATATTTTCACATCAGTGAGATTAATGCAATCCTTAAATTGTTATTACTTATGAATTATAAAAGCATGGGGCAAGCTATGGCACATTTTTCCCTCTTTAAAAAAAAAAAAATCAGAGATGGATATTGTTTATCATTACACAGTTGCTGCTGTTATTAACATTTATTTCCTCCAGTGAGCTAAAGATAGGTTAAGTGGCTCTCCTTCCCACAGTAACCTTGCAAGGCAGCAAAAATGACAAAGAAAAGTCTGTCTGTTGGAAGCAGCCATACCTCATTGAGCCATCATACTACAAAGTGTTTCTGGTTGACAGCAAACTTGCAGTGCTGAGTTTTAAGTAAAAAATTCAAATTGGAAGGGGGTGGTACTAGGAGCAAAGGGGGGGTTGCCATAACTCGTTAGGATCCCTCCACATTTGCAGAGTGCATTTGGTTGTCATCTGGGGGACAGTGCTGTTTCAAGCTGAAATTCCAATGAGGACTTGTTAGGAGCAAAAAGGGAAACAGCTGTGACTCAAATTGTATTTGGTTGTCCAAGTACCAATAAGCAGTTCCTAATAGGACTGTTAAATAGAAGGCCTCATAAGTTCAAAGAAGGGAACCAGAAACAACTCATGAACACTTTTGAGGGCTAGAAAACAAACAAGGGCTTTCTGATGCACTGCTGCCAAGATTCTAATATACCAAGGGTAAGATTCCTGACGTAGAAAGGGGAGGTAGGAAAGAAAAAGACCTCATTCCCCACCCCCATTCTTTTGGAAAATTAGCACTGACCTTGCAGCATTGGATATATTTCAGCTAGTGCCAAATAAAATTTGTTCAAGGTGCTGCTAGACTCTATATGAGTTTTGCTGAAACAGACTAACCTGGCCAGCCACGGCCCTTGAAAATACCCATGAGGAAGATGACACTGAGAGGTACCAACTAAAGGTCCCTTGTTGAGTTTCATGATTTAGTGGGAACACAAGAATTGGATCTCCCAAGTCTTAATCCAACTCTGATTTACCACATATCAGAAGCTATCCTAATTTCTGGCTAGGCAATTGTCACATTCTTTTTCAGTTATTTTCCATATCAGGCCACTCCATTCTTCCACAGACGTTTTATATATGCACAAGTCTGGCACTTGAGGAGGAGAGTTATCTCCAACAGCAAATACCCATTTTTGCTTTGAGTGTGGAAAATCAAGTGTAGCCAAGATCTTGAGTCAAGTAGATAGATTATAACTTTGCACTCACAGAGTTGTGTGATTGTGCATTGGTGAACTGCAGCACTGAGCAATGGAATACACAAACAGATGTGAAATGCATGATTTCAATGTGCAGTACACATTTGCCTGTACAATGCACAAAGACACACAAGCACAAGAGTGCTGCAGGCATAACTTTTGGCTGAATACTGACTTCCTAACTGGACAAAAATGTACATCCCTTTCTGTTGGAGAACTTACACCTGCAAAAATCACTAACAAGATGCCAGCCTATGAATATGTCATCCCTAAATATATTTGTATGATAGAGATGGGGAGATTAAGCTTCAGCTGTGCCCACAGCTTCCATGCGGACCAGCTGCTTTAGGAGTAGCTTTTCTGGATCTTGATCAGTATCAAGGAAATTCTGTATGTGGGTGGTAAGGATCATTCCCTGCCTGGTGGTCTTGTGGGAACACGTGTGAGAATATGGCTATTCCTGTCCAAAGAAGCTGGTAAATAGGCCAAGCTCAAAGAAGAAGAACAAACACAAAACATTATAAAAGCCATAGGCTCCTTCAAAGGAACACCCACCTTGCCGAAAGATGGGCCCCTGAACATTCCCACAGAAGTGTAGTGAAGGGGGAAGGAAATGTTTAGAATGCCAGATTTGCCTTTGATCCCTTCCTCAAAACATTAAAAACCAGAAATGGGATTGGATTTCATGATCCTTTTTGAAACTACACAGTGCCGAGACTTCCCCCACTCTGGTTCACTGGGAGTCCTAATCAGGACTGGCGCCATAACATCGTCTTTGTTTTTCCTCTTTTGTTTCTCCCTAGATGGATCTTGAAGGGGGAGAAAAGGGGTACAAAATTTGGCTTTGATTTTATTTGTTTAAGATAGGTGAAGCATACAAGCAATTCCCCCTTTCTTTCCCTCTCCACGTCCACCCCTGCAAGAGCTGATCAAAATTCACAGCACTTACAACATGTAAATGGCATTTCATACACTTGGAAATGTGAATCCCATCCTCCGTTCCTATGTCCTGTCATGCTTATCAGTGGTACGAGAGAGACGGGAAGAAGCACCCAGTCTTCATCGTGCCAGGAGGGCGATAGATAATAACATTTTGGAAGAGAGAAGATGCAGTGAAGCTGACGGACAAGAATTAACGCTCTGAGTGGAGAAGCCGAAAGCTTATTCACTCCAAAGTTGCTCAGGATAGGAGGGGGAATTGTGTTTGCCTTTGGGAGTTGCTTCCCCCTCCTCTTTCTTTTAAAAGGCAATCCAGCAGAATTAATTCACCTTCTCCACTCTTTCTATCTCCTGTCCTCTTCTGTATCCATGCTCATTAGAACAACAACAACTGTAGATTATATCTTGGTGACAGCTAGTGTGATGTAATGGTTTGAGAGTTTTACTAGGACCCTATAGACCGGGATTTGAATTCCTGCTTGAACATGGCAATCCACTGGGTGACCTTGGGGAAGACGCATTCTCTGTAGACACCCATACTTCCTGCTTGGAATTGTCCTCCAATTGAAAGAATGGGTTACATGCCTCTTCTATGCTATCTTCCCCAAGGGCCCACAGTACTCCTGATCAGTCTCACGCTCCCATTATATGCTACTCCACGATTTGACTTGGGAAGCTCCAAGTCATCTTCCAATGAGGATTCAATGTTATTTTTTCTTCACATTTAAAAACAAAAGAAAACAAAAATTAGTTCAAAGGCATAAGCCATCATTTTGTACGAACTTAGAGGGGTTTGAGAACTGAAGCAAGGCAACAGATAGAGCTCAGATCTGCATTTAGTCATTATTGAAATTTTCCCTTCAGCAGTTATCTTAAAATAAATTTGTGTTGGATAAATTTTATTCATTTGCTAGGTATCAGATACAAGATCTGATCAAGGTGATGACATGCAGATGTTAAATACAGGTTCATAGTGCTAATGCATACTTTCAGATCCTAAGGAAACATTCTGTGCCAGCCACAAAAGATTGAAAGCACCTTAGTTGGGAAGTAAACTTTAAGGTATCAAATGTTTCCTTTGTTATTAAACCAACTTTGGTAAATGGGGGACCAGAATTGTTTCTGGTTTCATTCTTTGCAGTTAGCCATTGTCTGTGTCTGTCTGTATGTATATATGTGTTCTAGAAACGGTAGCTTCATGTGCATATTTAATTTATAGAATTTGGAGGGTGTTTCCCTCTCTCTTTTGAATGTGGAGAAGGTTATACATTGTGTCAATATCCTTTTTTTTTTTTTTAAATTAAAGTATGAAATCAGTTGCACATGCTCATCCAGATCCAATCTCAGGATTAATTCAAGCCATAGCCAAATATATTCCAGCCTTGTTAGAGAAACTGAAGCAGGACTGGGCCAAAATCCCAGTTTAAATGTCAGAGATTTGGGGGTTGGGTATGGATGTACAACTTCTTCATTATTTCTTAAATAAATATACCAGAGTTCCCTTTGGTTGGCATTTTCTCTCCCCTCTCCTAGAAAATGTACCATGCTGGAGGGCATTCTTAGAAAGAAAAATGTGATCCCAATCAGGGCCACAATTGCTGTCAATTTACAGCCAGACCAGATGGCGATGGACAAAGCTGTCACATTCATTTTTGTTCACTGTGTCCGATTTCCACCATGAAGATCATTCTGTCCCATTTCCATATCAATTTGCAATTTTTGTTCTAACACATCTACACAATAATTTCTGCATTTATAATAGCCTTTTTTGGAGGGGGGACATTTCTAAGGCACGAATTTTCTGTATGCAAATTAACCCAAATGAAAAATGTGTTTTTCCAAACCTATGCATTCCCCCCCCTCCATATAATGGTTTTGTATGCACTTTTCCCTAATATGAACAGTTTGCTATACCTCCCCTTTCCTATGCTGACTTTGGTTGCAGCGTTTGGAAAAAGCACATTTCAGAATGCTTCTATGTTTTGCCATGTGTATAAAATTGGGGAGAGAAACTTGAGTGAGTCCAAAGAAAAATATGAACTGAATGAAACATTTCCCTCATCACTAATTAAGGACGTGTAGCTAAGGGGTAGGGGATGAGGATGTTACCCCACAAAAAAGGATGCCCTTGTGATGTCCCCTTCAATCTCCAAATTTCTCAACTTGCAGTAGAATTTCAGTTCACCATTTGGAAACACACCTTGGGAACCTAACGAAAAGGTGTAAACAAACTTAACAAAGGAATATGAAGGCAGCAAATGTCAGAATTCTAGGTGGGCATGATTTTCAGTATCATTGCCTTTCTGTCTCTGTTTTTGTGATGCTCGATGTTTTGGGGATTGAAGGAAAACTTCATTGGGGACAAAATGCTTATTTGGGGTATAACACCTTCATCACCTCCCCAGTAGCTGCAGTCCTGCCAGGGTGGCTGGCAGTGTTTTGCTGGAAATGTTTTTACATCTGCGTTTTACCTGTTTCAATTTCATTATGTTAAAGCTGCCCAATAGCCCCTTGGCGTGCCTTATTTAAAGCATATATTGATCTTTTCCTTTGAAGGACATGTTCCTTTTCAAGTGATGACTTCTCTTAGGCCAAGAGATTCCTTTCCCTGGAGGTGAGATGACATCTCACCCTATCCTTCACACTCGGTTTCATTTTAAACTGGAAGGAGTGGTACTTCCAGGTGATTCTGCTCCTCCCAAGTGTTTTGTACACCATTTGATAGGGAGGCAAAAATGTTTTCCCATTGCCCCAATAACAAAAACTGCCAAAATTGATTTCTTTGCAAACACACAGGAAGAGAAATGTGAAGGAAGGGGATAAAAAGAAGGGAGGGGAATCTGCCATCCTGCTCATCTTGATTGCCAAATCAATATATTTTTCATTTTGCCATGCAAATTATTTCTAAAATAAGAGACCTGAGTGCACACTGGCTGCATTGTTTCTCTTGGTATTTTTACAGTGAAGTAGTTTTATCTGGAACAGCATTGTAGTAAGTTTTTTTTCTCAAAGAAACAATGAGTAGTTTTAGCATTTTTTTCCTTGATGCAAGAAAGTCCTAGAAAACTATGTGGTTTTCAAAGTTTATCCACAATTCAGGACTTATTCCGCACAAAATTTCACATTATCATTTTGCACAGAAAACAGTGTTTTCTGTTTGGAAAATAATATGCCTGGGTAGAAATATTATTTACTGCACATATAATGTTGTTTTCTGTGCAAACCACCCCTGTGCTAATTTTGTGTAGAAGGTCCCCAACTGCAGCATTTTCTGAGCAAGAAACAGATTTTTCTTCACAGGACACAGCCTTTTCTGTGCAAGAAATAATATTTCTGGACAAAAATACCATTTTCTACACAGAAAATTCTGTATCTTCTACAGAGAGTGCTGTGTTGTTGTTGTTTTTAACGTAAAACAATCAAGTGTGAATTTTCTGCAAAATAAATTCTGAACTGTCCAAGATACTTATCAAAGACTTAGCCATGTTAGTCTGGATCATTATGCAAAGGGATCTTGTAGCACCTTTGGGACTAATTGGGAGAAAGAAGCTGGTAGCATATGCTTTTGCTGACTTAAGTCTACTTCTTCAAAAGTATGGAGTGAAGTACCTAGAAGCAGATCTTTATAACTACGAATGAACAGGAGATATGCTTGTGAAAAGCGATAGAAATGCAAAACTTGTGGGTATGATGATGAGGTGAAAAGTTCCATCCTTCTCCTTCTCTTAGACAAGCTTTTGCATTATTTCAAAAGCCTACTGTACTTGTTTAACAAGAAGAAAACAGTGGGACAAAAGCATCATGTGTGTATCGATCCATACTCAGTCCTTTTAGAAACAGTCTCCCAAATAATGTCAGTTATCAGGTGTTGTATAAGTCACATTTGTGAAATAAGTAAATAAATAAATAATACATAACTATGCCTGCTGATCTTTGCTATATAGCAATACAAAAAAATCACAACCACCCCAAGCAGAACCCGTGGCACCTTAATAGCTAACACGATTCAGAAAAGTAGCATTTTTCTGACAGATGATAAAAGATAGCTATACTAGTTAAGCTTCTCCCTGTCATGTGGCTTTGCTAGAAAGAAGGGAATAAGGGAGGAAGATGTGGTGGTGGTGCTTCTGGTATAGTGCTTGTTTAAATCTATACCGGTAGAAAGAATACATGGTTTACTCATCAATGGCAAATTCTCTTTGTTGCTTCTGGTTGCTTCCTTCCCTTGCTCTTCCCCATTAATTTCCCTTGTGTTGCATTGCTTTTGTCCTCTTCTTAAGCAGCGGGGCCAAGACTCATTGTGTTTGCAGGAAGTCTCATTACAAAGTGCAGTGTGTTCTTCTGCCCTCTGTACCACGTCGCGTACGGACAGGACCACACGCTGTGCTCTTCCCCACAGAGAGCAAGCTGTTATGCCACCAGATTTCCCTGGCAGCGTATAGCTTCAGTAAGCACTTGCCGCTAATGAACCCACTCACTTCTCTGAGAGAGGGTTAGAGAACCATAATCATACCCTATGGCTGTAGACTATGGCCTCAGGCCTTGAGATGGTTGACTTAAGGCCCTAGAGGAAGCAGCTCTGTGAAACACGTAGGAATGTTGGTGTCAAGTTTAATTTTGTGGCTAGAACCTCCTGGAGGACGGAAAACCCATCCACCCCACGCTGAGCTTCCGTTTGTTGTTGAGTACATGCCTTGGCTGGGGTGTTACCTGTTCTCAGTCTTGCCTTTAAGCAAACTCTGCGCTCTCTTAACATTGTCACCAATTAGGTGCTTAGAATTCTCTGTTGGAGAGATAGAGTCCTGAGTTCGGGGGAGTGGTAGCTGAAAACACTGCAGAAAAATAAAATCAGGATTCTGTAGGATGGCTCCGTGTCAGTTACTGTGTTTGGCAGTGTATGAGACTCACTTTTTTCCTAAAAATACTGTTTGAAAATGGGGTGCATCTTATACACTGGTGTGTCTTATATGTCAGCAAATAGTATTTGACTATGTGTAAAGGGGATGCATTTTATGCACAAGTGCATCTTATATGTCATCAAATATGGTAAGTGGTATGAGATTACTATAATGGGTCACACTTTCTCTTGTCTGGGGACAAAATGAGTTGCATTTCTGCTTAAACATTATTAAGGATTCCTAAATTTGCATCTATGAATGTGAATTAACACAGGAAAATGTTATCTTTCTTTACTCCTCCCCCCTTTAATGGCTCGTGCATTACTTCTTTCTTGGCAGTGCATAAGTGGCCACTGTAGATTGAGTCCAGAGACTCCAATATTTCACAGACGAAAACTAGGACACATGGTGCCCATACAACACCAGAGTGTGACCAGGGTGGCAGAAGTTATTTATGAAGAAGAACACACAAGCCTGAGCCTACTGGGAAGGGCAAGATTCCCATCCTTTCTCTATTCTCCCCCTGCTAATTGAGTGCAACTGCTTTTGTACTTTGAACTCGGTTTTTAGTGATTGACATAAACAGAGAACAAATGGGGGAACTGGGAGATAGAGAGAAAAACTGGCACATTTTAAAAGCAGATGAAAAAGGGAGAGAAGAGAGGATTAATTGGGACTGGCCCTGAAAAATGGGGAAAGTGGAGGAGTACATGGTTTAGGAGAGGGTTGCCATGGGTAGAACTAGAAATTTGTGGCAAAATTCCAGTTATCTCTAGAATCAGATAGCAAATGCCACAGTGTAGGAGAAACCTCCACAAATACCCCATCTCAAGGCATGCACAAACTGTACAGCAGGCATGTTCTTCTTAAGCCCATATGTATTTGCTTTCTTTAATGGAAACTACAGACCAGACAGCAGTTCCAAGGGTCCATCTGTCAAACCCAGGGAGGTGGTTAATGGCTGCCGAGCGGCTGCCACAATGATGCATTGTATATTGACCACTGTCTATATATGATTTTTTTAAAAAATAATCTTGCTCACATTTTTTTTTTTTTTTGGTATACATAGCAGGTGTTCCTATTGCTATAGTGTTACCCTGCTTGCTATGAGGTGTCCATTGTCTTTTGGCTAAGATTATCAACTGTTTCTATGGTAAATTTGAAGCAATTTGGACAAGGTTGTCAGAAGCAACTTAGGGTATTTTCTCTGTATGTGAGAGAAACTGTCAGTCCCTAAAAAAAGGCATCAGCCTGCAGATTTTTCTCATTTTCTCCCCTCTCCCCTTTTCTTTTCTTCTGAAGCAATGATTCCGAAGTTTTCTTGTGACACAACTTGTATTTTCCTAAGGAAGGAAGACAGGTGATGCACTTCTTGTATCCTCCTGCCCCAACCACTACATATCAGAATTATGACTGGTATATTTTCTCTCCAGAGATCCAACGTGGTGTGTTAGTTTGAGTTGTAGTAAGACTCTGGGAGACCAGGGCTCCAAACAATCCGCTGGGTGACCTTGGGCAGGTCACACTCTCTCAGCCTCAGAGGAAGGCAGTGGCAAACTTCTTTTGAACTAACCTTGCCAACAAAACTGTATGATTGGATTGTCATCAGTCAGGCCAAAACAACAAGAATGCATAAAACTTTAGAAATGAGAAGCAATTAAAAGCTAGCCTTCCAAATCAGGAGAAGCTGAATTCTCAGAGAAAATAAATAAAAAAACCCTGTTTTCCTGGCATTGGAATGATGGCAACATTGGTACCACTCTGGGCTATAAAGAGAGGGTGTTTCATAACTGGGGTTCCACAGCAGAAAGGAAGAGAGAAGCAAAGGGCAGCGGCCACTTTAAGTTACTTGCAATGACTAGTTCTACCTCGATGGGCTCTTGCTTTGTTTTAGTTGTGTTTGTTGTGTTTCACCCAGTTAGACCAATTCTTCTCCTGTATAATTCTTAAAATCTTTACCCAACGAAGAAGCTAGAGAAGCTTAAAAAATCTTGCATTGATGTATTTTTTGCTCGTTGGTTAGCCTAATTAACACACCACTGTTTTGTGGATTTTGGATTTTGTCATATTTTGCTACCAGCCGGCCAGCACAGCTGTCCCTCAGTATGTATCTTGGATCATGTTACACATCAACTAAACAATACGATGTACAATAAGCCTGAAGAGAATAAGAACATCTTCTGGGTCTTTGGCTGCCAAATCCATAGAAAGTGCCTTTACCAGTCCTGCTAATGACCATTTCTATCAGATAAAAATTTGGCAACAAATTGCTGTCCTTGAGTAACTTCTTATATTGACCGCTGCAAAGGGCTGCAAATGTTTCAAAGCTTCAAAATGTGGTGGCTTTCCTTCTGAAAGGGAAAGTTGCAGGGATCATTTCCATCCTGTTTCAGCAAAATTACATTGATTGCCTTTGTACTTCTGGGTTCAGAAGTTCAGACTGGTAGTGATTTCCTTCTCCCCATCCCTGTACAGTGGCCCCTCTACATTTGTGAGGGTTCAGGGTGGAGAATTCTTGTGAAAGTGGAAACCTGTGAAAAACTCATCCTGTGATTCCCCCTTCCATTTCCCTTCAGTGCTCTCTCCACCATTCCCTTGCCCCTGGCTGCCATGCTCCCAGGGGAAGGAATAAAGACAAGGTAGAGGCCTTACTGGTACTTTCCCCACAGATGCAGAAGAGCAGAGTGGTGAGTTCTGGTGTTCTACCTACTTCTGGTCACTATCTTGAGAAAGAAGATTCCTTCCAGAGGGAACGGAGTAGGAGCAACGATAGCACCTGACCCATCAGCAGCCATTACACAGCAGAATGTACAGCCATGTGGCAAGGAGGACATGCCTCCACCAGTGCGTATGGGGCTTTGCTCACCCAAAATGAAAAAAAAAATCCATTTTAAACACAAGCCTCACAAGCCTGGAGTGGAGAATGTAAGGGAATGGGAGGAAGACAATGGAGAGAGAGGCAAGCATGAGCGTTGTGAATAATCAAATTTGTGAAGGTCAAACTCACAAATGGGGAGGAAAGACTGTATTATTACATCTTTGGGAGAGGTATTGCTGTTTTATCTGTGGTTTACAGAACTGAGAGCTGCAACAGGTTAGAACAGGTGCCATTTCCATGATAGCACACACACAGAGAGACAGATCAGTTTTGGATGCTCATATAGTTACAACGGTACCTCTCTAAGGATGTTTTGATGGTGGGTTAACAAAAGCCTCTTCAGGAAGGTACTGCACATGAGTTGAAATGGATCCAATTTTACTTCTTTTTCTCCTGCTGCTGCTATTACAGATGATTTTGTCGAAGTTATTATGACAATGTTTTAATCGCTGTTGTTATTGTATTCAGTCGTCCTGTTGTTATGATTTTATTGGTATTTTAAATTGTTGTACTCTGCTTCAGGTGCTGACTGCTCTGCTAGCAGAGAATGTGTTATAGAAATACTGGTATTAATAATAATAAATTAAGAGGAGATCGGCTCTCTGCGTGGGCTGCGTGAAATGATTTGGGTGGCTGCATGTCAATAGCTGGGCATAAGAGAGACTGATCCGACGACTTCAAGAAAAGAAATCTTCAAAGGCTGCAGCTTACAAGTACCCGTTGGCGACCACTGATTTAATAATCCATCACAATTCCAGTTAACACAAGAGAATCTCTGAGTCATCAGACCACCAGAGTTACCAGGAGGATTTATTTGACTAAAATATGCCATTGATTTGTTTGGGTTGCATGGGGCTGCGTGGCCTTGTTAAGTCGATACAACTTGAACGTTTTCTGTATACACAGTAATTACCATGTTATAATGTATTATGTTTAGCATGCATCTGTATGCCTTATATTCTTTTGAGAATTGACGGGAAAAGAGCGAGGGAACAGCCTGAATCACTGGGGTGATTTTTAAAAGAAATGGGGAGGTGTCATAGGGAGAGCTTGAGGACTTTACTTTTGTTGGGGAGGGGATTACAGTTCTGGGAATCAGCCAGCCAGCGTGGCCACCAACATGCTTGGTTGGGGCTTCCAGTTTGCAGTGCAGGCCAGTGGCCATGCTGACAAGGAGTTGATATTTCTGGAAGTTGCATACCCTCTAACATTTTACAGATGAAAACTGGGATACGTGCGGCCAAGCAAATGGTCAATATGGCAAAATGTTATTAGTGAGAAAGAATGCACAGGCTAAGAGAGGCTGAAGCAGTTTGCTTTTGCCTGAGCCTGTTGGGAAGCGCAAAAATTTTGTTTCCTCCTCTCCTCTCCCCGCTGCTGAGTTAATCGAGTGTAAACTGTCTTTGCACTTTGAACTCAGTTTGTAGCAACTGAAATAAGCTGAGGACAGTGGGGAAAAGTGAGAGGAGGAGAAGAAATGGGGATATCTTCTAAGCAGCTGAAAAAGGTTGATGGCACAGGGTTGATTGGAACTGTCCCTGTCATAGCAGGACAGCCAAGTTCCACTAGCATCTTTCAAAGCCTAGGTCAACAACTAATTTTCTTAGACAGCCACATAGAAGGGAAGTATTTCATTCAATCTGCATGTTGATAAGGACATATCATATCACACTTTTTCAGTCAGTGTGCAAACAAGAATACACCTTGCCTTTGGTATTTGTAATTCCTAGAATTTTGTGATTAAGTTCTCAAAAAAAAAAAATGGAATTCTTAAAAAAGGAACATATTAACCAAAGCTGAATTTTATATAGAGGGTTGTTTTTTTTAAAGTATGACATTGATGAAGAGATGGGACAGAATAAGCAAAGACTAGGAACATGGGGAATGGAGAGATTCTGAAGCTGACAGATTTCTCCATCTTTAATGAGCAGGGAGTGAGATGTCAAGAATCAGCTTTTTAATTCAGTACCCCCCAAAGTGGCTGCACAATCTCTACTCTTGAAGATACCAGTTTTCTGAAAACTCATTTTTTTTTCAACTGTCAAATGAGGACTCAAGTGATATCTCTCAAGATACTGCATTTTCCCCCCAAGGGTTTCTAATTACAAGTTACCTTTCCTTAAAATGTACATGTGTCTGTCATCCTAGCAGGAAGTTCCACTGAAAAGAAGGGGAGTTTTTATTTCCATTTAAGGTCAGGTAGTGTTGTACTCTCAATAATTTAATGCAGAACTGAATCATTGTTGAGCATCACATAAACCAGGATGAGGAAGGAAGCCTTGATGACCTCTTCACCCAAGGGGACAGCCTGAACTTTTCTTTCTGCCACCCCTCCCTCTCTCCCTCTTTTTCCTTCTTCCTTCCCATTTTCATCTTTCTCTCCCCTGTGATACCATTCTTCTCGCTCTGTGTGTCCCGTTCCCTCCTCCATTTCTATGTAACTTGCATCACTAAAGCCGGTGGAGCTTCCATTGAATTAGTTGAGGGCCTGGATGCCAGCATACAGTCTTTAAGAGGCTCCTGAATGTGAACATTTTGTACTCCGTAGCTGCTGAGGCTGCAAACATGGCTGGGGAAAAAGGAGGCTGTGAGTACAAAAAAAATGAAGCCAATAAATGTGTGAATGAAAAGGCAAGGGGACAAAGGAGAGGCAAAGGACAAACCAGGCCAGAATTTAGCTGTTGTTCTTACTCAGTGTGAAAACCACCAGCCTTATTCAGTGACATGAAGTGCCTTAGTTCCTTTCATGTCTTCCTAGCAGGAGGAAGTAGAGGGCTAATCCTTCCTCCCTCCTCCCCATGCAGTGGGGAGAATGGAGTAGCCGCAGCACACAGTACAAGGCAAAGCCCAGGTGGCACAGTCAAAAGGCGGGGAACACTATTGTTCTTTAAAGCAGTGGTCCCCAAACTTTGCTTCTCCAGCTCTCTTGGACTTTCAAGTCAGAATGGCCAACTGTCAGGAATTCTGGGCGTTCATGTCCAAACCATCTGGAAGACCAAAGGTTGAAAAACAGTGCTTAAAGGTATCTTCACTCCCAGACATCAGTGATTGGCAGTGGCTGGAGTGCCATATTAAGAAGGATGAGCTTGTAGCTTAAAACTTCAGCAGACATGATGGCTGCCACAACCATCACCACAAATGGGCAAGAAGCCAGCAGTGACAGCATCAAGTCAGCAGACCTGGTCGGCTGACAGAAATGCAGCCATGTGGAAAGTTGCAGACCAGGAGTTCTTTGCACCTGGCATACACCAAATTGTGCATCCTCGTTTGTATCCTTTTCCCCATTGGTTTGAGGATAACTTTTGAAAATGGCTGCTCTTGTGGGGAGAGAGAAGGACTGAGGTCCACAGCTCCAATTGTTCTAATTTTGGTAGGAGCAGTCCTGCTTAATCCTCTACCATCCCATTTTTTCAGCTGTTTTTAAAATGTTCCAGATTCTCTCTCCTTCTCCTACTTTCTCCCTTTCTCCTTAGCTTCCCTCAATTGCTGCAAACTAAATTCAAAGTGTAAAATACTGTTGCCTCACCTTCACATTTGTTAGGGTTAAGGATGTAGGACCCCCACAAAAGTGGGAAAACTATTGGAAGCAGGGCGAGGAATTGTGGGGAGGACAGATACCCAGGATCCAAACCAGGTCAGGGAAAGGAGAGGGAAAGGAGGTGGGTCAGCATAGTGGCCTTATATTTCCTCTCTCTTGCCCATCTCTTTCCTTGAGTGTGGGGGGCATTGAGAGAAGGTTTGTGGTGCTGATAAATCAGGTTGTGAGACATTCTTAGCTGGCCAGGCAGAGTCTTGTGCAGGAACAGGAGGATCAGAAGTGGGTTTTCAAAGGGCTACATGGCCTGGTCAAAGCTACCATGAGGGAAGATTCCCCTGGAAAAGGAGCACGTGAGGTTGGGGGGCAGGGATTGGAAAAACTCACAAATAATCAAATCTGTGAAAGTGAAAAATGCAAATGTGAAGGGCTGACTGCACTCAGTTAACTCTGAGTTAAAAGAGATGGGAGAATGAGATGCTCTTTCCAGTAGGCTCAGGCAAAAGCAGAATGCTGCAGGCTCTCCTAATTTTTGCATCCATCCTCATTAATAACTTTTACCATACTGACTACACTCTGCTGTTGCTTGACCACATGCATCTCCACTTTCATCTATGAAATATGAGACAGCATGGCGTTCTCTTCCTCTTTTCCCTGACGCTGTGTTCCAGGAGAGGAAGAGGCTTCTGCAGTCCTTGAGAAGCGCAGTTCTTTCAAACACTGCTGCAACTACATTTGGCACATTCAAGCCTGGGACTACAAACAGCATCTAAGCTTCAGGGAAGGGAATCTGTCATGATTGTGACATGTTGTTTGGATGGGGATGAGGGTTATATGGTGTATGGTTTGGAAGAGATTAAGCTGAGGCCCGAAAACTATTTGATTCAACTGACAGCCAGCTCAATTGTTCAGACAAAATGCAGACTTCCCTTCATTGCAGATTCTCAGCAGGTTTGAAAGCAACCCTCCCCATTTGGGAAAGGCCCCCAGCACATGAAAAATACATCTGTCAGGAGGAAGACTTCTAGACCTAGCATTCTGTCTAGAGATGGACAAGCAAGTCTGTTAGATATGTAAAGAAAACTCACACATTTTCTCATCCTTGACCCCCCCCAAAAGGGTGGGGGAGACATCTTAACTAGGGAAACCCTTTCTTGTCAATTTCCTTGTAAATTTTGCTTTCACGGGCAAGAACGGATAATGTTATTTTTCTCCTCACAGCAAGAATATCCTCAGAAACTAGTATTTGAGGACTATTCACAGTTTAGGACTTGATCTTTGCAAACACATACACAGATAAACAACAGTACAGTTTTGCAAAGAAAGCAGCACTTTTTTTTTTGCACAGAAAAAAAGCATTTCTGCACAGAAATAGTGTTTTATGTGTTCATTTCTGCCAACGCTCTCCATTTCACGTTTGTTCATACTCAGATAAGCAGTTTTTCATCATCCATTTGAATATCTTTCAATATTCTTTCTCTTCCTGTTCTTAAGACATTGAGGCATCCTGCTGAGAAAATGGGGAGATGCTAAGAGATTTTTTATAAGTTAGGACATTTTGCTAACAGTGTATAGAAAACAACAGCAAAAATGATATAGAAAACCGCATTTTGCTCAAAATACACTGTTTTCTATGTAAAATCTTGTTTTGACACAAAAGCGCAAGTTGTCCCTCCGCAAAGATTACATTTGCAAATGCTTCCCCCACCAAATCTGTCCTGAGGTCCAAAAAAGTAATTAGAAAATGAAAAAGAACAACTACTACTATTACTCTCAGTCTTGCCCAGTGGGAAGAAAATATTTGAAATTATTCATTCTTGTATGCATGAATGAAATCAGCAGGAACGGACTTCTCTAGTTTCTCATCGGCATCACTCTCACTTGTAACTCACTTTCATCCCATTTCTGCATTAGTGTGGGCATTACCTCAAAGGCACTTTCCCTCCTTCAAAATATATGTTTCTAAACTTACTCACTCTCAAAAGCTACTGTCAAAATGTGCATTCTTAAAATCTGCCTTAAATGCCTTTGACCTGAGAACTGAATTGGAAGAAAGTAGGGAAAAGTGAAAAACGGGGTAATAATTGAGTTCCAATCTTTACATTAATCCAGAATGACTAGATTGGTGATCAGCTCACATCAGATTCCTAATATTCTGTGAATGCAGGCCACTTTTTTTTTAATCCTTTATTTTATAATATTTATGTCTCAGTACAGTTTGCAAAAAAAGAAGTATTTCCAGATTGATATATACCAGTTCGGTGAATGTTGTATTTGGTGGCAAACCCATTGAAGATGGAGATGACGAAACGGTGCTGTATTTTCCTTAGAGAAGGTATTTGGGAAACAGATACATAGTAGGGTTTCTGAGGATGTATTATTCCTGAATGAAGGTCACTTCAAGTCTCACAAGAAAAGTAAGAATGTGTGATTTGCCCAGGTAACGGCTTATAAATACTGCACTTTAACCATTGCATCAATCTCACGGTAAGCTTTGTTAAGGATGGACATGGGCTAACACTCCCCCGTAGTCTTTAATTAATGGAAGTTTCACTTGTCCGATAGGAACCCATTTGGCTTTCCTCAAAAATGACACATTTAAAGGGGGAAAAAATCCCTCTGATATGTAGCTGTTTGTAAGCTGGAGGTAGCAGGTGGGCATGCTAGCTGTGGGATTATGGAAACTGTTGCTGAAAGAAGCTAACCTTTTTGAGCTCTGATGAGGTGGGGAATGAGGAGGTGGTGTATGGCCCTCCAGATATTGCTTAGATGGCAGTTCACATTCTCCTTCACCATTGTCTATAAGGACAGAAGTGGCAGGTTATCAAAATACAGATGGCCACATGTTTGTTCCCTATCCAAACTTTTGGAGACTCTCCATGTTTGGGTGTTAGCACTGAACAGAGTCCTCTGAGAACAAAACTAGGGAAGAGTGGGTCTTGATAGTTCTTTGAGGTTTAACAGACAAGATTGCATCTTGACTTTGTGAACCTATCGATTTAATTTTGATGTGTTAGGAAGGAGCTATGTAATGTGACAACAAGGACAGAGTCAGGCAAGGAGGGGATTCTGCCAGCCTTTCTATGTGGAAGTGTACACAAGCTTTTGTCTCCTGCGCGCATGATAGGTCTAGCCTAATACTTCCCAGCAGCATCCAGAGGCCAACTGTACAGTACAGCATTCATTTTTTTCCCACAGAAGTAGTAGTTGAAAACAAGCTATTACAATAGCTCTTCTTCCTCCTGAAATTTAGCATTGTTTAACAAGTAGTGATGCCAAACAGTGTGTCCTTGTTCTGCTGACGCATTGCATTCATGACTAGTCCGCAGCTTGTAGAAATGGAAATCTCTCTGCTGTGTTGTGGGCATGCTTTTGTGTGTATGTGCCTTCAAGCTTGATTTGAAAGCATGGGGCCAAAGCAACGAGTCAACATGGACACTTGTTGAAGATACACACGGGTTTCTTCATTCCCAATGTACTAAAGAAGAAAATAGAGAACAGATTTTATAACAAAAGGACTCTGTTCCTGTCAGTGCTGGTCTCTCTTGTCTTTCCTCATATCAAAAATATGATCTCCCGAGTTACGCTATTTTACCTTCATTCATAACAGTACAACAAAACTGATTTTGACCTTAAATTGGGATAATGAAAAGATATCTTACTATGGACATGACAAAGGTGGAGTCCTTATGACTTACTTCTGAGTCAGGAACAAATGGGTTGTGATGTAATTTGTGGAATTCATTGTTATGGTTATGACACAACAATGACCAAGATCCTACTCTACCCATATAGTTCTGGGTCCTCCCCACACCTCAGCAGTTTTTAAATCCTGGAAGGGGACACTGTTGTTGCTGCTTACTAGTGGAGAGGAGGGGATGGAGGAAGCGATTCAGATGATGAAGAAGCAGCTGATCTTGGTTTGGAGGGAGGGAAAAATGAGGATTTGCTCACAGAGGGCAGGTACCTTCCTTTTCCTGAAAGTCCAGGCCAGCTGAATCTTCATTGAACTGGGTCTTCACTCATTCTCCTCCCCACTGGAAAGCAGCAGAAGTGGCCTATTATGGATCCTGACATGTGGGGGAGAGATTTTGGATGGAGTGCAAAGGGTTAGAGAATATACTCTAGTCCTGTCCAAAAAAGAGACACCTGCACACATAAGTCACACTTATGTGTGCACGTGTCAGTAACAGGAGGCCACACAATGACTTATAAAAGAGAACTAGGCAAGTTCATGGTAAGTGGCTTCTGTCTGTCAGTAGGCATTAGTCATGATAGCTAAACTGAGCCTCAACATCCAAGAGAAGACAGCCTTTGAAAACTGGATACTAATGTAGAATTTGGGGAGCCTGCAATCCAAGAATCATAGGTGTTCTGTGATTGTTAATTGTCATCAAGTAGACTGTGACTTAAGACAATCCTGTAAATGAGAGGCCATCAGAACACCCTGTCACTACCAGCCTGGCTCAGGTCTAAGACCACTTTGCAAAGTTGGCCTGTCTTGCAAAACCCAGTAACATACCCAGTTCTGAAATTCAAAGCACATCTATTAAAGTGATTTTTACGTCAGACTTGTTTATGCCGCGTATGAGCTATCCTTTGACATTCCCCTGCAAACCTCCAAACTCTGGACTGAACCATGAATGTAGAATTCCAGTGAGATGACCCATTGCCTGTGAGCATGGCCCCTACACCATCCACCCGCTGTTTGGCCACATGTACAGGGTTATATAAAAAATGTGTTTCAGCTGTGTACATCCAGCTTTCACATTGGGCATTCCCAATTACATGCATTTATAAGGACAAAAAGCCCTCAGTAGAATTCCAGAATCTTTTTTTTAAAGGGGGGAGGCTGTTTCTCACTGAAACCTGACATTGTGCAGCTGAGCAATAAACACAGTTTAATCAATTACCTTGCAAACTCCCTAGGCAAAGAGGGACAATGAGTGCCGTGTGTGATGCTCCACAGCAACCCCTGCTGGATGCACAGTGGCCATTTGCCATTCGTTTTCTCTTGCTCCCCTCTCTCCTTTGCTCATTCCCTGCTGGACACGTTGTGGCAATTTGCCAGTCCTTTCCTGCCCACCCCACCTGCTTCACTCAATCCCTGCTAGTCCTGCTTCAGTGCAAGAAAAGAATGAGAAGCCCAGGATCTGTATATTCCATTAAAAACACAGGAGGAAACAGTCAATGTTAGCCAAAGGAGGGAGGACAAAACTGTCAGGGGGAAAGAAAAAGCCATTTCCAGAGGGCTCAGGATGTGACAAATTAAATTTTGAGAGTCCTGTGTCTCACTCAGAAGCATTTTTGCAAACGGGAAAGGAGGAAGAAGTGAATTTTCTTGAGCTTATTATTTACCTGCTTCTGGTATCCAGCCTTTAACATTTCTCTAACCTGCAGGGCTATTTAAAAAATTGCTAGTTATTTCCACATGCCGCTAAGGTTGAAAATTTACAGTCTCTGGGAGGACAGGCAGACTTCCCTCCCTGTGGGAAGAAGGGTCCATAGGTGGAGAGGAAAGTCTACTTTTAGAGGTCTTTTTGTTGTGGTAGCAGTAATCTCATACTCTGCAATTTGGCAGAGACAGTCCTGATTAATCTTTTGTTGTCTCACTTTTTCAGCTGCTTTTAAAATATCCCACTTTCCACCCTTTATCCTCAGCTTACTTCATTTGCAGCCAACTGAGTTCATAGGGCAAAAGCAGTTGTACTCAACTCAGGAGCACAGAGAGGAAGGTGTAAATATTGTTCTTCCCAGTAGGCTCAGGCAAAAGCAAACTGCTGCAGCCTCTCCTAGCTTGTGTGATCTTCATCATTAATAGCTTCTTCCACCTTGACCCTACTCTGGTGTTGCTTGGTCCCACATGCCCTGGTTTTCATCTTTGAAATGTTGGAGTGGGTAGAACCTCCAACTGGAGGAAGGGAAAAAGGAGGCATGGTTAATGGTGGATTGAGGCAGACTTGGGATCTGCAGATAGCAAGTAGATGGGCAAATTGCATAGGGAATATTGAAATGTTCCATATTGCATGAAACATAAGAATGTGGGAATATTCAATATTCAATATGATATTTTTATCCCTAAAGAGTCAGAGGAAGTGGGTTGGCATGGAGACCACTCTAGCAGAGTTGGTTTTTCTTGTACACTCAGAGTGTACTAGAAATATGTACCTCAAGTATACAGAGGATACACTGTTAATGGTCCATTACTTTGTTGAAATGCACATCAAGGGAGATGGGTATTCTCAGTTGCCAAAAACCCAGGATGGTAGAAATAAGAAGTGTGAATGGGGAAAGATTTCCTCCTTATTCTTGTAGGCAAGATCCATCAAAGGAAGGATGCTCAGCTTTGTTTCTTAGAAGCATTACAGGTATAATAGCTTATAGAGGAACCAAGTCATTGGACCAGAAATACTGGATTTTGAAACAGACGAGGTTTCTCTCCTAAACCTTTCTCCATAACTGTTTCTCAAATCAGAAAATAGAATACAAATCCTAAATCACCTAGGAGAAGCTTCGTTCAATTAGTAGGAAGCAGGAAGATTGGCTCCATTTATGAGTTGTAGGCCTTTTTCACATGGCGTTTTCCATGTGAAAGGGCCCCTGGAGCATTGCACGATTGTGAGGAGTGATCCACATGACGCACTCATAATTGCACGACGCTCCAGGGTAGGGCAGGCGTTGTTCATGCGCCTTTTCATTTTTGGCTAGAAGCTGAAAATGGTGTGCGATCGCGCATTGCTCCCAGGCCCCGCATGCACTTACCTGGTGTGCAGAGCCTCTGGAGCTGTGCTGGTCGTGCGTCTTGCCCCAACACAGCCTGGGAAGGTCCCAGGCTGCACTGTGGAAGGAAGAAGGGGGCTCTCGCACAAGCAGGCAGCTCGTGCCTAATAATTCCTCTGTCTCACCAATCTCCTTCCTCAGGTGTGTGAGGAGTATCGTAGGGAATTTGTACTGCTAAGAAATTGGGCTGTGAGCTCTCCTTAGATGGCCACACACCTTTGGTGGAGGAGAAAGAAGAGAACCAGAGGTTTTTAAAGGGATGTGTTGCCTGATCAGAGCCTCCACGAGGGAAGGCTCCCTTGGAAAAGAAGCACCTTAAGGTGGAGGGCAGAGTTTGGAGAAACTCACAAATAATCAAATCTGTGAAAGTCAAACCCACAAATATGAAGGTCCACCTATACTGCAAGTTGATATCAATAGTGCGATGAGAGAAATGGAACCAAATCAAGGCTGGTTTCCACATCTGTGCTAAAAGAGTTGAGCTTTCACAGTCCAGTGGGTAACTTTGGCCATTTCCGCACGGGGCAAGGGAATCGGCCTGTGACGCTACTCACTGGACTTTTGGGCTCACCGGTCCGGTCCATGCTTCTTCGGAGCAGTCTGTGGCCACCGCTGTGCACTGCTCTGGGGACAAAAATGGTGGCTTCCAGTTGGTCAAGGGTCTTGACCAACCGCTGAAGCTCGCCAGCCTAAAACCCACCTCCGGCAGATCGCAAGTTCGCACCAATGCGAGCCTGCGAATCTGCATATGGGAGCAGGCTCACAGTGGCACGCTCCGTGCTTTTGAAAGACCTGTTTTTAGCGGTCTTTCAAAAGCACGCTGGATGACCACTTGGGGTCGTTCAGGAGCGGGCTGGACTGTGGATCTACGTTCAGTAGGTCCGACCCAGTCCGGTCCCAGGTGCAGACATCTTCCCTGGAAGACGCTCTGCCCCATTTAAAAAACCTCATGTGGAAATGGCCTTTTTCCCATCAATTAGAAGCACACTGAAGTGAGACAAGGGAAAGAGCCTTCTTAGCGACTGCACCCAGTTGATGAATTGCATTGCACTCAAATTTGTCACTGGTCTCACTGGTCACTTTTGTTCACTGTTGTCTGCTCGTTGCTGAAAACTACTTTATTCTGGCAAGTCTCATTTTTTTTCTTCCCTGGTTTGGCTTTAAGTGCCAAATTTGTCTCCTTGGTTGATTGTGAGCCATATCTATGTTGATATGAAGATATAAATACCACAAATTTGTAATTTTCAAATCTTTCTCTCTCTGTTTTACACACACACACACACACACACACACACACACAGTGGTGTAAATGCCATAAACTTATCAAGCTAGATTCCCTGATGCTGTGTCTGACATTGCTGTCAGCAGATGTCAGCCTTGCTTTCCCTTTCATTTTCCAGGACCATGGTGCTGAAAGGAGTGGTGTGTGTGTGTGTGTGATATGTGTGTGTTTTATTAGATGAACTTCACTTCTGCTAGACCTGGCCTTTGTCACACAGCAATATGCTTTATCAGTGTAACCAAGTGTGCTTTAATTGGCTAAGAACCAACCCTGAAATGTCACTGGAAGATTTATATCTCTGAGCAACTTCTCCAGGTACTAATTTTAGTATGGGCCACTGGATAATGGCTTGTGGAAGGAAATAAGCCAGGCTCTCTGGAGATCTTCAACTTTTCTTTCCACCTGCCCTTCTTTCGCCTTCCGTTTGTATGCTCTGTGCAGTTCTTGAAGGGTAAAAGATTGTGCGGGGAATAAGGCTCTAAACAGTGGAATCTATTCAGAAATTAACCCCATGGGAGGCAATAGGGCTTACTCCCACTTAAGTCAGAATGAGGTTGTAGTCTCAACTGCTTTTCCCAATTGTTTGTGAAAAGGCATTCTTAGCAGTCCAGTGATCAAACTGGAGACGTGGCTATGTGCTGTTTGCTGAATAGAGCTTTAGATGTCTTCTTCATTTTGAGGTGAAAAAGATACTATAGTCCTCTGTCCACATTTGACCTATGCAAATTTAATTATTTATGAGGGACGAGTGTGCCTTCTTCCCGTTCTCCTCCTCCCATACCCATTGCCTGGTTCCAGAGAAGGAAGGCAGGCACACCTAGGCAAAAGGCAAGCAAACGGGGAGGGGAAGGCACTGGCCCTTACCTCCATTCCCTTGCCCTTCCCCTGGTCATGACAAAGGAAGACAAGAGTGCCTGGGCAAAAGGCAAGGGAGTGAGGGGAAGGTACACATGCCTCTCCCATGTTCCTTTGCCCAGGCCTGAAGAATGCAGGCAAGTTCAGGAAAAAAGCAAAGGAATGGGGGAGGAGGCATGTGCCTCCCCCATTCCCTTGCCTTTTGTCCAGGCATGGAAAAGGAAGGCACACATGCTAGGGCAAAAGGCAAGGGAATGGGAAGGTAGAGCACAAGGGAGTTATTCACTGTTTTTTCACTTTTGTTAGCTTTTGTGCCCCAAACCATCACAAAAATGGGCTACTCTATATGCATTCCTCCCCTTTGGGCATAAATCTGTCAACTATGGCCACCAGACAATCCAACTAAAAGTAACCTGCAGAGATTATATATTTCTTTTCAAAAACAGTGCACATCCATTATAAACCATTACAGCAGTGTCCTGGGTGCAAGGTTCCATAGGAAATATCATTCCCATGGATTCAGAAAAATCCTAGTAGGTTTCCAAGGTGCCTATATGGTTATTTAGATGATAAGGTAGGTGACCATGCCTGGTGCAAAGATCCATAGGAAATGAAATTTTATTGGATCCTAGTGATCCTACTGGGATATTGGAATCTGTGAAGGATACATGTTTAGCTTTCCTATCTCCTGTGGATCCTTGCACTGTGAAAGTAACATGATAAGTCTGAAAGTCTAATGGAATCTTCACAGTGAGGCCTTGTTGACAGTTGTACTGAAAATGGAAGTGGACGGCTGCACTGAGGACGAAGCATTTGAAAAATCCTAACCACCATGTAAGTGATAGTGATTTGGATAACTACATTGCCACAGTCAGATGACACTGTTTCAGAGGTGATTCTTTTTTCATGTATGGTACAAAGTTCTGGATTGTTTTGGCATAGAAAAAGTATTGCATGCAGAAAAAATATATAGATGGGCCCCGAAATTAATTTATATAAATAAATGAGAAGCAACTTCCCTTTGCCTTTTAGGAAGATTAATTCAGGAAGATGGTTTCTGTTGTTTTTGTGGTTTCAAATTGCTTCCAATCTTCCCCACTCCTAAAGCAAAATTATCATGGGGCTTTCATGGCAATATTTGATACCAATTTCATAGCCATAGAGGAGGTTTGTTTTCGCCTTCTACTGAGGCAGAGAGTATATGACTTGCCCAAGGCCATCCAGTGACTTTCCATGACTAAATCAGTATCTGAGCTCTGGTCTCCACAGTCATCTTTCAACACTCAAACCATTGTACTGCGCTGGATTCTCTTCTCTGTAACTTCTGTTACAATGCACTAGCGGGGTGGGGTGGAGGCAACTAGTACCTATCAATGTAACATGGGAAGTTCTTTCAAGCAGTTTTGATTTAGATGATTCTGGGTGACCTAGGCCTTGCTTTAGGTGCCAGAAGCAATTGATGACATGTTGTTTTCTCAAAGAAGATTTTTCCTGCTTTCTCCAAGTGCAATAACAGTATTGATCTTCTTGGTCAGCTACATAAAGACCATCTGCATTAATCTGATTTAATGGGGATCTAGCTGGCATGAGAGCAAACCTGTTGCTGTTCTAATCTTGTTTCAGGAACACACCACTGCTTTTTAAATACCACTTTTTCATTTTCTTTCCCCACCCTTACTCCCTCCATGTACCAATCCATTTCAATCAATTGACTCCTCTGAATGCTTTATTTTGTTTCCCTGGTTTTCTCTCCCCTGCCTTCTGAACCATTACATTCTCCTCCTGGAAGATATTACTGTCTTTAAGACTGACCGAACCATGAACCACAAAAACCACAAAACATTTCAAACCACTTTTCAAAGCTAGTTTCACTTCATTGCTGGAGTGGTAGTGCAATAGCCAATGCACTATGTATTTTGGAAAGTCTACAGTTTATATTGTGAGAACCAGTATAGTGTAGTGGTTTGAGCATTGAACTACAAGCCTGGAGATCAGGGCTCAATTTGCCACTCAGCTATGGAACCCCACTGGGTGAGTCTGGGCCATCATATACTCTCAGCCCCAGAAAACCTCACAATAGGTTTGCGTTAGTGTTGTCATAAGCTGAACAACAACAACAACAGTATATATTGAAGGCCATGGTGATCATGGGAATTTTTCAAGGGAGAAACAAAGCTGCACAGTGATATATGAGCAAAATTTGTCTACTGAGTGTTCCAGGGATGTAGCTTTTGGGGTGGTGGTGAAGGTGTTGACCCCCAAATGAGAATTCTGCCTCTCCCATTAAATTTTCCTTCAGTCTTCTTGAGTCAGTTTCTAGTACCTTCAAAACTCAGTTGAGGATTTAAAAATACAGTTTAGACATCCTAATAAAAGGGGGTAATGGAGTAACTAAGGCCTTTTCCGCACGGGGCTTTTAAAATGGTGCAGAGCGTCCTCCAGGGAGGACAACTGCACCTGGGAGTGGACTGGGTCTGGACTATTTTGTGTAGTTCCGGACTTCAGCCCTCTCCAGAACGACCCAAAGTGGTCGTTCAGCGTGCTTTTGAAAGACCGCTTAAAACAGGTATTTCAAAAGCACAGAGCGTGCCACTCCATGGCCACGCTCCGGTGCAGATTTGCAGGCTCACACCAGTGTGAGCCTGCAGATCTTCCAGGGGTGGGCTTTAGGCTGGCAAGCTTCACCGGTTGGTGGAGAGCCTCCACCAACCATAAGCCGCCATTTTCATCCCCAGAGCAGTGCGGAGCGTGACCATGCACTGCTCCAGACCAGCCTGGACCCGTGCATGGAGCACACAGGTCCGGTGAGTACCAGCAAGGGGTGATTCCCTTCCCCTGTGCGGAAAAGACCTAAGGGTATGCAAACATAATAGATTATGTATGTATGTATGTATGTATGTATGTATGTATTGAATTTCTATGCCATGAATTTCTATTCTCCCAAGATAGGACCCTCTGTCACGATAAATGGTAGGAAATCATTCTTTTTGGGTGGACAGTGCCTTCATTTAGACTACCTGACGCTGCACACTTGGAGTGTGCACCCCTCCACATTTTCCTTGTGGAGGTACTCAACATAACTTTGGTCCTCAGGCTGAGGTCCTGGACTGAGGAGCTGTAGCATAAAGTTCCTTCCAGTCATATTTTACCTCTCTCCTCCCACAGGACTCGTCTTCCTCCTGAAGGCTCCTATAGTCATTTAGTGGCTGATGGAGGCAGAGGACCATCAGGGAAACAATAGGCCATGTTCCTATAGCTCAGTGGTTCTCAACCTGTGGGTCCCCAGATGTTTGTGGACTTCAGCTCCCAGAAGCCTCAGCCACTATAGTCAATGCTCAGGGCTTCTGGGAGCTGAAGTCCAAAAACATCTGGGGACCCACAGGTTGAGAACCACTGCTATAGCTAGATGCAGGATGACAACATCATCTCCTTGGAGTTCTGGAAGGCCCCAAGCTATGGAAGAGAGGGTAACAGAGTGAACTTGAGTCTTGATGGGGTAGGGATTGTTGTGTGAGGGAAGTACTTGATTCTTTCCTTGCCAATGACCATAAAAAGACATACACCAGCAGAGATTGGATTTATACCTGTATATGTCACCAGCAGGATGCCAGCCATTGTGTGATATCCAGTGGCATTTAGAAACCTAAAGGCAAGGGGATAAAAATCACCAGGACTTAAAAGTCTGGTAGAACTAATGCAGGACACACATCCCGTTATGAATCATAATGAGCATTTACATGGAATGAGACATGTGAAAAGCAATGTGTACGTGTTGCTTGCACTAAGGTAAAAATTCTGTTGAAAAATGAATGACTCATATATCAGGTGTAAGTAAACAGGTGGGTCTTTTTTTCCCTTTACAATAGACACAGGAAATCAGGGAGATCAGGATGTACTGGTCAGTCTAGCTGATATATAATAGAGCATCAGGGTATTCTGACTGCCAGTAGTTTTCACCATAGCAAACAGCACTGAAATTAAAATGTTTCCCTTACTTGGCCTTGTGCTAATCACTTGTCTTGTGGCCTCTTTATTTTTTACCTGAAAAAAAAAATATGAGAGTTAATTGCTTGACTAATAATGATTTCTTTGTTTCCTTGACTGTTCTGTGCATTCTGTGCTAGTAGCATTTATTGTGACTAATGGAAGGCTTGTATCTGCAAATAAAATGGACAGTTCATGGACTATGGGTGTATAACAAGGCTCCAACAAGTTGTGCACAGGCCTACAATTTATTTTACCCCCGACTCAGATCCCATAGACCTGAAATCTACCCATCTCTATTCTACAATGTTTGTTTTGAAATGTTGCGTCTAATTTTTCCACCTCACACAAGCTGCTCATTCATGAACTTTGCCTTTTTTTTTTCTGTAGGCTAGTGTATCATCCCAGTGTGATATACAAAACAAAATGGCAGAACCATCAGCCTTTTTTAAAAAAGGTGATTTAAAAAAGTTTAAAAAGAAAAACTACGATGGCACGAATGATTTTTTTTCCTGTCCCTGTTTTATCACCAAACATGTGCATTTCCAAAGCACTTTTAAAATAATGAGCAGTACATTTTGCAAGTTTATGGGTACAAATAGCATGTATGGTGCAGAGGACTCAAAATTTCTGCAATGCAAAGGGAAATGTAGGAATCAGGCATTTCTTTTATCAGGCCCACAAAACCTCTCATCCTCATTCTTTTGCGCTCTCTTCCACCCACTCTTCTGCTTTCCACTGCTTTTACTTCTCTGTCCATTACCACTCCTGCCTACCGGATGTTTATATCCCCTATAATCCCATAGCAGACTTTGCAGATACAGTTCCCATATTTCTAAGGCTGAACAGGCACAACTGGAGTTTGGAATATGTGTTCATTTTATTTTGCACTGTTTTCACATACAGGCATGCCAGTTCTGATTCTCCAGTGTTTATACATTATGAAAGAGGCACGAGAAAGTGTAAACTAAAATTTCAACTCCCTTTAATATTATTGCACATCAACACAATGAGTATGAGTGGTTTTGTTGTTGTTTCTTCTTTAAGACACACACATGGAATGACGACTCAGCCAGCAATGCTGTGGATTCCACCTCCCTTATCTTTGGGCTACCATGTCTGAAAATGCTGCATGTATGTTATACTCTGTGCAGCAAGTTTTTCAAACAGCTGCCATCATTCAGCCTTAAGCCCTCGCTTCTGTCAGCTCTGATATGAAAGCTGTGTTGTTTCTGCCTCTACTTTAAACAAGAGCTGGGCACAAATGCAAGAGTAGAAAATGTGGTGGTCTCCTTGCTTTCTGCACACCCAAGGTGTCACCTCATCTGGACAGTTGGCCTCTGACTGTCTGATGCCAAACCAAGTGTCCTACTCTGCACTGAGAAATGCCTGGGCAAGGCAGATGGTAGAAGCTCATGGGACAAAGAAAAGGGAGGAGCTGTCCCCAGCCAGGAGAAAGCACATGGGGGCAATTTAGACTGGATCTTACTGGGGCAGCTGGACCATGATTGACTGATGCCAGACCAGGTATCCTACATGCAGTAGGAAATTTCCAGGCAAGACAAATGGTAAAAGCCCAAGGACAGAGTGAAGGAGTTGTCACCAGCCAAGACAAAGGAGGCAATTTAGACTGGGCAACTCAGACTTTGCAACATAGAGGAGACTGGAGAGATGACTCAATCACAGATGTAGGCATTTGTGATGTGATGGGGGCAATTTTCATTCCTGCACCTATGTAGGGCATATTTATATACTTTCTTTTTTAAAAAAAAAAAAGTGTTTGAACTCTCCCTCCCTCCCCCCCTCTCCCCCTCACCCTCTCCCTCTCTCTTGTATCTCTATTGAGGAGGTGTTTAGATACAAGGCTCGTGATACAGTGGAAATATACAGTAAATTTAACATGGAATTTGTTGAAACTGACAAGACTTACAACCTTAGTCGTTATGGGGTTAATTGGTCTATTGGTGTTATAGAGGACCTTCACTTGCTACTGTTATTGGAAACAATTGTAAAGGCTCTATAAGAGTAGCATTCTCTTAGTGAACACTCACTTCCTGATTTGCTCTGATCTGTTGTTGCTGCAATTTGTATCATATTCTGCTTCATTGTGGTATTTTATTATATTTTGATATATGTTGTATTTGTATTTTAACTTGTCAAACTTGCTCATGTTCTCTTTTAACCTTTTGTACATTAAGAATCCATATGCAATTTTTAATCTTTTAACTACAATATATAAAAGGCTGTTTCTCTTTCCTTATTTTGTCTTCTGAATTTCTCTTTTATTTACAACAGAATTGAGTAGACCAGTCTGTACACCAAAGGATCGCTTGATTTCAGAGGGTTTTGCCTCCTGGCAAAAGGACACCCAAGTGGAAGCCAACTTCGCCTCTCTCAGCAGGGAATTCCAGAGAGTAGGAGGTGCCCCTGAGAAGGCTGTCTCTCTTATTCCCAACAGATGGACCTCCCATGATGCTGGGACCAAGAGCAGAGCCTTTTCCAAAGATCTTAAAACCTGGAAGCTTTGCACAGGAAGGGAAGAGTGAGTAGTTTGTTGGTGTCATACTCACTCTCATTTTGTAACAGAAAAAAACAGTTGAGGAATAGAGAAGAAAATGGGTCCCGAGTCTACAAGTGTGTCTTGAGTCTAGAAATTAAACGCTCTTCATCCTCTTCTTCATCTGCTACATCTTCTGTACCGCATCAGTTTCTCCCTTTATGCAGATGGCTGTTCTCCAGGTTGTTTTAACTCTACCCTGTCATAGAAGGGGAAGTTTAACATCACTTGTTAGTCCTACCATTGGGTTGGAGAGAGGAGGAAACTGAAGCCATTGTAGGGCAAATTTTAATTTGCTGACTGACTGGATCTGCAGTTACTGCAACGTGCCTCAGCCAGCTATGCCTCTATCCCTCACGCAGCTGGATTGCTAGGTTGACAGCAGAGAACACAAGACTATTTTATCTTGCGACTGAAGCAACAGCTGATGTTTAAGAATTTTTGGAGTGACTTGGGAGCCAGCAGGTGTTGTTATGCATAGATGGCAGATATGTCAGAAATGACAAAAGATGCTGATGGGATCAGAGGAAGCTATGCAAGAGATAGGGCAAGTAGTGAAGCTAGCTTTCCCCCAGAAGAGCACAACTCTTCTGTAAGCTACACCACAAAAGGGGTTCCATTTATAAAACTAAGCTCCAGGAGTTTTTCTTCAGCCCCTTTCTTTTCGGTAGTGTTGAAACTGGGCTCTGAGAAGCTGGTTGTATGGATCACAGAGCAAATCAAAACAGCAGAGCAAACCAGGAGGCAGGGTAAAAGAGCAGACCAGAACTTAGGATGAAAGAAGGATCAAGGACACAAAAGCACAACACAGCTCAGGAAGAGCCTATCACTCAAGACTCAACTGGAACAGCAAACCTTATATTTCCCCTGCCAGCAGTACTGATATAAATATGGCACAACCCCTTCTTCATTGTCTTCTTCTTCTTCTTCTTCTTCTTCTTTTTCTTCTTCTTCTTCTTCTTCTTCTTCTCATCATTATTATTTAATTAAACTAACTAAACAGTATAAACTCACAATCAAAGGAATATGCATTCAGGAAAAAAGCAGAAAGAAGGAAAAGAAAAAAGTAAAAGTAAACTAAAACTAAAACTAAAAGACTGACTGTTAACTAATTAAAAACAGCAAGCAGTAAGGAAACACAAAAGGGCCCTGACCCCTCAGGTCAAATTGTAATTAAATATATTATTCTACCATTACAGATCCAACTAAATAATCTTACTAGAATTACTAGTAACCATATTCATAGATTATTGCCTCATTAGATTTCTTATTGCTCTGAGTCCATAAACAGTTTCAACCATTGCCTTCTGTATTTAACTAAAATGTAAATAAGACTCTAAATCTGGTTTCTTTTATATTTTCAGAGTAGTGCATTAACTAGAAGTGTTTTGATGTTCTCCGATATGTCTACAGAGACAACAACAATTACTGAAGTAGGATATGAGTTAGTTGCAGTTTGTATGTTACAGATGTAACTAAATGTCACTGTTCTCAACACTTCTTGTATCTACACATGTATCCAAAGTGGAGATTTAGCAGTTGCCTTAATCTGGATCCCAGTGGTTTGTGCAGATTGGTGAAGGATGCTTGAGAGAAGAGGCAGATTTGCATTCTCGTGTATATGTATATGTGAGAAAGAGAGAGAGATGCATCTCAGCACTACAAATATTTTGCAGGGTATTTTTTTTCTTGTTCACCAATTCTGTAGTCAAAGCCCTCATGAAGCCAGTATGGCATAATCGTTTGTGTGATGGGCTAGGGCTCTGTAGACAAGGATTCAAATCTCTGCTCAGCCATGGAAACCCACTGAGTGACCTTGGGCAAGTTACACTTTCTCAGTCTCAGAGGAAGGCAAGGGCAGAATCTCTGAAGAAATCTTTCCAAGAAAGCCTCATGATAGGTTCACCTTAGGGCTGCTACAAGTCAGAAGTTACTTAAAGGCACACAACAACATGGATGAACCCCATACAGTTTATTTTCACCTGTGTAAAACATAGCAGTTCCAAAGATCTCCCCCTTCCAGGTTCCAAAGGCTCCCAGAAATCTTGGTTCTCTGATAAAACATATGTGTGGATTTTCATCTGCTTTGAGGGGTTTAACTGATGATCTAAGGGAGGGGGCTGGTTGGTCTATGAGGTGCCACAGAACTGACAAATGCCAGATAGAAAGGAATCTCATCAGGCATGGCAAGGTTACAGTGAAACCAAGAACTATCTCCCTTAGTAGGTGATTAAGCATGTCCTTAGTAGGACTTTTTCCCTTAGTAGGTGAATGGTTATCTCAGCAAGCAGTCTCAGGAATATGAAGCCATAAGAAGGCTAAAAGGATTTCAGAGACTCCATTTCTGCTTAGTGCTGCTCCTACAGGGTTTTTTTCTGGAGCCTCAAGCCATTCTTTCACTTCCAGATTAAGGAAGAACAACAAGGTTTTGTGCTTCTAATTAATCTGTTTCATCAGTTATGCTGGTTAAATGATTGCTTGACAATTAATAGTGTTAATTTGGAGGAGACTGTAGTAATCTTAATCTGTATAGTGATCAGACTCACCACCTTCTTCTTTTTGAACCAAAATAGACCTCAAAGAATATATCAAATACTTTTGAGAAGCTTTGACCAAAATTTCATTCCCACCACCCACTCAAATATCCCTTAGGTGTTCTCCATCGTCTGGGACTTCTATATTCATCTTAAACATGAGCTGCTGGAGAAACTTTGTAGCGATATTTTTAGGGGAAGCTTCTTGTTGGGGAAAGGATCTCATCCAGGGATGAAGAACATGTGGCCTTCCAGACTTTGTGGACTGCAACTCTTGTTAAAGTAGGAAAGACCCTATGGGCTCGATCCCATGGCCTCTAGAATAAAACAAGATATTTCCGTGCTTGGTGTAACTCATGCAAGAGTTCAAAATATCTGCTGTTCTCTTTCTTGTTCAACGTTCTCTAAGACTCTCATGCAATTATGGAGGGATCATTGAACTCATTGATAGGTCTTTTGCTTTGCATAGAGAAAGCCATACATTCTGGCTAATTAAAAGTGTCTTGAAGAGCCTTCTCTGCTGCAAATGTGCACAACCAAAACCAGAATAATAGACAATACCAGGCTAGATGAACCAATGGTCTAATATGGTATAAGGCATTGTGATATGATCATATCAGCTATTTCTGGAACTCTTTGGTTCTTACTGTATGTTTATCACCATCCCAATTCTTTTTTATTATTATGAGTTCCTTTTATGTTCCAGCTTTCTTCAGAGTCTCTCAAAATGGTGTTCACCATTTTCCTCTTGCCCAGTTTCACCCTCAAAACAATCTTATGAGGTAAGTTAGGCTATGTCACATAGTGAGAGTCCCCAAACAAGCTTTGTCATTGATAGATCTGAATTTGAGTGTGCTTGGTCACAGTTCAACACCCCAGTCACTACACTGTCCTGCTATTTTAACCATTATACTACTAGCATTCAACACATTGATGGTCAAACATAAATGGTGGTGTGATGAACATGAGCATCAAAGGTGTTTGTTTGTTTGTTTTGTGAGGGGTGAATCTATGTTAACATGAACCCTGTTTAGCATTCATTACAGTCTTCCTACCTTCCCATTAATTGTGGACGCGTGGGTTTCCAAGCTCTCTGGCAAACTACGTCTATATGGAAATGTCAAACTAAAGCCCAGCACTTATTAAAGGCATCTATTCTGAGAAGCCTGGAGCTTTTAGCCTCTAGGTGTTCAGATATGTGTGTGTGTGTGTGTGTGTGTGTGTGTGTGTGTGTGTGTGTGTTTCTTGCTCATTTCTGTTCCCAACCTCTCCTTTAATATGGTTCTCTCCCCCTAAGTTGCTATGGAAACAATAAAATATAGGAAGAAGGAACCATCAGCATGGCTTAAAGAGATGCTGCATCAACTACCCCTCCCGTTCACTTGAAGATTATTGAACGTAATTGTTGTGGTTGCACTCCCTGCTTCCCCCGTTTTTGCATACAGCTGGGTCAAAGAAAATTGGGAAGGGTTTTCATCTCAGGTATTTTTGACAAGCAGAGTCCAGGTTTGATCAAACCTGGAGCTTTGAGCAATTAATCTGACAGCCAAACCAGATTAATAAAACAATAGGCCAAGAAGAAAATGTAGCACTCTTTGTGTTCCCTTGAAACAGCTCTGAAATTTATCTGAGCTTTCGAAAACCTTAAGATTGTTGTTGGTATTGATAATGTGTTGTTGCATTATAGAAAAAAAAGTTTGCTAAGGAGTCTGCATCCTATAGGGACACTTAGAACAACCCTCAATGGTAGATCACCTTGGAATAGCAGCTTGCAACAGGAAGAAATATAGATAAGCTCACTAGCAGAGTGCATGCTTTGTATGCAGTTGGTCCCAGGCAAAGTCCTTGATGTTTCCACTCTGAAACTCTGGAAATGCTATCAGTGCCTGTCAATGAAGATAATATTGAGCTAAATTGACCAGTGATTGACTTGGTATAAAGCAGTTCCTTTGGCCCTAAGGCCTCCTGCTAAATAAGCAAAGGATGTGAGATTGGAATGAGTGATTCTCCAGCTCATACTGTTGGTTGGGTATTCTCTGACTGTGAATTTCCCTTCTTCTAAACAGTTTTCATAGGAGAGCATGTTGGCCATCTCTGCTGAGGACTCCTAATAATTACTCATTCACTGCCTGCACTGTACATGGCACCCTGAAAAGCTATATAGGCCAAAAGAGCTAGGGTCATGCCACCAACAAACTTTCAGTTTCAACAAGGCATTGAGAAAGGAGCAAAAGGACACATAAGGACAAGTAAGAGAAGAGTATGGGGAAGTGCCACACATGTGTTAAAGCTTGATCACTGTTGGGAATGAGGAAGAAGGAGATAAATCACAAGCCAGAGAGCAAAGACAGATTTTAAGGATGACTTTGAAGAAAAGAAAGGATGTGGCAGCAGGTAAGACAAGTGGTCTAATGCCAGTGGGATGATGAATCCACTCTTGCTTTTTACTCTGACCTTTAAGAAGACCTATCCAAGGTGTCGACTCTCAACACCTTGGGTATTTTGGAGGATTTTTTATCCCATTTGACGGGAAAGCTGCCAGCCCCCACTGAAAGGCATGACATGTGTATTCCGGAAGGAAGATCCATACTGGGGTGTGTGGTGGCCTGTGTGCAGTCATTTGAGGAACCAAGAATCCTCTACTAGATTGAAGATGTAAAAGTTGAAATAACAGAAAATATTGTAGAGATCGAAATATAGGCCATTTCTGCACTACACTGTGATAGTGCTATTATTACACTTTCAATATCCTATGTAATCCTGGGGTTTGCCATTTAGGGAGGGGACTTGAGAATGCTCAGCCAGAGAGCTCTTTGTCCTCAGTAAACTACAAACCCCAAAATTCCACAAGAAGTTGAAAGTGGAATAATAGCACTATAACAATGTAGTACAGAAATGGCCATAGTGGTGAACGTGATCTAAGAGACAGGATGATCCAAGTCTGTAGCACACATGTGACAATAGTAAAACCAGAGACTTGAGAACGTCTCCAAATATGACTTGGAGACTTCACTTGGAATAAAGTGGCCAGCTAGTAATGGAATGGTGAGCTCTGAACGAACTTGAAGATGTTACTAAATACCTAGGACCCAAGCTTCAATTACAGCATGAGCAGGCACAAAAAGGCAAAATGAGTCAAACAGCCTGTGAAACAGTAACCCTAGTGTGAGGTGGGGAAGTATAAAATCAGAGGTAGAAAGAATGTCCTGAAAAGTTTGGAAAGAGAACTCCGATGACAATATTTGTTTGTTCATAGATATAATTCTCAAAGTTTCAAGTCAGACAATATTTTCTTTTCAGAAAGGGGGTGTGAGAGAAAAGCAGTTATAACTCATTCAAAAAATTCTGTGCACCACTAAAAAAAACAAAAAAAACCTTTCTCCTTGTTTCCTTGGCCAACATATGTGTGTGTGTGTGTGTGTAGTCCACAACTTGTTCTCTGCTTGGCCTTTTCAGCAAGGAGAGCATTTCGGAGGCACATTACTAGCATAGCAGAGTTTGCCCTAATTGGCCAAGAATTGGTTGTGAAATGTCAGGGAAAGATTTATTTCCCAATGCAGTCTCTCCAGGTACTAATTTTTCTATGGTTCTCTGGATAATGGCTTCTGCACACAATAGCCCAGAGACCCTAATCAGTATCTGGGGCTATAATTGGGTTGAAGGGATTTAAAAATCATTAAAGCTGTGTTCAGGGAGGAGAATAAAAATGGACACCCATCCTCTTTCTTCTCCTTCTCTTCCTAGTGGCCCCAAAATCGAGTGATTCACTTGGCATTTAATGAGCATCTCCCACTGTACGGCTTATTATGTGCCAGTAATTGTGTTTGAAGCAATACATTCCCATGAGGGGTCTTTTCAGAATCCATAACTCAGGTCCTACAATGCTGATGGATTTCCAACCCAATCTGCAGCCATGAAACCACAAGCATCCAAAAGCAACTTTAAGTGTTGTGTGGTGTTGCTTCCAACAAAAAGATTAAATCTTCTTCGCCTTCCTTTCTGGAGCTTCCAGCAACTTAGCCCTGGGTTCTCTCACAATTATGGAGTATGCACAGCATACACAAATTTAGGCATGGGGAAATCCATCAACATTTGTGCATGTTGACAAATTCTTCAACAACAACAACAGCAAACTGAAAAAAAGACTTCACCTGTTTTATTGAACCAGTACCATTGTTACAGCTATCCTCAGCTCAGAGAAGACCACATAATAATTATAAGGACGCAATCCTAATTCAGCACTAGTATGATTGAACACACAGAAGTTGAAAATCCATAACAAGGTTGTGCTGGAAATATGGCACAGTGTTCTTTTCTGGATCATTGTGTGTGAGTGTCCATGACAGGAAGGAGGTTTCAGTGAGGAAGAGGAAGGGAAGACAGACAAGTCAACGCAGTAGAAATGAGGTGGATGGTAGGTGTGATGGAAGCCCTCTCAAGGCTGGCCCTTTGGTTCCAACCTTTAGGCTCCTGTCACTTACCTTAATCTTTTAACCTTACATCTCTCCCTCGATTTGTTCCTTGGGCTTCAAAGTGACCACTGTATTAGACAAGAGGCTTTGCTGATCAGTTGCTTCTGTGTGATAAAGCATGGCTGGTTGTCCTTGTTAATTATTCAATTAAAACATTTAGAAAACGAGGTAGAAAATAAAATCAGTAAAGATTTATTATACAGCAAATAAAACAAATACCTAACCTTAGGTCAGTTTCATACACAATATACAGTAACACCTCAGTTTCACACAAAGCAACCCTTCTCCCTGAACTTTTTCCACATTCTCAGCTCCCCAAACCCTAGTCAGATTATATCAGTTCCTTTCAAGCTTCACTCTATTTCTGACTGTAGCGCTTTTGCCTCTGGGTTCCTTACCTCCACAGCCTGCTCCCCTCAGTGAGCTGTGGTTGGCTCTCTCTTCCCACGTTTGAGTGAGAATTTGAAGTCTGGTCTCCAAAGTCATAGTCCAACACTCAAACACAATCCTGGATGTCTATTTGAAGTTTAGGGAAGGGTGTTCAGAATTCTCAACGAGAGAGCTCTGGTGTCTCACCAAACTACAAAATCCCGGGATTCCATAGGATATAGCCATGGCAATTAAAGTGATATTGGAGTGCTATAGTTGTGTAGCAAATGTACCCACCTTTTCTTTTTCACTTGCAAGCTTTCCCTTAAATGCTGAAAAGCAAAGAGTACAGCCCCATTGCTACCTTACTTCTCAGAGGAAGCTGTGACCCACATTGAAGTGAGCCTTTGCATCTGTACTTCAAAAACACTGTGATTATTAGCGAGACATTTTTTTAATGTACCTGGCTGTTTCACAAACTCAGGTCTCAACTACCCAGGGACTGTACAAAGTGCTGTTAAATTCCTACAATCCCTTTGAGAGGTGTCTGGAGCAAGTGACATCAGGAGTCTCACCGACTGTGGCAAAAAAGGATGGGGAAAAAAGGCTAGGTTTAATTGTTAAGGATTGTTTTGTCTCCTGTACAAAAGCAGCAAATCCCCAGAAGCTGGTCAGGACCACAGCTGTTTATAAGGAACAGAAGCTATTGCTTATCTTCTTGTACCAACCTGTCTCCAGGAGATCACGGCTTAATTAACTCGCACGTTATCAAGGCTGAAATTGTACAGACATTGCAAAAAGAAAGGGATAATAATAAGAAGAAATAAAACCCTGAAACAAATAAATAAGAGAGAGAGAGAAAGAAGGAGAGGGGAAGGGAATTACGAGACCTGGAACAAAGCATGGCTACTTTCGCAGAGAAGTGAGCATGGCTGGTTCTCGTCATCATCCCAGATGGCATGGAGATTCTTATTGTGAGTTGCTGGGCTAGAAAGGGGCATTGGTGTATGAGTCCTAAAAGAGATACTGAGCTCCTGCTGTTTCTTCCAGGGTGTTCTCATTGAAGGGGCTGTTGGAAGACTCATAGGATACCTTCTCCTGTCATGGCAGGTCACAGTCTCTCAAGCAAGGCAAAGCCCTCATGGAATGGGAGGAGCTATATGGAGGCAGAACACAGGGCCTTTCTGCACTACACTGTGATAGTGCTATTATTCCACTTTCAACATCCCGTGGAATTCTGGGGGCTTATAGGCCAAATTGCTCTCTGGCTGAGAATTCTAAATGCCCCTCCTTAAGCTGCAAACCCCAGGATTCCATAGGATGTTGAAAGTGGAATAATTAGCATCATAACAGCGTAGTGCAGAAAGACCCACAGACAGCATTCAGTAACCCACAGCTAGAGGTTTGGGGCTGAACCGGAGCAGATCTGGCAAGCAAAAGCAAGACAGACAATTCTGAAGCAGACGGCTTCCAAGATAGCTTCCAAGCAGGGCAGCCTTGGCGAAAGAACTGAACCCTGTATGATGGTTCAGGCCCACAGCTTCTGAACATGTCTTTGATTTATTTTTTGACCACCACCCCCAAAATCCCCAGAGCAGTATTAGAAAAAATGTGCATAACACTCCTAATCTCTCCCAGCATGGAGAAAACTTTTGAAATGTTCCATCCTCCTATGTAGGAATAAATCAGTGAAGATTTACATCCTTAACGACAACTAGATGGGGATTTGTTTACATTCAGTGTTAAGGATGTCACTGGAGTCAGGAAGGTATTTTTACAGCCTTCGTAAACCTAGATTTGGTTTTGGCTTAATACTATTCAGCTATGAAATCCGCAAGTCAGCTCGTACCACCAAGGTACAAAAAAGGAGACAAATTCATAACACGCACATTCTCACACATATTGCGATGTTTTCTACTCCTAGGGGTTCCAAATTCTCTTTAATGGCTTAAAAAAACAAACAAAACCTACCAGACAAAGAATTAGTTTTCAGAACTATTTTTGAAATGCTCCCGATGCTATCAGAGGGTGGGGACGGGGTATTAGTGCGGTTTCATTTTGGCCTGAGTCCATTTTTGCCTGTTCTGCTGGTGCCAAAACCAGAACAGGATTTGTCCTCTTTAGTTCTAGCAAGTGATGTTTGGAGATATAGCCAGGTTACTACTGAGACTTAATGAGCAGTATTGCTGCAGGGATGTTCACAAAGCAGCCTTTTTTTGAGCCAAAGACACTGAGTCACTTAGAGCAAGCAGCGAGTAAAAATATGACGATCTTTTCTCATTCATCTCTCAAAGCCCTCAGCAGCTCACAGAATGTGAGTCAGTCACATATCTCAAAGCTGGAATATTTATTTGCATCCAATGTATTTTATTTTATTTTATTAAAAAAATAAAATAACCTGTTGTTGTAGAACAGTTGCATGCCATATCCTGTTTTGCTTTGCTTCTGAGCTGACAGTCTTTTAAAAACCATAATTTACATTGATCAGCTCTTTTAAAAGCCTTTTTAAATGGATGCTGGTTTTTCCCCACTCTCCACCCTCAATAATAGTATGATGGTTGCTATTCCACTTATTTTTCATTGTTACAGCCTCTGAAGTTGGGAAGTGGGGAGAGGACGAGGGAGGGGACGGTGGAAGCGCACATCAAACAGATGCAACAGATCTTTGTAATTTTTCATTTCGGAGCATATATTGCATAAATTTAGGTTAAGTGCTTCAGAGAAAATGAAAGTGACAGCCTTCACACCAATTAGTGCGCATTTGTGGGTGGTGTGGGAACAGAAAGAAAAGAAGTGGAAACATATGTAGCATGTTTTACTGTAAAGACAATTTCATGTAATGGAGAAGAGTGTTCAGCAGCCCCGCCTTCAGCAGCCTGACAGTACCTGAGCAGTGAAAAAGCAACTGGTTTTTCAGAAGAAGAATGGAGCACACTGATGCTAAGACACAAAGTGACACATGAACTGCCCAATGAAATAACCCTCCTCCAATGGGTGGGTCACCTTGGATAACTTGATCCTTAAGGGGAAAAGTTTCCATTAGGGACCTGGAAGAACATCCCATTGGGAAGATTTTAACCAAGACAGTGAAACAGCATCTTGGGGACTGTACGCCCTTGTGGAGATCATACCCTCGGCATGAGACTGAAATGTCTTTTTCACATCATGGTTTCTGCAATTTGTGCAAAATACACTTTACCCCAAAACTCTGTTTCTGTGCAAGAATGGAAAGTGGATTCTTTTTTTTTTTTTTTGTCCTCTTTTGAAGCTTAGAGGATCAAGCACAGCAGAAGCGGCTGACTACAAAGACACAAACAACCCACCCAAAGCTACTACTTCCATTGCACTTGGCAAAATAGCATGTTTCTCAGAGATACACAAAAAGCAGTGGCGGCGCCGCCACCACCACCATTATCATCATTTACAGTTAATAGGACATTAAAAAAAATCACATTTTACTTAACAATGCACATTGGGACATCTAGAACAGATTCAGTTATTCGGAATGGTACATAAAATATAGAAATGATTTGTTATAGTGTGCCTTCAAGTCATGTCCGACTTACAGTGACTCTAAGGTGAATCAATCACGGGGTTTTCTGGGGCTGAGAGTGTATGATGTGTCCAGGCTCACCTAGTGAGTTTCCATGGCTGAGAAGGAAATCAAACCCTGGTCTCCATGATCATAGTGCAATGCTCAAAGAGCTACATCACACCAGCAATCAGAGTAATAATTATAAATTATTGTAAATTATAAATATCCAGTCAGCAATTATCTGGTGAGAATAGCCCCATTCAAAGCTTGGTTACTTGCTCAGTGACTGACTTGTTGCAGCCATGGAGAAAGGTGATCAGAAGAGACTTAAGAGGGCAGCTTGGAAAAAGCTGTATAATAGCCTATGGCCATTTCCACACGCGGTGAGGGTATCGCTCCCTGCCACTACTCACCGGATCTTCTGACAGTCTGGTCCAGTTCGGGGTGAGGCACAGCAGTGTGTGGTCGTAGATCCGCACTGCTCCGGCGTCCAAAATGGTGGCTTCCGGTTGGTCATGGGTCTCGACCAACCGCTGAAGCTCACCAGCCTGAAGCCCGCCCTCTGCAGATCACAGGCTTGCACTGGTGCGAGCCTGCAAATCTGCTCCAGAGAACAAGCACGCAATGGTGCGAGCCAGCATTTTGAAAGACTGGAAAAATTAGGTCTTTCAAAAACATGGGGTCATTCCGGAGCGGACTGAGGTGAGGATCTATGGTAAGTAGTCTGGACCCAGTCCGCTCCAAGGTGCAGACGTCCTCCGTGGAGGATGCACTGCACCGTTTTACTTACCCCGTGCGGAAATGTCCTATATTAGATCATTCCTACTACCATGATAATAACGGAAGACATGCAAGGTAGTTTTTACTTTGGGGTTATTACTAGGGCAGGCTCTGTTGTTCAGGGGAGTTTTATTTCATTTACCTCCTAATAAACTGATGGAGTGAACATTAAACCACCACAATGAAAGTATTCCTGTATTTCAGAATAGTTTTCTACCCTAAATAAGACATTTTGTTATTACAAGGAAGGCACATTACATCCAATGACCTGTGGGGGAGTAAAGTCTCCCCCCACAACAGTTGTTGATTCAATGACTTTGATTTAACAATTGAATTAGCTCCATCAAGATCCATGGAAAGTCAGATGACTTCCAAAGCTGAACCCAACAGCTTTGGAAGAATATAAGAAAATAGTGGAATTATCATTGAAACTCTTTTTTTTTTTTTTTTTGAGTAACCTTAGTTAGATGAATTCCAGACTGACGAGAGTCTTCTGAGCTCAGAACTTACCCTATCCAAAAAATTGCCCGTGGCATTTTTGCGCAGAAAACAGTATTTTCTGTGTAGGAAACAGACTTTATTGTTTGAATTAAAAAAAAAATCTGTGCAGAAACTCTTGTTTCCTGCACAGAAAATGCTGTTTCTTCTTCAAAATGCCATGGGCAAACATTGTGCAGAGGAAGGTCCTTTTCACACGGTGTGGCTGCCTCACAGTTGGGACATGACGGCAGCAATCCACAGGTCATGCTTCTGCATGATATCATCATGCTCACATCACCATTGTGTCCCTGGGCGTTGCATGTATGCAGTATTTGAAAAATGGAAAAATCCGTTTTACGCTTACCATCACACAGTGCTGCTGCCCTTCTTGGCCATGCAGAAGGGCGGAAACGTGCTGGTGATGCCTCCCTCTCCAACACAGCAATGGCAAGTGCTTAGCTGCACTGCAGGAAGGAAGAGGTGCTCCCTTCCACCGCAATCTGGCAAGGTGTGGAGGAGAGCATTCCTGGCACGCTCCTTTCCCCGGTGGAGAAGCAATGAAATAAGGTGATGGATTGGTATTGTGTGGAAATGGGGTAAGTCTTAAACCAGGAAGAGACTTTGACAACTGTGCAGTTTTCAAAGATTTTCTCACAGTGAAAAGATTCTTGTTAAAATTAATTGTTGCTTCCTTTGAGAAGAAAGTCAGTGAAAAATTACAGCCTTCTATTGGTTTTTGTCTGTTCCCAAATTCATCATCAAGATAGGTAAGCAGAATTCCACAATCCAGATAAGGAAAATGAGAGTTATCCACCGGCCTTTTTCAGCACTAGAATATGCCCCCTTCGTATTTCAGATCTGGTCTATCTAATTTAGCAGGGAACGGCCCCAATCATAATGTTCCTTGCAGAATGTCCCTCTAGCACAGTTACAGGTGCTTGGATATACTGTGTGTGCATATTGGTGCATTAAACTAAAATACTGCCTCTCTCAATCTTTCTCAACCCAACACTGCCAATTTGGACAGCAAAAGCTGTACCTTCCAGTTAGATCCCAGGAGCTTGGAGCGCATATAATGCAAATTGGCTTTACAGAAGAATAGACTGAAGTATGAGTGCCAGAGTTTATTGCATATCATTATCTTTTTAAAAAAAAAGAAGAAGAAGAAATTGCCTTTCCTTTTTGCATAGAGGCAACAGATGCTTCTCTAGATGACCTCCCACCAAGCTTGATGCTACCTTTTCTGCCATCCGGTGGCAGATTCAACCTGTCTTTGGTAGGTTGTTTTGCCCTGGCATTTTCTCATTTTGAGCTGGTGTTCCACAAGTCCATGGGGTCTGCGGCATCTTGGAATAAAGTTGAGATCCAAGCTGTGGTTTATTCTTGGAGCAGTCCAATCTCCCTTTGCTACGATGGTGGTATTTCATATCGATGGCTCCACTCTGGCTTGCAGCTACAGAGCTGCTAACCTTGAACCTCACATGGATAATTATTTTGAAGGCACTGAAAGCAGCTCCATAGTTAAGGCTTTATTGAGATTTGTGCTCAAAGCAGGGCTGAAATCCCCCAGCTTCACACTTTAATGATTGAATTCAGACTTTGGATTTGGCACCGTGTCTGCACAGAGGAAAATTGATATTTGCTTGCTACTTTCAGAGTTAAATTATTGACTAACTCTTTTTTCCCCCTTCCCTGAAGGAAATATCTATGAAAGTTCCTTGCAGAAATGCTATTGCTTTATTTCCCACATTTCCCTTGATTGTTTGACATGGATCGCCATAGTTCTCTACAGGCAACCCCCTTTCCTCATGAAAGAACCATTTCTACACATGTATTTGCAACAGTAACTTAGACATACACTGTTGAAGATCAATCTCTCTCACTTTCTGCTCGTATTATTATGATAGTGTCTGGAAAGTTAAATATCTGTGTGTCCACATTTATTCATTCTATCCCAACAATACTCTCAACTGGCCTGAGATCCTGATGGGGCACAACACTTATCCCAGTGCTGGTCAAGCCCAGTTCCAGAAATATTCAGGCCATGCATCAAGTAAGACTGTACACTCACAAAAGTTTTACACCCTTCATTACTCATGTGGATTACAAAATTGACAAATTCTGAAGGTTGCTAGACAACCATATGTATTCCATTCCCACAGAAGGCCCACAGCTGTCATTTTAATGAAATCACCATGAAGAACATATGTGGAATATGCCACCAACAGCTGTACCCCATGAAATCTGCCCGATGTGCTGCTTAGCCTTCTACTTGTGGAAATTTCAAGTCTTCATTATGAAGGCATGTTGGATGTGCTTGCCCTTTTATTGTTTCTTGTCATGGAGAGTTGGTTCAGGACCAGCCTCATTACTGTAGCACCATACTGGTAAGACCAGGGCCATCATGAGGTTTGCAGTTTAAGGAGAAGCCTTTAGAATTCTCAGCTAGGGAGCTTTTTGGGCTCAATAAAATACAAATTCCAGAATTCCACAGGATGTTGGAAGTGTAATAATAGCACTATAATGGTGTAGTACAGAAATGGCCTTTGTCTTCTCTCAAGATGGTAAGTGCCAGCTCTGCTGAGCTACCCCTTTACTTGAAAATCTCCTTTAAATGGGCTTAAATGGAATATATATTCTCCATGTACATTTCAATGTAATTAGTAACTTTTTTTTTAAGCTAAGTAATGTGCATATTGCCTGTGTGCTTTATTTTGCCAAAGCTAGTCCTGAGACTAAAAGATGCCACACTTTCACTTGTGAACTCTGCTAATGCATATGTGTGTGTGTGTGTGCCTTCATATGTGTGTGTGTGTGCCCTGTTGACTTGTGACAACCCCATGAATTTCATAGGATTTTCTTAGGCAAGATGTCCTCAGGGGTGATTTGCCAGCTCCTTCTTTTAAAATATAGGCAGCAACATCTGGTACATGGAGCTTTAATTGAATCAATCTCCATCTTTCCCAGAAAGGGCCGTAACACCCTGGGAATCTACCCCCAATCTAACAATAAGTACAATAGAAGCTTTGCCAGCAGCCTACCAGGTACACAAACACAGCTGTTCCTATGCCATCTTTACAGTTTTAAATATTCAGTAGCATATAGATATGGGAATATTGGATTGGAACTGAGAAAACTCATTTTCAAATTCCCACTTGGCTATGAAGCTCACTGGGTCATCTCTTAGCCTGACCTACCTCACAGAATTGTTGTGAAGGTAATATGTGTGTCATGTCACCTTTTGCTAATAGAAGGAAAGACAAGTTATAAATGAAATAGATTCATAAATTCAGCAAATACCTTCAAAAAAAAAAAAGGCTTCTTCACGGGTGTGACTATTGAGGGGTGGGGAACGAGGCCATTACTCACCCCTACTCCACCCCAAATAGAAATTCTGCCCCTCTATTTTTTTCTTCAGTCCTCAGTTTCTAGCATTTTCATAACTTACATTTCTATATTTAGTTTAGGCATCTAAGGAAAGGGGAATGTTACCAAAGGAATGCAGACACAGCAAATAGAAGAATTCTAGGTAGAAGAGTTCTTTCTGCTGTCAACAGTTTTCAATGTCTTATTCTCTGCAATGCTATAAATTTGGGGACTGAAGAAAAAAATCATAAGGCAAACAGAATTCGTTTAAAGGGGCTCTCCTCATAGCTGCACACCTGGGTTTCTCCCCCTTTCTACCTTCTCTCCCCTCCACCGTCACTCACATCTTACAAATTATAATCAAAGATTGTTCCAAAAAATGGAAGGGTTTTGCACACTTTTGGAAATAGAATAGAATGGAGAAAAGGGGCAGGAAAATATAGGGTACATAAATAGCTTTGCAGGTGCGATTACATCATTACAAATTTTAATTGCCGCACAGCAGTTTCTGTCCTTTGTATTCATTTTAAAATCCTTGTGTTCTTCCACTTAAAAGGAAATTATGCATAGGTAGAGAGCCAGCATGATGTTCGATTCCCCACTTGGCCATGGAAACGCACAGGGTGACCTTGGGTGCATGACACACCCACAGCCCCAGAAAACCTTATGATAGGTTTCCCTTAGGATCACCCCAAGTCAGAAATGACTTGAAGGTCCACAACAACAACAACAGGCCTTTGTACTCTTCCAATCTATTGGGAAGGTCCCTTTGTCGATAACATGGCTGGGTTTCTACACCCCTTTTGGAATAAGCTGACAAAGTTACTGTTCACTGTGATATAATTGAGACTCTCATCTCAAGCCATGGCACTTTTCCAATGGGACTGAGTTATTGTAGATCACTGGTTAGTGTGACCTGTAATCAAACAGGTACTCTAGTTACTGAAAGGAAAGGAGTGGGTATGTGCGTGTCCAAATAGCTATGTCCTCTGGAAGTCTGGACACTGAATCAAGAGTAGAGATTTCCCACGATTACCTATATCAAGATCCACTCAACCATGTGGGATGATAAGGTATTCATTGGGAAGCCTCATCCAATATATAAAAGTCAAAGTTCGTGTGTTTGTCTGTGTCAGGTGAAGACTTCATATGATTGGGTATGTCAGGCAAAGACCTCATATGATTGGCTGCATGAGACGATTCTATGGAATCTTGGGGTTTGCAGTTTAGGGAGGGGCCTTTAGAATTCTCAGCCAGAGAGCTCTTGGGCCTCAGTCAACTGTGACTGTCTTGAATAGGCTGGTTGCTATGGAGATGAGGCTTAGCAGTAAGGAGGAGGGCAGTGTATTCCCTCAGGAATTCAAACTCTGTATAACTCTGAATACAGATTGGATTGGGGAATAAGGGGAAAAGTTACAGGTACTGGACAACACCGTTTGGGGAATTAGAGACATAGGATCTCAAATCTTTCTAACAAGTATTACCTATGAGAAATAAAATCCTGGCCAATGCCAGGTATATATGCTAGTAAGAAGATAAAAATGGCTGCAGTTCCTGATGACTACATACTAGCCCCAGGATGGGAATCAGTATTCTTCTATACTCCAGTTGATGAGGGTGGTATTACTGAACTCGTGTCTTGCCTGTAGGTTTCTCACAGAAATCTTGCTGACATCTGGGAAAAACAAATGCTAGACAGGATAGAACTTTGGTCCAACCCAACATCTTGTGTTTTCACTCTTTCTATCCTTCCACAGACTGGAGGGAGATCAACATTTTTTATATTTTACATGTATCTTGCCTGGTTCATGTGTAGCTAAGTGTGTCAGCTGATGTGTGTGAGTGAATGTATACGCAACACACCAACAGTGCAGTTGGTTCTAGAAGTATAAGTCCTGAAGATCCAGGATTTGTGTGCTCCATATGGTAGATGCAAGGGCAGTTTCTGTTTATGATGTAGCTGTGACATAGGATTCAGTGCCATTTATATGCTTTGGGGATAAGCAGGAATAAGAAATTCACTGCTATCAGTGGAACAATGGCTGTTCCAGCAAACTGAGAAGGACTGACATCCTCATATGTTGCAGGAAAAGTGATGTTTGCAAATACAGGCAATGTGGATTACAGGCTATGAACAGAATAATTCTCCCGCAGGCTGTTGAGTGGATACTGCAGGCGGATATACAGCTCTCTTTTCTCCAGCAGTTTGCGTCTTTCTTTTATCCTGACTGGAACTAGTGGTACTGGAAACAGATTGCTGTGGTAATTACCTTCTTCTCCACATAGAGTTCAGTGTCATATTGGGAAGGGCCATGGAGCCTACCACAATACATTCTACAGATAGAAAGCAAGTATGTAGATTTATTTTATTAAGCCAAGGTTGAGCCTTCCAATATCTGCTATAGTCCTGGAGAATTTAAGCACAGGGGACCTGTGTATATAAGGTTTGGAGGTCCTTAGTGTCAAGCATAGGAAACTGGTGTGATGTATGGTGAGCAAACAGGCAGGCACAGCTCCATCAGGCCTAGGCCTAGCAGTTAAGAAAAGGACCCTCCCTCCATTCCAGTTGCCACTGCTATGGCCTGTGAAGGAGAGAAGAATAGCCAGCATCTTCTGGACTTAATACTTTGCCTCACACCGTTCCCTTTTCCCTGTGTGCCATGTCTTATTTTGATTGTAAGCCTGAGGGCAGTGAACTATCAACTAACTATTTGGAAGCCACTTTGGAAGCCCTTTTGCCTGAAAGGGAGAATATAAATACTCTAAATAAATAGATAAACCAGCCAGCCAGCCAATCAACCAATCAACCCGCCAACTCTCCAGGCTTTTCCCCAAAACAGCCCGTCGCACCGGATTATATATCCTGCTTACCTGTGTGTCGTACGTAAGACCCACTGAGTTTTTCTCTGTTTCCACCTGACTTGCTCCCAATCGCATCTGATATTTTTAATTGTTTTAAATTTTATTAATAGCTTAATTCATTAATTAAACAATCAATGACATTTTAATTAATTAATTAATTAATTAATTAGCATTAATTGTTAAACTTAAGTATGAGGCAGCTTTCTGGCTATGTTTGTTTTAACTGTTTTAAGCCACTTTGAGTTCCAAACTGGGAAAAAGGCATGTTGTTGTTGTGGTGGCAGAAGCCAGATCCAGAGCTCTTGTGTCCGTGTACTGCATATATACTAAAGGAGGATCGTGCTGCTTGGGCTGGCCTACAGGTGGATGCCAGGAGGAATTGACCGAAGACAGAGGAGAGAGACAGCAGAAACAGGAACGGGGAGGAGGGCCTAGCCCCTAAATCGTTCTCTGTCTTGAAGAAAATGATGATGTCTTGTTGATGTGCTGGTAGCTGTTCACAAAGTGTGAACTCATGGATCAATAGGTATATAAAAGTGGTGAGCACAGAATTTGCCACAAGTGTGAGATGGCAGGTAAAGCATCAGCGCCGTGTATAGATCACTCTAGGAGAAGGCTAAGGCCCTTTTCGCACGCAGTTTCTTTTGTGAGAGGGCCACTTGAGCGTCGCGTAAATGGGAGCGGCGGTCCGTACGGCACACTCCCATTTAAGCGACGCTCACGAGCCTAATGCGGACCGCACACACACTTTTTCATTTTCAGCTTCAAGCCGAAAATGGTGTGTGGTCGTGCAAGGCTCCCGGGGCCCGTGCACACTTACCTGCGCTGCGGTACGTCAGGAGCCGGGCCGGTCGTGCTTCCTGCCTCAGCACTAGCCTGGAATTCCCAGGTTGTGCTGCGGTAGGAAGGGGTGGGGCGTTCGCACGGCGCTTGCGCAACCAGCAAGCCAGCTGCGGTAAGGAAGGAGAAACAAAGCGAGTGCCTCGCACAAGAGGCTGCTCGTGCGAATGCCACCCCACACCTCCATGAAAAGGTAAGATGCGGAAAGGGCATCATTCTCAGGCCATTTCTGCACTAGGCTGTTCTAGTGCTCTTATTCCACTTTCAACATCCTATGGAATAATCCTGGGGTTTGCAGTTTAGGGAGGGACCTTCAGAATTCTCCGCCAGAATTCCACAGGATCTAAAAAGTGGAATAGCAGCACTATAACAGTGTAGTGCGGAAATGGCCTCAGAGTTCTCTTGGGAGCAAAAATACTGCTGTGGGAACATCATCTCCGTTCTGACCTGCTAGTACAAAGTGTTTCTCATTGGCATATTCCTGGGACAGCCCACAGAAAGGGTGTCAGTATCCCTAGAACTCTTCATGTGATGCAGATTATTTCTAGCTCTGAACCTTGAGTTGTGAAACAAAAGTCAAATGAGACTTTACAACCATGCGCAATGAACATAGGCAATGCACACACTTGGAAAAAGTTACCTTTCACAATGCAGCTTTCAGAGTCATGCTGCTAACATGGCCACTGGGAGACGTGGGGAACTGTAGTCCAAGAAAATAACCATGCCATATGTGAAATTTTAGTCCCAAAAAGATCTGTATGCCAGGCTGTAGTGATGGCCATAGAGAGCTAATATTATAGGTTGTCTAAAGAAGATTGCTTTAAAGGTAGAATTGATACAATGACAGAGTATGGCTTGGACTAGGAAAAGCACACATTTCCATAGTCAAACAGCACAGTAAGGGAACTTTTTTGTCGAGCTGAGCCAAAGAACAAATGGTTTCCCATTACTTATGCGCTTCCTGAAGCTTGAAACAATTGCCATTATCCCACATAATATTGCGTGACCTACATTTTTACTTGAAAGCCTCCAGCTAATAATTAGTTTGAATTTCGATTTATAAATAAACACATTCATATTCCAGGTTTTGTGTGTGTGTGTGTGTGTGTGTGTTGATTTTTTTTTTCTTTTAACATCACAATAGAACCAATTCCCTTCTTTCTCTCTTTTGTTCTACTTTTGTTTCTGTGCGATGGGGGAAAAGAGTAAAGGGAAATTTTGCTGGCGTGGCTGAAAGGAGAAGGTTTGGATATAATGAGACCGCTGGGCATTATTCTGGAAATCGTCAGGAGCCCCAGCACTTGGGAGGCTTGGGCCATCTGGATAAATAGGGTTAAGCTCTTTGTTGGCAGCAGTTTGATAGCTTGCTATGGTTGGCCAGCTTGGCTGCACCAAAGGAACTGCAGATTAGTAAACAAAAGTATCTGATAGAAGCCAGGTACCCAGGTTGGTCTGTGATCTTGGCACTGAACTGCTCATTGTCTTTAGCAGTGTCTCTGCTCACATTCTACCTGGCATTGACAATAGGGAAGTGCTAAAAAGTAATTAGTACTACTTTTCCTGCTAACTTGAGCAGGGTACTTTTACACATTCTCCCCATATTTCCTGAGATGTATGTAATAGACAAACACACCCACACCCACACTGTTCTCAAGCTTTTTCAGACATTACTGATTAACCAGGGTGGGTAAGAGTTTCGTCTGAATTGTTTGTAATGAGAATTTTGCAAAATTTGTAAATTTTTCCCTGCCGTTGTTGACAGACGTATTTTTTTAAAAAATGAACATGCAAACAATCAAAAAGAATGAAATAGAGAGGTTTACCCATCCAGATAGAGGCTTTGAGAACTTAGCTTTTAATAGTGTGGTTTTGAATTCTTCTGCTCACCTCCAACCTATCCACTCGAGGCTATTTGGAAGGCAGGTAGAAAATAATCCTTTCCATACTGGGAACAGCTGTGCAGTTTGGATAAGAACTTACCAAACTTGATGGAAATAACTTGACATTTAAAAAGAAATATAAGTGTGGGAGAAAGTGAAACTGTTACATTTGTCCACCCATATCTGTCCTAGATTTGTGGCATGCTGTGGGAACACAAAATTGTTGATTAAACTTTCTACTCCTTGTCAGCAGTAAGAACTCATTGGCAAAGCCCATAGCCTGCATGTAGAAGGTTCCAGATTCAGTTCTTCACATCTTCGGTTAGAAGAATTAAATAGAAAATCAGTTCTTAATCCGGGGTTCATGGACTCTGGGGGGCCATGGTGTCCTCACAGGAGGCCCATGAAGGCTTGAAAAAATGTTATGAGCTTTTAAAGCTAAAATAGAAAAGAAGAAAGGCAGACAGGGAGACAGATGGTCATACATTGATCTCAAAGAGCAGGAGTCTTTTGCTGGCAATGACAACATTTGTACAAAGTCTCTTTACAATATCTTAAACCATTAAAAGTTACCAAACTGTTTGACAGCACACACACAAAAAGTATTCAGCACTTACTACTTCTGTGCATGGTAAGTGATGTTCCTTCCTACCACATATGTGGCCAGAAGCTTCCTTGAGTTAAGTCCTGGTGATCCATGGCAACAAAATGTATTTCAGAGGGATCCATGGTAAAGAAAAGGTTGAGAACCACTGAAATAGAAATCTGGAAAACCTCTGTCCAGGACTCTGAAGAGCTACTGCCTACCAGAGTTGGATAGTAATGAACAGAATGGACAACAGGAGACAGCTTCTTCCGTTCGTAGTAAACCTTGCCTTCTCCTGGCTATAGCAGATGATGTGGAATGTACTAGAGCTCCACAAAAGCCCCCCTCTTCTGCCCAAAGCCCAGTTTCTCAAGTCATACCTGATCCTCAATCCAATCCAATCTGATCCAGTCTCTAAATCTGAATTGAGATTTGGGAATCCGGATTGATAGTCCACCGTTAGGTTACATTGGAAAACCAAAAATGGCTATCACTTTTTAAAATTTATTCCCCCTGCTATTCGCATAAAAGCAGGAAATATGGAAGATCCTATAAAGAGGATTAATGCAGTCAAATTTCAGAGATGTAACTCTCGTTTTTTATTTTTTTAAGAGGCACCTGTAAAGTTAACTGTTTTTCGAAAAAAGACATTTAAAAGCTGTTTACTGCTCTAACTTGACAACACATGCTGGTTTTCTTCTTGCACTGTCCTCCTAGAGCATCAGTCAGCTAAGTCTTTTAAGCTTCATCTGTGTTCTGATATGATGATAATAATGACATGACAATTTACTTGAAGAGATGCTGCTTTTACCTTATTCTCCCAGCAATCCAAATAGTGTGATTCAGTATTATGATATAAGGAAGTGGGGGTGAGGTACCAGCACAACAGTTGCTAAGATCCTCCTAAGATCTAATGATCCTGGCAAGGATTGACAGAAATTTTTCTCTTACAGTCTCATAGTGCCCATCCATCTCTTCTAGAGTCCCCTGCCTCTGTCTCCTGGTGTGTTCAGCAGAAGGGAGTAAGGGCTACTGCTTTCAGATGTTCATCACCCTTTTTCTCCTGCCCTGTGGTTCTTGGATCTTGCCCCAATGCTTGGATTTTTTTTTTCATTTTTTTTCCCTTAATTATTTGGAATGCAGATGAGTCAGTTGCATGGCCATGGACACTACTCTGGAGTCAGTACTGTAGTTGATGAGATCAAAAACCCCATGAAAACCTGTATACCTACAGCAGGGATCCCAAAATATCCAAAAATATTTTGAGGATTGAGAGTAAGGATAGGTGTAGAATCCAGAATTATTGCGCAGTGATATATATGGGGATGGATTTTGATCTTCGTTCAGTATGTTTTCAGGAAGTACTAGAGAAGATTAAACTGCTCTCCTCATGATTCCCTGCAAGCTACCAAAGGTTACAAAAAGTCTAGGCGAACAGCTATATTTCTTGCCTACATTTTCCCTCTTCCATTCCTCCCCCTGCCCACAAAAAGAGAGTTAAGAATCACTGTGTATGGAAATCACAGTTTAATGCCTATTGAATTCTTTTTTGAATATTATTCCTACTGTAATATTCTGCAGTGAAGTTCAGATGGAAGAGTTCTGTGTAAAAGGATATCACCTCCTGCTAAATCCCCTCAGCCTTTTCCATAGGGGTTTATAGTAGGCAGAATAACTCCAGGTGCTGTTTTTATTCTGACAAATGCCAAATCCTTTTTTTTTCCTCCTTTAAATTTGCTAAGCTAGTTGCCTCAGTAATCTTCTGCAGTAGCAAGCTTTTTCTTTCCCAAGGCAAGATCGCCGCTGTGTTCCTTTTCTTTATTCCCTCTATACAGTATTTCTCTTAGAGAATGTGTGTGTGTGTGTGTGTGATTTTTTTTAAAAGATACAAAACTCCATGATTTTGATGGCAGATGTGTAGAAACTTTCTTCTCTTCCCCCATCTGCCTCTTGTAGGAAATATTTTGAATGGTAAAAGAGGATTTAATATTCTTTGTTTTCACATCAGATAACCCAGTTCTATGATGGCTTTATTGCAACAGCAGGTAAAGTTATTCACTATAGCAGCTGCACTCCTTAGTGTTGTTGTCATGCCGGCCTTTCTCCTTATTTTTCTGCTCGCTTGTTAGAACTGTTAGCCTCCATGGCTTTTTTTTTTCCTGGAGTGATCTTGCTCAGTGATCTGAAGCGAACAACTATGTCTTAACTTCACCTCTCCATCTGTAGTATGGGAGTAATGATGCTGACCTTCTTGAGAGGGCTGTTGTAAACAACAAAGTCCTTTGAATAGTATCAGACAACATACATGGCAAAATACGACCACAAAACATATCTGTAGTGTACCGTGAGAAAATAATTGAAAACTGAGATATTAGAACAAATCGGAATGCCTTAAAAGAGTTTGCAGTCTTTCAGATTTTCAAGAATACTTTATGAAGTCTTAAAATGGGGATTTGCAACCTGAATAGATGAATGATTAGAATGTACTGCAGCTATCAAGCTAGTTGTTGCTGTGTGCCTTTGAGCGGACTCTAATATATGGCAACCCGATCACAGGGGGTTTTTTGCCAAGATTTCCTCGGAAGAGATTTTGTGTTGCTTTCCTCTTGGGCTGAGAGAGTGTGGCTTGTCAAAATTCACCCAGTGTCTGAGCAGGGATTCAAACTCTGGTCTCACAGAATTGTACTCCAGCACTTAAGCCAGTATACTGTATACTATAATCTCAAGATTACACCTGGCAATATATTCTGGGGCCAGAGAAGACATGGCAGATTTCCATTTCTGAAAACATAAATGCTGGCTTCAGTTCAAATTTGTTCTGTTCAGCTTTACTCAAGGTAATAGATGGATCTGGGTTGCAGACGGTCTTCCTCTTTTAAGATGTGGAACTCTGCCACTGGCTCTCTGGTCTTGAATACAACGTTAGGTGGAACCTAACACCTGCAATGCCTTTGTGTGTGTAGGTGCTTTCAAGTCAACTCTTGACCTACGATGACTCCATGAATTTCATAGGGTTTTCTTAGGCGACAAATACTCAAAGGTGATTTTGCCAATTCTTTCCTCTGAAATATAGCCTAAAGCACCTGGTATTTGTTGGCAGTTTCCAACAGGGTTGACCCTTCTTACTTTCCCAGATCAGATAGGATCTGGTTGGTACCTTTAGAATATTTAGGGCCCTATGGTGTGCCTACCAGTGACTCATTTATTCAGCCTGCAAATCTGTCCTCATAGGGATGGTGTTCAAGACCTTATTTTTCTAAACCCTCTGAAAATCTGTGTTATCGTTAATCCCTTGCCTTTGTTTAAATGAGGCACACATTCTAGCTTCACACTGAGCAGCCAAGCAGATCAGAAATACCATGGAGAAATTATTTGCTTGCAGGACCTCCCTCCCCCAGTTCAACAGAGGCAATGAAGAACATTTCCCTCATGGTTCAGCACCAAGACCTTAGGGCTGCCACTGGGCAACATAGAAAACCTTTGAGGTTAACACAGTCTCTCCCGCACCGGAACATATACAGTGTACAGTAGGGGTAGCTGTCTTACCAAGAAGGCAAATGAAGTCTAAGTGGACCAGGCCTTGCAGAAAGTAAAATAATCTGAAGTAAGGCATCCTGAGCTGCAAAATCATAAGAAAGGGCCAAGTTTAGTCTCTCCAATCACAGCCAAACCCCAGAGGGGCAAGGTCTGCTCTGGACATAATGCTGACTTGGGATTTGGAAACCTCTGCACTCCAGCATGGCACATACATTTGAAATGATCAAAGTTTTCTGTCACTTCAGTCGAGTGAGCTGCTAATCTGAAGTGAGCCTTGAGGATTGCTCATTGCAGGCTTTGCAATGTCCCAGTCTGTTTTTCTATTTAAAGGATTCCGGAGATAATCCAGCTGATTTGACATCCAGAAACAAGAGGTTCTGGTTTTGTTTTGATTTAATATTTATTAGACTTAACAGAAGACACAAACAAACCAATCCGTCACCACAGAAAAAGAAAACAACAACAATGGTGTTAAACTGTTGTGATCCACGTTGGTGGAAAGAATGCATACACTAAGGACAAAAATCATAGATAACTGTATGATCCAGATTGGTGTAATATTTCTTACAAAGTACAAAAAGGAACAGCCAAAATGATTGAGAGACTGGAACAACTTCTTAAGAAGTGATTTACACTTTAAGAAGAGATGTGGGGTTGGTGTGGGGTGGAATAGATCGGTGCTAGAACATAGGTTTTCATGAAAAAGATGCCACATTCAATCCCTGGCATTACCTGGTAGGGCTGTGGAACAACCTGGGCAAAATCTTGGAGAATAACCATCAGACAGTGTCAACAATACTGGGCTACATGGACCAGTGGTCTGAATAAATATGAGGCAGCTTCCAGTTTTCCTAAAGGTGTATAAAGTTAGTTCTCTTTTGCAGAAAGCAGACAGAGAGAAGCTTCTTTTCCTTCCATGCTGGACCCAGGATTATGCAATGAAGTTGGTGAGAGTTTTAGGACAAATGAAAGGAAATGCTGCTTCACGGATTATATAAGCTATGGAATCTGGTGCCACAAGATGTCCTGATGGGCGTCAACTTGGATAGCTTTATAAAGAGATTAGACAAATTATGGATGATGGAGCTACTCATGTCTACAAGTCATTATGGCTGTGTATTCCTTCCAGTATCAGAGGGAGTATGCCCCTTAATATCAGTTCCTGGAGAATTTGAGTGGGTAGATGGAGTTGTCCAGAGGCCCTGCATATGAGCTTCCCAGAGGTAGCTGTTTTGCCCTTGTATGAACAGAATACTAGTCTGGCCAGGACTTTTGATGAGATCCAATTCTTTTTATGCTCTAATTAGGGTCCCCCCCACCATATCCCTGCTTGGAGTAAGGACCTTGTACATTTCCTAGGTCAAACTTGATTTTTGTGTTTTCAGAAGCAAAATGGCAAGGTGTCTAATGTATGGCATACATGAGTCTAAACAGACCGCTTATTGCCCAACATGTTACCTACAATCTGATTTCTCAGGGTAGGAAACTGCCGTATACCAAGTCATTGGCCCATCAACTGTGCCTATACTGAACAGGAGCTCTTTTTGAGGGCTTTGTGCAGGCATCTTTCCCAGGAATACCTAGAGATGACAGGAATACAGCCAGAATCATTCTGTGTATACGCTTGTGCTCCAACACTGAGCTACCCCCTGCTCCAATAAATCCATCAACTGTGATATAGGAAGCTGCTTTAGAGTGCATAATGTCATTGGTCCATTCAGTGGTTCTCCATGGTTTGAAATAGAATCCTTTTCCAACACTATCTGTAATTTTCCAGGACTGAACTGTGGACGTAGTACAATGCCTGTTTTCTGCCACTATCCTCTCGCTCTTCTTGGTGCATGCTCACTGGCCATAATCAGCTGTAGCTTAATTTTAAGCCCCTAATGCCTCTGTAAATAAAACCTGTATAGAATCCAGGTGCCAGATCTTTAAGGAGAAATGTCTTATCTATGACACAGCCTTGCAAGTAGTAGGATTTGTGTTTTATCTCATCCTGACACCATTTCCTTGCTAAGTCATGGCATCTTTCTTGGCGACTCAACTTTGCCAGGTTTCTCTCACTACTTTTATGTCACCCCTTAAAAAGTTTCTGATCATTGAGATTTCTTTGGTATGTGTGAATTTATTTGATCAACAACAAATTTTACTCTCTAATCCTCAGATAAAATATTAAATCAGGCCAAGCTTTTGATGAGATTCCCCCTCCTTTCCCTCTACATGTTATGATGGAGTAACTGAAACATCTTTCCTGTTTCTGTGAATAAGAACATAAGAGTTTGAAGTATGACACCTCTTTCAATGAAGGAGGAAAGGGAAAGAAAAGGTACCACCACCATACCATCTTATAGACTCAGCTTCAAAGTGATAATTATAAAGGATATATTTTCAAAGCCTACATGAGGATTGAGTTGATTTAGTGGAAGATGAGTCTATCGAAGTATCACATACCTCTTTGAAAATATGTTCCCAAGATGGCTGAAAAAAAAAAGCTGTTGCTTTCAACTATGGAGTTATTTGTGTTCTACTTTTCTTTTTAAAAAGAAGTCAAAAGCAACTGTTTCCCTTTAAGGAGAGCTATAAACATTGCTTTTTCATCCTTCTCCTAGATAGTAAAAAAAAAAAATCAGTGTTATATTCAGAGGAGAACTTTAGGGCAGACATCCAGGATTTTCTGACTGTGCAAATGTCCCATCAGACACCCTGCACATAGAAAAGAAAAGTGAAACATGAAGGGTGTTTTGTACCTTGTATTAGTTGAGTCAGTAGTTCATATCTTCTGTGCATTGGTAGTTTCTTTATGAATCCTATTTCTGATCAAATTTGTCATACTGAAGTTGGTACCTTTCAAACAAACGGGTTTTCCCTTCCCAATTCCAGGCTCATAATCATCCTTGAACAATTTAAAAACTTCTCCAGGGGTTCTCACATGTTGCAGCTCTTTTAAATTCTCATCCCAGTTCCCTTTCTTTATAACCAGTGAATATGAAAGCTGAGATCCTAGACTGTAGTGGTTTGGATGTTGTTCTATCACACTGGCCAGGGTTCAGTTCCCTTCTCAGCCATGGAAACCCACTGGGAGATCTTGGGAGTGACATGTACTCTTATCCTCAGAAAACCCATGGTAGGTTTGCCTTAGGGTTGCCAGGAGTTGGAAATGACTTGAAGGGACACAACAACAACGAGGATTGCCATAACTCACCCTCAGCAATTTGAGGAATCTGACACAAGGGAGTTTGATTGCAAGGGGTTTCTGGGTCCAGATGACAGCTCCCTCTCAAAATCTAAGAAGCTGGTGGCTGAAGCAGCTGAGGGACTTTCTCCTCAGCAAGACTAGATAGGTGTGAAAAAGACTGCCCTTTTCATTTGATGAAGTGGAAAGGGATAGTGTTGTAGGAGACAATATCTGTAAACTAGGAAATGCCGAGTACTTGAGCACCAGATGCCCTGCTACATACAACCAGTCAGTCTCTTTGACTGATGGTGCTCACTGTGTTCGTATATTTGGCTCCCTTGACTTCTGGAATCTCTACTTATAGATGGTGATGGGAGCATCACACAATTGGAGGCCATTACCAGATTTTTTCCACTAATGGAATATCCTGCGATTAAGACGGGTGCGTACACCTTGGCAGTGGGACTGCAAAAACGTCGTGCAAAGCGTGTGACTTGTAGACTGGCAGCAACACGTCTCCATTGCGGGACAGTGACATTGTGCAGAAATGGCCAAAAGGAATCTTGTAGCAGGATTGAGACTGACCGTGGCAAACTTCCTTCTCCCAGCTGGTTTGAAAGGAGCTACAAGATTCCTTTGTCTGGTGATACAGACTAACACAGCTAGGTGTCTGAACACAACTACTGTGTGACAACAAATTTTTGCAAAAGCAATTTATTCTAAATAAATATATAAATAAACCCTGAATTGATGGGGGGGGGGAGATCATGGTGGTTGGCAGTTTGCCTTGGATGGAGAGCTTGTTTTCATCGAGGATGAGAAAATAAATATGTGAGCATTCGTTATACCCCAAGTCTGAACGAACCCCATTCTTCACCCGGTGATGAGGAGACAGTATTGCCAAGACAGTCATGTAGAACCTGTCAGTCTGCAAAGGTTATTGTCTTGAAACTCCCAGAGTCCCTCACGATTGGCCCTTCCGGCTGGCAAGACTGGCAGCCATTGCATTATTCCACTGTGTAACCAAGAGGCTGTGATCCACAACCACCAAGTCACTGCTTTAAAAGGAGGACCAGGCTGCTAAGAGGCTCTGCTAGCTCCACCAAGTTTGTGATGATTTCATGCTCAATTAATTGGGTTGCCTGTACTTTTGCTTGTGAAGCTTATCTCCCTCCCCACCCTCCCTTCTTGTTTCCAGCTCACGAGTGGTACCAGCTGGTTGGAAATGCTCTTGGGGGAAAAAGGAACAGAATCCCATGCTGGGAAACAGAAGGGGTGATCAAAACATAAATAAGAAGGAAAGCACAGAAAACAAACGAAGGAAGAAAATAAGAGAAAAGCGATGTGAAGTGGCCCTTTAAACTGGGAGCCTTGGGAACCTGAAGCCTAAGGAACGCTCCCTCAAGTATTCAAATGAGATTGCAGCATCAGATTGGTATGCATTAGGCTGGTCTCAATGAAAATTAACATGTAATTGCTTCAAATGAAGTAAGTGAGGAGGTAATCTGTTCTTAAATTGGATTCACAGGATTTTGTGGTACCATAATGCAGCTGTGAAATGAAATATATTTTAAGGATGATGTCCTCAAGGGGAGAAAAAGAGAGGCATGAAAGGGAGGGAGGGAGATGTCAGAGGATGGAAGCTTTTCTCTCCTTTCCTTTTGTTAGCACTCATTTTTAGGCAAAGGGTAGCTGGACAAATACAGCCCAAAGTCCCATGGATAAAGAGTACCACTCAAAGGATTCTTTTTCTGGATTTATCCGTCCCTTGTTTAAACTTGCTATCAATGTTTTACCAGAAAATGCAGTTCAATGGGCTTGTACTGCCTAATGAGGAACATCTGAAGAGTTTCAAAAGAAGTCCATCTTTGAGACCTATATCCCTCTCATCTTCGGTCTTACCTTTCCTTCCTCTCCTTCAGTGGCTACATCTACCATTCTGCAACTAACATTCAATCATTTTTGTCTCTCCTCACTTGTTTGACTCACTCGATTCTGTTTATTTTGACTAAATACAGATTTCTATTCACCAAGTTGACTGGTGACTCAGCTACAAGGCTTATGTAACCCTTAGCCATTCAGTGATTTTCAGTATATAGAAGGAACTACAGTCAGCCCTCCACATTTGCGGGTTTCACTTTTGAGGATTTAATTATTCACAGATTCTTTGCTCTCATCTCTGCTGCCTCCCTATGCCACTTTTAATAGGGACTGCAAGCCTTGTGAGACTAAGAAACTGAGAACAAAGCTTGTAAGCCCCTCTTAAAAATGGTGTGGGACAGCAGTGAAGGTGTCAGTAAGCCCCACCATCCACCCACTTCTGCCCTGTGAAGGAACCCTGATGCCTCAAAGGAATCCACAGTGGGTTGAATATGGTGATCATACTTCTTTTGTGTGTTAAATATGGTTTGGAGGGGGCTAGAGTTATTCACGATTTTTCCACTTTCACGGGGGTCCTGTGCCCCTAACCCTAGTGAATGTGAAGGGATGACTGTAGTAACAAATACAATGTTATTTGTAATTACTTCATTTCCCCATAATTAAAACATAACTAAGTTACAATTGTAATGTGGCAAGAGACAACTTCACTCATTTCACAGTATTTCTTCGGTGTGGCCTCACCAAATAATGGAAGAAGGATATCACTTGGTTCAAATGCTGGATCATGCTCAGTTGTGGATGTTGAGATGATAGTGAAGTGTATAGGATCAGCAGCTTGTAGGATTGAGGTTTTTTTTTTTTTTTTGGTAACTTGATGGAACTATTTTGCTATTTCTGAGAAATATGAAAGTAAAGAGTTACTTTAAAAATTGTAACTATGGCTAAGGCCATTTCCACACTACACTGTTATAGTGTGATTATTATAATTTCAACATTCCATGGAATCCTGGGGTTTGCCGTTTAGGGAGGGGCATTTAGTATTCTCAGCCAGAGAGCTCTTGGGCCTCAGGAAACTACAAACCCCAGAATTCCATGGGATGTTGAAAGTGGAATAATAGCATTATATCAGTGTAGTGCAGAAATGGCCAAGATCTTACATACTTTTAGCATAGTGTAAATATATGCCACAATAGTTCTAATAGGATTCCACAGCTGTGCAACTGGTTTTGCAATGGGCACCACACCTTTGAGCTCACCTCTTGCACAATGGCTGAACAACTCCCTACATATCAAATTTTTAAAAAAAAGAAAGAAAGAAAAAAGAAAACGAAAAAAGAATGGATTGTGGGTATGCTTTCACAATGGTTGGCTGCACTGGGGACGACATTTACTCATCTTCTGAGAAAGTGCAACTACTTGCACAGCTATTTTACATAAGAATAGACCCCTGAAGAAGTCCAACCAATATCGTCATTGAGGTTGGAAGTGCATGGAACAATAATTGTAAGAGATTAGCATTTAAAAGTGACTTTTCAAATATTTGTCCTGCTAAATCTCACAAAGGCTAAGTCTACTCCAGTTCTTCCTCAGATTTCTCACCTGATGCATGAACAGAATGGTGGATTAGATAAGCCTTTGGTTTGATCCAGCACAATTCTTACACCCTTACAGTGCACTGAGAAAAGCGCAGTAGATAGGCAAGTTATGTGAATCCCAAATAACTAGTAAAGTACAGAATCTTCTAAAGAATTTTGTCCCTCTCCTCCATTCCTTGGTCAACATGTGTTGTGAGAAGCTTTCAGAGTTCCCTTTTTGAGAAATATGGTGGCTATGCTATTATCATTGTGGGAAGAGTTTGCCAGCCCTGGGCTTCTAAACTGCCTGATTAACGCTTTTCATGCAAGTTTTCTGTGTAATCTAGGCAGTGATAGGCAATAATCTCCCTGCATTATTGTATTTCATGCTCTTCTTGCAGAGACTTTCTTTATGTCTACATTCCCACAGAAAGCTTCTCTTCCCTGCACCCACCCCACCCCATCTCCCCCAGCAGGATGCCCCAAACTTGTTTCAACATCTTCATGTTAGGCACAAATACAGTGACAACTCTCATTAGAGCATCTACCAATTCCTTTTTGCATCTCAGGTGAACATAAGCCTTGCAGCGGGGGTCAAGGTGAGATTACATTAACCGATGTTTGCAAATATTTGGAAGGATGGCAAGAGGGAAAGAGAAATGTATCAGCACTGACTAGGGAGTGGGCTCAGGTGTAGAACATGCAGGATAAATATTATCAGTGCCAATGGGACATACCTTGGCAGATGTCACGGGATGGGAAATCAAACAGGAGGGACCTAGGGGGATGGATATCCCTGGAATTCAGCCATATGCTACCTGATCTCTCCACTGTATCTCAGCTCCCTGGGTCCCTCTGCTCTTCTGGATGCCAGCGATTGGTATTAATGCAGACCCCGCTGGTTTCTGTAATAACTCCCTTTGTTTGTTCACTTTATGCTGATGTTCTCCCACTGCGCATGTGTTGACTAGTTCCAGCTGCATGTGTGATAAGAGATAATGGACCATGTAACTTGGACGCAGCTCCCTAGGTGGATCTCTCTGAATGTACTTTTGAAAGCAAGATACCAGGGATGTTTTCCCGTTGTCCCCAGAGAGCTGCGTGGCCATGAATCTGAAATAAGTGGATTAAAAAGTGAAGTCAATCAAACAACGGGCCAGCTGGGGAGGTGGCTGAATGTCTACAGACTCAGGTGGTCTACATTATTATTGTTTTAACCAAATGGCAAGTTGAGATTTTTCTAGACCCTTTGTGATGTAGGGAGACAAGACTGGTATTCTTCTTAGAGGCCAAGTTAGACAGCTGTCTGAGTTATAGTCATCTTCTAGGAATAAAACCCTTCCCTCCCCCGGCTTTTTTTCTCATTTGTGTCAAATACTACAGATTTCCTATTGACCTGAACTGGTAACAAAGGAGATCATGCTCTGTGCATGTGGAAAGTGCTGATCCTTAAAAAGTCTATAGCATCTTAAAGGGTCAACCTAAACTGCAGCAGCATATTATGGGGACAGCCAATGCAATGAATGATTCAAGCGTGTGGTTTGAATTAGGGAGACCTGACTTCATATCATTCTTATTCCTGCCTTTTATAATCCTCACAATAATCCTGTGAGGCTGATAAGGCTGAGAGACAGGAGCCGGTCAGAAACACTCAGGAAAAATTGAAATATCTACGGGGCTGGAAGAATGGGCTCCACTAGCCCAAATCAAACTCTGCAACTGCCATGGCACCTGGATTGAAAAGCTTCATGTGTTTAACTCACACATGCAGCAACAGGCATAGGATGATTACATGATTTTTGCACATATTTAGAATTTTTTTAATTATTTGGACAAAATCATTAAAAGTAGGTTTTCCCCATAAGCCCAAAATTTTCACCCAGCAAACAGTAGCTGAGATCCTTGCCATCTACAAATGCAAAAAGTAATGGCCCTATGGAAGTTAGCATCCCCAATGGATCCCCACCCCCTAACTGCCAGCTGCAGGTTTGCAGTCAACTGAGGCTGCTGTACTTTGCACATACTATGAGACAACTGGAAATGCAAAACCATACAACAAATGATTTGTATTTTTTTTTGTACAATAGTTTGAGTTTGAGAGATTTTTGGTGTGCCAGGGAACAGCGATCTTACATGTACACATCACACACACAAAAAATGCACATGGCTCCCCGGAAACATTTTTTAGGGGGAAACCTTACAATTTTGACACAAGAAAACACATGTGTTTCTGTGAATAATAACTCCCCCCCCCGACACACATCAATGCCAACACATCACTTCCGGATGTGTGAATATGAGACAGAAACTGCATAAAATCCTCACCCTTATTATTCTTTCTGATTGGGATTCCTATCTGTCATGAGAATTTTTTCTCAAGACTATAAACAAATAATGGCAAATATTCTTTCCAGCCATAACTTACCTTAAAACTAATTTTTAAGGGGGCTGCCACATTTCTTTTTCTTTTCCTCTTCGCCTTTTTGAAACCAGGCTTGAGTAGCCAAGATGGGGAATAACCAATATCATGATGCTATTTGGGTTTGCTCTTTTCTGCTCTGCACTGGGAGAATAAACTTCCCCCCCAAGGCTATTTCCGCAGTACACCATTATAGTGCTATTATTCCACTTTCATAATCCTGTGGAGTTCTGGGGTTTGTCATCTACTGAGGCCAAAGTGCCCCTCCCTAAGCGGCAAACCCCAGGATTCCATAGGATGTTGGAAGTGGAATAATAGCACTTGTAGTGCGGTTTAACAGTGTAGTGCGGAAACAGCCCAGGCTCAAAATTGCTACTACAGACTTGCGATAGAAACGGTGTCTTCAAAGGGCTCCCAGTGCTGGTGCTTTCTGTTGCTGCTTCAGCAGATGTGCTAGTGCTTCTTGTTCTGAATAACATTGCAACCTTCCATCGTCTTCCCTACCTGACTTCAATCCTGCAGCTCTGAAATTGCTCCTCCAACTTGACCTATAGCATTACTTGCCATCCTGACTCTGTGCAAATCCATTTAGGACTTTCACAAAAATGCACTCGCAATGATATTTCATTACACATTTGAGCATGAGTGCCTCACTTCTCCCCAGTCCCCTGTTGAGTGTGGCATTTTCTAAGCTTTGGACCCAGCTAACTGGCAGTTTTCCTCCCCCCACCCCATATGCTGAAACAGACGGGTTGACTTTATTTGCAGGCCATTAGTGTCAACTGTGCAACGCACAAATGGAATTTATTTAGGGGGTACGTCTGATAATTGAGGGAGTTTGACATCATTGCAACACTCGTGGCTGTAAATGCAATAAGAAGGAGGAACAGCCACTACCTTCTGCTAGGAGGAATGAAACATAAGTATTTATTGCCAAGAGCCTTGACATGTCAGAGGTTGAGCTAATGGGTGTTCGTGTATAGCAAGAATCTTGTAGCGGGAATGTGTACAGCAATATGTGTAATGAAATAATGGGGTTAAATTACCCCTTTGTGTTCTGTGGAATAATCCATGTCTTAAACATGGAGGTGAGGAGGGAGTGGTACAGATTTCTGTGGAAACTCAAAAGAGATCTGTCTCTTAGAATTAGACTGAGAAATGTTTTCCCCTCCCCTGTGTTGTAGGTCGAATGAAAACCATTCAGACTCAGATGTTCAAGAGACCCAGAGGTTTTTTCCCCCCAGTTGCACGACAATTTGTACGTATTTCTGTGTGTGCTGTTCAAAATGGAAACATTTTAGGTGCATATTTTTTCAAAGCCTGCATTTTTCTCCTGTTAACAAAAATGTGTCTGTGTGCAATTTTTGAAAGATTTGTGCATTATTTCATGTGCTTTTTTTAAAAAATGCACACATTTATTGCAAGCAGATAGGATCACAAGCTCGTAGCGGTTGTAAATTGGGCTTGGGTCTGCTTTTGTTTCAGAGAGGTACAACCTTGATAAATTATTTTTTGGGGAAAAACCCCCGGGACCAAATGACTTTGCTGGTTTCCTTTCCTAATCGTTATAGACTTGGGTGAGTTATTGACCCCTTGTGAAATATTTGGAGAGCCAGCATGGTGTAATCGTTTGAGCATTGGATTATGACCCTGGAGACCAGGGTTCCATTTTCTGCTTGGCTATAGAAATGCACTGAGTGACCTTGAGGATGTCACACACTCTCGGCCACAGAAAACCCCATGATAGGGTTGGCTTAAGGTCACCATAAGTTGAAAACAACTTGAAGGCACACAATTGCAACAACAAAGTATTTGGATACAGGGGGCAGTACCATGTTATAGTCATCTGTCCATACATTTCCCTCTACCCTACCCCCCAAAAGACAGCTTTTAAGTACTGCAGCATGCTGCCCCAGGCGTTTAGTGTCTGGGGGAAGGCAGGAGATAATCTGGCTGCAGTTCTGCTTCTGAGAGAAAAGAGTTGTCATAGCCTGTTTGGATCTTCAGTAAGCCTCTTAGCCCTGCCCTTTCCAGTAAATAGCCATGCAAACCTACTCTGTCACATAGGCACTATCTTCTGTGGATGAGAAAAAATGAACAAGGAAGCATTCACTACTTTGTTTTGCAATATCTTAAAAAAAAAGACACCCACCCACCTGATTGCAGGTTACATGGGTATATCTTACACAGATCACACACCAAGGTTCTGAAGCGTTGAGGTGGTGTACATCAATCCTGGAGGCTCGTTCCATGACAGGGGCTCTCTCAGACCAGTTTTCAGGATAAACTGGGCACTGTATGGTCACTTGCGTGGAAGAATAGCACAAAGCTTTTAGATTACAACTAGCGTATATACCTGGCGTTGGCCAGGATTTTATTTTCTCATCGTTAATTCTTGTTAGAAAGATTTGAGATCCTGTGTCTCTAATTCCCCAAACTGTCTTGTCCAGTATCTATATATATTTTTTTTCAGTACCTATAACTTTTCCCCATATTCCCCCATCCAAGCTGTATTCAGAGTTACTAACATGCAGAGGTTGGGTTCCTGAGGGAATACAGTGCCCTCCTCATTGCTGCTAGGCCTCATCTCCATAGCAACTAGCCTATTCAAGACAAGCACAGTTGACTGAGGCCCAAGACCTCTCAGGCTGAGAATTCTAAAGCCCGCCCCCAAAAAAACCCTGCAAACTCCAGGATTCCATTGAATCTTATTAGGCAGCCAATCATATCAGGTCTTGGCCTGACACAGACAAACAAACTTTGACTTTTATATGTTAGATGATGGGAAGTGGATGCAGTTTGTAAATAATAAAAGCAATATAAAGTGTACAGATGTTTCTCGATTGTAACAGCCCCCATGTTATGATTAGATGTCTCTCCATGGACTAGCTAGTGCATCGGCTAGAGCAACTTCCACCTCTCAAGAGAAAGAAAACAGCAAGCTAGCATGCTATCGGATTTATAAGATTCTCTGTTCAAGTTCTAGAAACTGTCAAATGTTGCCAACAGGGGAAACACAGACCCAAGAAAAATAACTTCCTTCAGTGAGAGGGCAGGAGAAAAGTTCAGTTCACAAGATGGAGTATAAATACCTAATCTCAAGAGCATAGTAAGAGGGTAGCAGTTCACAGCACCGGTACCTGTCTATACATTCTGCTGTGTCTGCCTGTTGCTATGTCTGCTATGTGGAAGAAGCTACTTCTGTCATGGCTACAGCAAGAATCTGTATTAATATACTGTAAATAGTTCAATCCTGCCTCCTCACCAGTCTTCTGGTATTGATCGGCAGCCTAAATACCCCAAAGGCACCAGAACCTGTCTGATCTTGGAAGCTAAGCAAGGTCACCCCTAGTTAGTACTTGGATGGGAGACTACCAATGAAGATCAAGTGCTGTTTGCTATAGTTCAGAGCGGGGAACTGGTAAAATCACTTCTGACTACTGCTAGCCAAAGAAAATCTTGCAAAATTCATGGGGGTGCCATACGTTGGCTGGCATCTTGAAGCATATATGTGTATACGGGGATGCCGTGGGAAAGAGCAGAGGCGGCTGCTGAGAGAAGGTCTTCCTTGGTTTAATACTGTTGATCGTTACTACCCAGAGCCTGTCTGTCTCTCATACCGTAGCTATGCTGTCTCCCTGTCCCCCTCCCTCTTCTTACTGACTCCCCAAGACCAATTCCCATGACTCATCCATCAAGGTTTAGAATATGTGAGCTTCTTAACCAGAGCTTCTTTTGAAAGGACTTAATCTCCTACTGCTCAGAAGCTCTTCAATTTCAGAATCTGTCAGGAAGCTGCCTAGAATTAGATTCCTAATACAGTGTGTCACACACGCACACACACGCAGTCAGGGAGACACAAGCGCAAGAAGTGGGTGTTCCTGAGATTCCATCGCTCAAGGCCCTGATTTGGCTACTGCTTTGCCTGTTCCCACTTTATGTGTTTTTGAACTGAATCAGGGCAGAATGGCAGCTGGCATTAGGCCCCAAAATGGGAAAGAGTGACTTTCCCTTCATCTGTGGATACGGAACCCCACATTTCTTCATTCATCCACATACACCTCAGGAAGAAAGGAGGAATCACTGCTCTTAAAAACCGAGTTTCAGAAAAATCCAATTCCTAGAGCCACATTATCCTTGAAGCCTTAAGAACGGTACATTGACATTTTGGGAAATGAAACCGGAGATCCTAGTGGTATAAAGTTGGAATTCTGTGGTTGTTTTGACCATTCCTAGGGATACAGGGTTGCCAGGGGCCAAGCATTCTAGGCCCAGAGATTTAAGGACCAAAAGGGATGCTCCCATACCCTCCAGCATTTTGCGGTTCAAAACAAGGACGCATGTGGCCAAGCAACCTCAAGTGGGGTTAACATGAGAAAAGTTAGTAATGTGGAAGAACACACAAGCTAGGAGAGGCTGCAGCAGTTTGATTTTGCCTGAACCTACTGGGAAAAGCAAGATTTTGCTCTCTCCACATCCCATTTCTTTTGTACTTTGAAATCAGTTTGCAACGATTAAATTTAAGCTGAAGACAAAGGGAAGAAGTGCAAGGAAGACAGAGAAACTGGGACATTTGCAGAAAAAGTGGGGTGGCAGAGAATTAATTGGGACTGCCCTTACCAAAATGGGACAGTTGGAGAGTACACACTCTTCTGGTGATCCTTCATGCTATCATGAAGCATCAGCCACAGTTAGTCAAAACATGCCATTCTAATTTAAAAAAAAATAAGAAAAAATATTTATCTGGGTAGATCCCCCCCCCCAAGAACTGCTTTGAACAGAAACAAACTTCCCCCAGTTCTGCTTTTAACACCTTTCAAGAACGGCCAATAGAGCCTCCTGGGACTAATAGGGGCTTGGAGGGGAATTAAATGATGGAGCTGGGGGCTGGAGAAACCACAACTACTTTTTAGACTTTTAAAACTCAGCATCCTAATTGCTCTCACAGAATTAAAGCAAAGCGTGCAATTCGTTTATGGCACAAGTATTTGGTATCATTTACTAGCTGGGATTATTTTTATCAAAGTGGTCAGATTTTGAACCTGGAGCTTTTTGAACATGACACATCTTCCCTACTCACATCTGGTTGATGCTACTCTAAGGAAATACACACTCCTGTCTATAGATTCGAGAAGGGTCTGGGATATCCTTGTCTTTCTAGGATATGGGAAATATACATCAAAACAGAATGTAACTAGACTTATTCAAACTTGTTAACTGCTGTCACATCAACTTCAAACTATGGAGACCTTATGAATGAGGAGGTCTCCAAGTCACCCCTATCCTTACCACTCAGGTCTTGCAGATTCAGGGACATGTCTTCCTTGATTGAGTCAATCAATTTGTAATGTGCTTTTCCTACTGCCTTCCACCTTTCTCAGTATTATTGTCTTTTCTAGTGAGCCATGACTTCTCATGATATAGCCAAAATACAACAGCCCTAATTTAGTCAAACTTGGTCCTCGTTTAAGTCTTCAGATCCTCATAGATTTGGTTTTTCAGCAGCGACAACATAGGCTTTAAATTTATTTCTCCCTCTCCTGTGTGTCGCAGATTAGGATTGGATGTGTCCCTTTCTCCAAATATTTTTCCCAAAGTCCTTGCCATAACAGGGTCAGAGTGGTGTAGTGGTTTGTGTGTCCAGTTTTGAGAATTAGTTTTGAGTTTAAGGCATGGGAGAATAGGATTTGAATCCCCACTCAACCATGGAAGCCCACTGGGTGAACTTGGGCAAGTCACACTCTCTCCGATTTAGATGAATGTTTTGAGGATAAAATAAATAAAGATTACTTTGACTCTGAATCAGACTTTCCAAAAAAACAACAACCCTGTGATAGGGTCACCATAAATTAGATTTGAACTGGAGGCACTTAACAACAAGAAACCTGTCATGGTACATCATGATGGTACTATGATTCCACTGTAACTGCCATGGCAACATCCTACTGAATCTCGGTATTTGCAGTTTAGGAGGGTATATTACGATTACCATAAGTTCTCCTTTTCCTGGACATATCCTCTTTCTCTGAACTAAAATTCCTGTCTTTCATTAAAAGCTATTTGAAGTGAGAGTCATCATAGCAATTGGTAGTTTGAAATAGTCAGTTGCTACATATGTCCTCGCTTTTGCTTTTCAAAATGTGGTAACCCAGGAAATGTAGAATTCTCCTCTTGAGAGTTCTGGTGTTTTTCCAAACTGCAAACCACTGGCTTTCATTGGATGAAGCCATGGCAGTTGAAATGGAAATGTAGTGTAATCCATGCTGTTATTTAAGCTATTACTAAGAGCTGAGTGTAAATGGAGTGTACTATAAAATCATTTCCAGGGCATTCCCGACAGAGGGCATATCAATTGTGCCCTCCCCTTTTTTCTCATTGGTTACAGCAAATAGAGCATGCTCAGTAGATTCTTTCCCCCCAGAATAGTCCATTTCCTGGCTTCTCATTAGGGTTGCTCTTGAGGAGAAATTTATTAACTGTTAACTAATATTGTAAATATGTTCAATTGACTTATATGTGTGGCTTCTAAGTAGACTGATAGACAGGCAGACAGACAGACGGATATTTTATAATGGCCATAGACCAGCACAAGACCAATAAAATCCAAATAAAAATACATATAAATAAACAAAAGCATACAAATACAGATAGGTATTAATCTGTCAGAAAAGCAGAACCTAACTAGAACCCAACTAGACAATCATTATATTAATGTTTGGTGCAAGTTATCACCCAATGAAGTAGACTGTTTTCCCATTGCTAGACCTGTCAACAAAGATGTAAGGGTTAATCCTGAGGCGAACAGAGCTGATCTGCTTTTATAGAAGCCATTCAAAAGGCCCGTTGGAAACACCAATACTGTGGAAAGAACTGAGAGATTCATCTCAAGGACTTTCTCTTCAAATTTTACAATGCTTGTGTTGAAACATAAATTTGACAGGTATATTTCAATTACATCTAAATACCTTGAAGGTACCAGATTGGATCTGACCTTGGAAGTTAAGCAGGGTTAGAACTTCTGGTTAGAACTTGGATGAGAGACTATCAACAAGTGCCATATGCTATAAGCCCTCCATATTTGCAAGTTTTACTTTAACAAATTTGATCATTTGCGAGTTTATCCAACCCCTGCCCTTCCTCCTTGGTGGCTCCAATCAGGCCATACTGTGATAACGGAAGCCCCTATCAGAGCTACTGATGACAAGCAGCAGCTGTTGGTCCCGGTGGCTCTGGCTGGAGGTGAGTCCTGCAGCTCAAGAGCTCCCCCTGCTACCATGGACCAAGCAGGCACGGACATCCCTCTGCCTGCTCCTTTAGAGCAACAGGGATCCGATTCTGTGCCTACTCCTTTGCAGCAACAGGGATCTGATTCTGAAGAGGCTCTGGAGCCTGGTTCAATAAGCCCCCAATCAAGGCGGCAACTCAAGAGGGCTGTGCGAAGGGAGGCTTCCTTGGCTAAGTTTAAGAAGTGATGACCGGACACACCTGTGCCTGGGGCTATATAACGGCCTGCCTGGAAGCTTCCCTTCACTTGTGGCAAACTTCTTATAAGCCCTCCTTTTGCCTGTACCTTGCTCCCAGCACCTGGTTCCTGATACCTTGAATTGATCTCTGGATTCTTGGCTTTGGAACTTGACTATGGCTTCACTTGGCACTCTGGTAAATGAACTTCCTTGAGTAAGTGCTTGCTTGTCTTCTTCTGGCTGGACTTTGCTGGCTCTCCCACTCTCTTCTCCAGGCTGGCTCGCGGCCCAGGTCTCTAACCTTGACACATACAGCCCTTTAAAAACTGCTTCTGGTCTTCTTCCTCATCCACCAGCCATTCCCTGGCCAGCTAAGGATGGCTCACAGCCCAATTTCTCAGCACTATAAACCCTCTTCCACTGCAAGGTGGTCATTGACTTGCTGTAAACCAGTAGTGACCTGAAGACACATACACACACATATTTCAGTAGACGTGTTCTAAGGTATTACTTGTTTAACCAAAAAAAAAAAAAAAAAAATGACACCAGAGACAGAAATAACATGAAAAGAATGGGAATAGATTCCTGTCCCACAAAATAGCAGAGGAGTTTGACATGTTTCAGCAAATATTTTGTTCAACATTAACAACAGGCTCAGTTAAAATGAAACAACCAACTCAAGTAAACCCTGCTTAGACAAAAACATTCTGAATCTTCTATGGCTCACTCACTTGAAGACTTCTTCCAAAATGCATTCAAACAGAATTTTACTTCCAGTGATGGTGGAATTCGCCCCTCCAATGCCCATATCCCTTCCTTATTCCTCCTCCTTGTATTTGGCATTGTATTTCATATTGTGCATGTGGTATTGAAACAGTTACCAGCTCCTGAGGGTCAGCACTGTATATCAACCTAGGCATCAGCTTGAGAACTGTGCGTCTCTGCCAAAGCAGAGCTGTCAGTGGATTTTACAGCTTCATTTTAACTTTGTGTGTCCACAGCAAGGACAAGTGTTTAAGTGTCTAACAGTATAAGAGAGGACAAGAAAAGAGAGAAGAAGAAGACGACACACTGGAGATTCCCTGAGCTTTTCACCAAGAGGACACACAAAGGGCAAAGTCAAGATCACTTCCATCCTGTGAGGTGACTCCATTTCCCCCCTACCCATGGGGCAGTTCAGTTACTCCAGTCTTTGGTTTGTGTGAAGTGACAGGCAACTGCGGTGACTCAACCAAAGTCAGGAGAGACTTGTCAGAGAGGCTTGTTCCAACAAAGATGTCTGCCAAGTCAGGGACTGTGACTCAAATATTGTTGGAAGTACTTTTGACCCAGAAATCAATGTGATCTGTCCTCTCTTTTCCATTCAATGACAAGGGAGGTAGAAAAATGTCCCCTTCATTTCTGTGATTATTTCTGTTTTCCCCAATAATGTGGTATAACATGTTATTAAGATTCCATAGTTACAAAGTAGCTTTCCAGGTTCAATGTGTTCTATAACCCATAACTGGATTAACCCGATATTAGTTGAACAACATATACATTGCATATGAATAGCAGAACAACAATCTGATAAAGCATTGTACTCCTCATGTGGTCTGTTATTCAACTTCTTTGCATTTGCTTGGAGAATGTATGGCAATGCCAACCATGGTCATTTCTGCACTTTGAGACCCCTCCCTAAACTGCAAACCCCAGGATTCCATAGGATGTTGAAAGTGGAATAATATTACTGTGACGGTCTAGAGCAGAAATGGCACATGACTTGAAGAAGACTTTTTTCTTTTTTTTTAAGAAAGACGTTTGTTTTTTGTTTTTTTGATCCTCTTCCAAATTGCAATGAGAGCAGTTTAAGTTCAGCAATCAGAGGCCTAATTTTGGCCTACTCTTTTTCCAGCCCTGATTAATATTATTCATTTCTTCTATGTCCCGCTGGGTTGAAACAATTTATGTTCTCCAGCCCAACTTCCCAGACTACAGATGATTTGCATAAGAGCCAACAACACCCCAGGGGAAAACATTTCTTGCACTTGGATAATTAAATGGTTACCCTTTCTAGCTCCCACCTCTCCTCACTTCTACCTTTTTGTGTATAGATTAAGGAATACAGCTGGAGGGGAGGACAGTTGAGGAACTCTGCATTGGGGATGTTGGCCAGAATGATGCTTTGGGTGCAATATGCTAGGAGTTGCACTTTTCCGTGGTTGTGCAGTGGTGCCAAGGGAATTCAGGCAAAACTGACTGACTCTGAATGTCCTGTTCCTCCAGGACCTGATTTCATTCATGGTCACAGCCCTTTACTATCACTGCAGCAGCAAGATTACAGCCTCTGAACTGAAGATGTGGTAGCTGCATGTGCAGATGCTTCGTGCTCTGTAGCTGGGTCTTGGTTTGGTGTCCTACTGGCATAGGAAACCAAAGGTTGAAGAAGCATGTTTCAAAAATAGTGTTCATTGTAAAATTACTTACAAAGTTGTGAATTTTAAGTAACATTTTGCAATCTCCTTTTAGCAACTAAGTGCTCGTTATTTTTATTGCTTTCTTCTTCTTATTGTTTGGGGGAGGCGTTTAGGATTAATAAGAGAAAGGCCTAAGAAAATAATCTGAAGGCACAAGATTACATCTCATCCTGGAAGCTAAGCAGGATCAGTCCTGATCAGTACATGGATGGGGGACCACCAGGGAATACCAGTTGCTATAGTCTATATTGAAGAGGAAGACAGTGGCAAACCACTGAGTTTTCCTTGCTGGAGAAAATCCTGTGAAATTCATAGTTTCTTAGCTATATCTACACTATTTTTGAAATATAATTACACCCCAAAGTAAACCATTACCGGTAACTATTGACTTGTGTTATTTCCAAACCGTACACATAATCCCTAATCATCGGCCATGTCAGGTGGGGAATCCAAAATATCTGAGAGCCTAAAGTCCCCCATACACATAACCCTCTGTAAGAGAAAAATGGAAATCAGTCCATGGTATGGACCATGGAAATACTGATTGTACGTTTGAGGGGGTGTCAAGGACTGTCAGCCTATCTGCTGCTTCTTCCCCACCAAGCTGGAGAAGCTGCTGTGCTGGCCAGTGATGAGAAGAATATTGGCACCTGTGCAGCTAATTGGTCACCTGGCTCCAGGTAGATGATGAAGACTCAAGGGGGGACCATATTAAAAAAGGCTGAGACAGTAAATGGGGAGGAGTAGTCAGAGTTTATAGAGGGTGTTGGATTTGTTCCAGCCTTAGAAGATGGCTACAGAAGGAGACAAGAACTGATGAATGAGGGAGACCCAACAACCCATCCAATAGGTAAAGGTTTTTTACATGGAGAGCTAGAGAAGGCTAAGGGAAGTTTTCAGCAGTCTCTTCCTTAGATCTTGGCTTCTGCCCTCACAAGCCCCACCTTTCCTAGCTCCTTCACCAAAGTGGTCTTGAAAAACTGGGGGAGCCTTTAATCTGTACTGGAAGAGACCCCCCTACCATACTTCTAATGACTCTGCAGTCCAAAGAACCCTGTTGGGTTACTCCAACTGTAGTGAGTGGTTTTCCAGTGCTTGGTTCTCTGCAGACTCACTCTCATCCACAAGGTTTGACCACCTGGAGATTTGAACAATAGGGACAACCTGATCCTGCCTTGACTTATCTTTTTTATGGCAGTCCTGCAGGGAAAGAATTTTTTTAGGTTTCATTGCTTGTGACTCCTTGTAAGGGAAGGAGGGGGTTGAGAAGGTTGCACTTTGGAGCTGTGGTATGGTTTGGTGGAATGGAATTCCCAGGAAACACTGGCATGTGTACCTCATTGGCAGAACGGAGGGCTTTGGTGTCCAACTTCTCATGGAGAGAACAGAGGGCATAATGGTATTTTGAAATATTCCAAGTATGAAACAACAAGAACAGTGAGAAAAAGAAAATGTACCTCCATTGCTGTCTGTTAGGCATGTAAGGGGCCATGCAGATACAGCCACTTGATCCTTGGCCAACATGGCCTAGTCATCTTCCACATTTTGGGTCATGTGTATATTCCAAGGCATATGGATGTGTAGGATAAATTGCTACTGCTCATGTTCATATCTGAATATGTGCTGAATTTCTGCTGAAATGTGTTTTGCAATTAGGCCTATATGCCTTGTTGTTCTGCTGCTAGTGGTGGTATGCATGTGTGTGTTAAAATAATTCAGTTAGGGAATTTTTCTGTAGAATGCATGAGGAGCCTGAAAAAATGTGATGAAATCTATTGGGACTGAACATTCATTTCCCTTGAAGAGTCTATTTTGTTTTTTTCTTTCCTTCACAGTGTCTCTTCTGAGGGACTTTCTCCCTTTTATTTTCAAACCCAAACCTCCGCTTGTTTTCCATTTCTCAGTTTTCCAGTTGTTACCATGGTATCACAGACTGAACTGTTTGTTATGCTTGTACCTCTGTGTGTGTGTGTGTGTGTGTGTGTGTGTGAGAGAGAGAGAGAGAGAGAGAGAGAGAGAGAGAATGTGTGAAAGGGCTGTGAGTTGAGTTTAGGATAACAAGGGCCAATTCTACGCTTGTTGCCAGAGCATCACTACCACAGAGCAGCTGCCAAAGGCAACACAGTTGTGGAGACTGAAAAAAGAATGGATCAGCAAGGTGTTTGCTGAGTTGTTTCAAGCTCATCCTGTCAGAAAAGGCAAAGATGAGGGACCAATGGGCTTAAGGAAGCAGTGCCAACAGAGCTTGCAGAAACCTTTTTCCATGCCTAAATTGTTCTAAGAGAGGCAACAGTCCTGTACCCAGTTAATGCCCAGTTAAATCTGTTAGTTACCCCTGAATTCTCAAAAAATGCATGGGGCCAGACCTAAAATATTAGGTCTCCATGGATTACCCCAAGCAGTCTACATGATTGCAGGTGAGCTCTGAATCAGCCTGGAAAGGTCTCCAACTTTGGCCAAAGGGATTTCTCCATCTTCAGGATGAACACAAGTCAAAACCACTTTTCACATGAATAAAGAGAAAGACGCTTTATTGTTAAAAGGTTTCTATAGGTTAGAGCAACAATGATCTCATAAAGCATTCCATGCATGTGCAAGAATCATTACTTTCTTAGGACCAGAATTCTGATGCATGGCTGATAATAAAGTAACTTCTGGTTAACAACAATGTACCCTGTATCAGACATGGATTTGCTTAGCAGTGAAGTATAAGAAATATTGTTACAGAGAGCAATGAGAACTGATGCTGTGAACCTAGCCATCGACTTTGCCAATTAATGTCAGCATAATTTTAAGTACAACAAGGGGGGCTGACAACAGGAGCAACCTTTAAAGTTGACTAGAATTCAAAACAGAGGAGCTTTAGCTAAACAAATGCAGAGAGACAGAGTTTCCTTTAGTTGGGAGGGGGAAAGAGATGAATTTCTTGATGTGTGACTTTTATTCATTGTGGAAGTTGCTGTTGATCTCCTGGAAATTTAGCAAGTACAAAGAGCAGACTGATGACAATGCTGAGCAGATAACTCTCAGAGGAAAAAGACAGGTCATAATACATACAGGTGTGCCTACTGCATTTTCTGCTGCTGCATTTTAGCTGTTGCAGCAGCAAGCCAACCTGCTAGTATTTTATTTTCCTGGCTGACTTGAATACTGTGCTCTTTGCCAGGGCCAGAACTGACAGGTGGTGATGGCTGCATTTCAGAAGCCTCCTTGTGCCATGAAAACTCTGTCTTGTGAATGCAGGCAGTGCTGTCATTGTAGGACTGCTAGCATCCTAGGCAGGCAAGCTGGATGGCTAATTGGTTCAGGGCAGAGCATCAGGTTCTACAGTGAGCCTGAATCATCTTCAACTAGACGAGATGAAAAGTTAGTGGGAGATGTAGTCACCTTCCCACAAAAGTAAGTGCTCCAAACTCAGCTTTTCTCCTGCTGGTGTGTCAGGGCTCACCATGATTTAACCTGAGCAAACTGTTTTGATTATTGGAGTACAGATTAAAACGTGTGATGTTTCCTTGAGCACATGTACATTTTTTGCACTGCTACAGAGAGGTAGCACTTACTGAGATGGAAGACCGTCAGATCATGGAGTGTTTCTTTGCTTAAAACATTGTTTAATCTGGAATTTTAAAGGCATTCTTAAAAAAAGTAAAACAACACAAAGAACAAACTATTACACACATACACACCAAATTACCACGCAACATCAATAACCCAGATTTTCAGTTAAAGTTTAGCCTGAGCACTGGTTCTTTGAGAATCAGTGAGGCTTCTGACTAAACACTAGGCTGTTGTACTTCCAAGGGAGCAAAAGCTACATCTGGCATTTTGCGTGTTTGAATCTAGAGTTTTAAGGAAGGAGTTGTAGTAGGGGAGGCATCCTTATTCTTAGGCCTTATGAATCTTGGCTATTTTTCAGAGTGTGTCCAGGTGATAAGGAGAGATTGTATGACCAGATGCTGTGAAGGGTGAAAACGTTTATTTCACTAAACCTTCATGCATTTCTTGATCCTTGTTGCCTTTCAAAAGCTTCTAAATGACCAGTTGATGAAGGGAATGCTTGCGTTAACAGACTGTCTGCCTCCATTATTGTCCACAAGTCCCCAGGCCAGTGCATTTCATAAAGGTCAGGCTTGAGAAAAAGAACATGAAGGAGAACTAGAAAGAGATTGTTTTTCAGTGCTTCTGAAGCTTCTATCTCTTCTCACTTTGTAAAAATAAATAAATAAATAAAATAACAAAATAAAATTAAAAAACCCAAAGAGGGCCAGTCTGGCAGCTATCTGTCTCTCTCTGTTTTCAGTGATATGTTTGAAAAACATTGAACATACATGGCATCTCTTAATGCACCAATTAATGAATAGAGTGCAGAGATCTCAGGGCCTAAATCCGCTTCTTTCATTCTCAGAGGTTGGGGAGGAATCTAAGGCAAGAGCAGTGCCTTAAAAAGTGTGTGTGTGTGTGTGTGTACCATTGCTTAGACATTACTTAGATGTATATCTTAAAAAATCCAATGATGCACTCTGTGTAACTGTGATTGCTACTTAATTTTTCATGCTTAGTGAGATCACCGGGGCTGTCCCTTTTAGCATCACCCTTGTGCCTTCTGCAACACCTAAGGGGCCATCTCCAGCTCCCACGTTGGAATATCATGCCCTGGGAACCCTATAGACCAGTGGTTCTCAACCTGTGGGTCCCCAGATGTTTTTGGACTTCAGCTCCCAGAAGCCCTGAGCATTGACCATAGTGGCTGGGGCTTCTAGGAGTTGAAGTCCACAAACATCTGGAGACCCACAGGTTGAGAACCACTGCTATAGACCAATCATGAGCAAAAGCAAAGTGTTTGTCTGTCATGACTGAAAAAATCAAGTGCCCATTTGTCCCTGATGATGTCAAATCCTGAACCTGCCTCCTAAGCTGGGAGCCACCACATGAATTCTCTAAAGTGTTTGAAACAGCAAAACTCCAGTGGGAACTAAAGCCAAGACTAAATAAAAATATGCTTGAAGTCCTAATTTACACCAAGTTCAACTTTGTTTGCTAACATTATGGCAGTGTGTACCGTTTGAAATTTAGTATTTGGCTTGTATTTGGAGGTCGTTGTGGTGGTTGTTTCAATTAAAGGCCATTCTGTTGACTCCATGCTGTTGTTTATTTGGCTTGCGCATAAATCCAGATTTGACTAGAGACCTCACATCTGCCTGAAGATACCTTGTGGTGATCTGTTGTAGCGTGCTTTCAAGTTGTTTCTGACATGGCAACTGTACAGTGAACCTATCATGATTTTTCCCCCCAAAAAAAAGTTTGTTCAGAGGGCGTTTGCTTTTGTCTTCCTCAGAGTCTGATAGAGTGCGATTTGGCCAAGGTCACCCCATGCATTTCTATGACTGAGTGGGGATTTGAACTCTGGTCTCCAGAGCTGTAGTCCTACAGGCAAACCAATGTACCAGGCTGGCTCTCTCTTGTGGTTTTACCAAGCCTAAAATAAATCACCATAAGGAAAAACCAAAGGCCCCTCTTGTCAAATTTTCCCAGGATGGCCAACCAGATTCCTTTGGGAAGTCCATAAACACAGCATGAAGCTCTCCCCCATAGATAACCTTCCAAAACCTGGGATTTTGATAAACATTGGTCTATATATGGAAGCTCAATTCAGCCACCATAATTAATAGCCATTAATAAATCTATCCTCTATTATTTTGCTTAGTTACGCCATCACCTCTTCCCCATATTCACTATCGCAGGGGATCATCTGAACACCTTTCTTTCCTCCCTCCTTTCAAACTGACTCTTAGAAAACATGAATGACGCGTGTGTGTGTGTGTGTGTGTGTGTGTAGAGAGAGAGAGAGAGAGAGAGAGAAATATGGAAAATATTGAAACATTTTTGCATCCTTGATGAAAAGGGGGTGCCTGAAACACAGTTTTTCACTCCCTTATGAAACCGAAGAAGGAGTATCTCTTCTGCCAAAAGCAGCAACAGCAAAAGTGTGTATGTAAAATGGGAAGAATCATTATAAAATACACAAAACTCTCATAATCTTCTTCAGTTGGGGGGGGGACTTTTGATTTTTTTAAACCTTGTATGTAAGAGTAACATAAGTGAAGATTTGTATTCCATGTACGTGTATGCATACGCAAGCACATACACACAAGCATACATGTGCGCGCGCACACACTCCTGCAGAAAACAGCCTTCCATAAACCCCTTTCAAAGGAATGGGAGTGTTGCAATCTGGAGCCACAGTTAAATGCCTCTATTAAACTAGGCCTTGTAGCATCCTGGAAAAAGCTTGTACATCCCTTTCCTATATGGAGGAGCAGACCTTGGTTCATTGACTTTAGCAATCTGACATGTGGTCCATTAACTCCCCTTTGTTTGATGACATCTCTATAATATTTGGTGATCTATCAATTGGTAACTTAAATTCAGTTTGCACAGGCACCACTGTACCCAAAAACAAAGGGAAATAAGAATGGTAAGGGATTGAATGGAATGGAGCACTCTGTGGCTAGAATACAAATAGTGTGTCTTTAGCCTGAGCAGTTTTTATGCTTGGACATTATCCCCCATCATTGGCCTTTTAACATAGCTCTTTGGTTGAGTTATAAGGGTTGTTAAATATGAAGCACGCTTTAAAATGAGCCCTGTCTTGGCCAGCTTATCTTCTGGGAGGTTTTGCCATCAAAATGAGATGCCTTGGCAGCAGACGATGGGTCCGTTTAACAATGCCATTCAAGATTTGGGATCAAGGACATGTGAGAAATTTGAAACGTCAGATAAACTGTGCATGAAACGAGGTTACCGGGTGGTTGATGCGGAAGGCAAAAAAGTAAGAGGAAAAGGTGCTAGAAATTGTTGGGCTTTGAAGCTGTATATCTGCAGACAGCTGAAATTTGCCAAAATTTGTATTTTCACCTAAAATTTGAAACCTGAAACTCTTAATTCAAACTGCAAAATTGAATGCTTTGTGATGCCAAATGATATAAATAAAATGAGGTGATGATGTTCTGGACTGTTGTAATAATTTAAAATTAGATGAAATGGAAATTGCTTATGTGAGTTTAGATTTTATACCTAAATTACCTTGGATGTCACCATGCCTGAGAAAGGGAGGATAACTTGGAGTAATGAAGACTGGTTTTAAATTTTTCAGTAATCAGAACTTCTGTGATCTCTGAAAGATTTTGGAAAGCAGGAATGGCACCCATAAGATATCTGGGACTGCACTCTGCCTGTTTTCAATCCTGGGTCCCCTGCCAATGTTGCCCATTTTTTTCTCCCCAGAACTGGAAGTGATAAGATGGGCCTGTTCCTGAGAGAAGTAACTATTTTAGGCCTTTACGAGATTGGCAGGGAGAAAAATCCTCAGAATGGAGTCTGACATCCTCTGGAGGTTTCTAGTGATGCAAAGTATTGATACTGGGGAGTTTATCCCACAAGTGAGGGGAGAGGGTACAATATACTATTGTGTCCCACAGACTTAAGTGGAATTTATTCCTAGTAAATGTGAATTTGACTGTGGCCTTATTGCAGAAATTTACCTGCCCAATTTGTAACCTGAAAAACAGCCCACCAGCTATGCATGGTGATTTTTTTTTGGGGGGGGGGGTCTTGATCGCTTTTGACAGATAGCAAAACTGGGAAGGGGTCAAGCCTGTATAGGGATACTAGAATTGGACTGTGGAGTATGACAGGTTCCAAGTCATGCTGGGATGACATCAACAGACTGTAGCCTAGTGTATGTATCTTGTAGTTTGTCTGTGGCTTTATAAACTTTTCATTGTGAGGAAAAGAAAGGAGAGAAAGTCAGAAGAAAGTTGCATGAATTTGCAATGAAGTCAGGATTGGATGCTATCAATGACTGTGCCTGAGGAATTTGAGGGAATGGAGGTTTTGCAATGACCAGGGATGAAAATGGTCTTTGGGTACCAAAGGGGCAGCTTAACAAGACTGAAGCTGTGCAACTCTGAAATAATTGATATTCTTGCCTTTGGAAAATCTCAAGAATGGATCTGAGGGTTAAGGTTAAAATTTTAGATGGAGCAAGATGCCTGAAGCACAGCCCTTGGATCCAGGTAAAGTGCTGACATTTTCCTCTTGGGAGAACTAAGGTGCTGGCTTCTAGAAACTGCTGCTCATAGCAAAACTTTTTTTAAAAAAAAATAGGAGAGAGTGAAGAGACAAGATGATTTAGAATTAATATAAAATATAGAATCACATCTTGAAAGCTCCTTTTCTCTTTCTTAATCCACAGGTGCATTGTGGATAACCGGGTGACCAGGGTGGCCTGGCTCAACCGCAGCAGCATCCTTTATGCTGGCAATGACAAGTGGTGTTTGGACCCCCGGGTGGAACTTATTGCCAACACCAAAACTCACTATGCCATCCGGATAAATGACGTGGATGTGTATGACGAGGGGCCCTATACCTGCTCTGTGCAGACGGACAATCACCCAAAGACATCACGGGTCCATCTCATTGTACAAGGTAAGGATCTTGGAGAAGCCCACTCTGGCTGCAATCTGGTCTGAAGTCAGTGGCATTTGGTGTCGCTATATCGGTGGTGCGGTGAAGCCAGTCTGGGTTTTAGTCTGGAGAGCTGTTCAAAGTGCTGAACCTGTTTTGGAGATAACTCCTCAAAATTAAACTGGTGTCTGCTGTCGGTAATGGAATGAATGAGAGACTGATGCTTCAACCAGACAAGACAGAAGTACTGCTCAGTCAAGAGGCAGATCAGGAATAGGGATTCAACCTGTGTTGGATGGGGTTGCTAGATCTCAGGGTCTGGAGACCCTAAGTCTCCAAGTTTTGTGAATCACCTCCAGGTGGAGAGAAGGGTGCAGCTTTCCAGTTTGGTGGAAAGGGCCATGTGTAAATCTCCAACTCCACTAGAAGAAGAGGAGGCTGCTACAATTTTAAAGGCTTACGACTATCCAGGAGGTGGAGGGGTCTATATATTTACCTCGTTAGCTTCCTCTTTCCCTCCCTAGTCCTTGTGGCACCAAAAGTCACTCCCCTCCCACTCTTCATCTACCCTTTTGCTAGAAGTAAGATTACTAGATTAAATGTTTCTTTATTCCATCTCCCTAGGGAAGTGAGAAGGAATGGTCTCAGGTGATCTGGGAACATCTATTTTATCTTAGATTTCTGTCTTAATTTCCAAATGGGAAAATGTGTTCTCTCTCTCTCATTCTGCCCCCTATGTTTGAGTGACAATCTGTGAACAACTATGATTGGCAGTTAATGGACAAAGCTTAATAAAATGACCAGGGCTGCCCCAAGGCCTTAGGTGTTTGCTTTGAAACCCCTGGGCCTCAAGCAGTCCTGAGCAGGACCCATACTGCTGGATTGGGTTACACTCCCCAAGAAATTTCAGGTTTTGGACTCATCCCTGGAGGCCTGGGATTCAGCAGTGGCCAGCAGTCATTTGCACAATTAAAACTAGCGTGTCAATTGCACCCATTCAGATCATGTCAGATCTGGCCACAGTGATGCATAGCCTTGTCCCAGTTGGATTGCTGCAACAAATTCTGCAACAGAGGCAACAAATAGCCTTTGGAAACTATTCAGAAACTTCAGCTGGTCCAAAAAAGCTGCAGCTAGAGTGCTGACAGGGGCTGGCTTTAGGTAGTATATAACCTGCTGAAATATTCTCACTGGCTGCTGGTGTATTTCCAGGCACAATTCAAATCCCTGTATAGTTTTAGTCCAGACTGTCTGAAAGCCTATGTCTTCCCATCATCTGCCCAAGTCTTATGCTTTTTGCGGGAGGGCTTTCTCTCCATCCCACCACCCTCACAGACTTATCTTGCAAGGACACAGGAGAGAAGGTTCACAGTGGCTGCACCTAGGCTATGGAACTTCCTCCCAAGATTAGCTTGGTTGCCCCCTTTTAATTTTCTTTTTGCTGACAGGCATAGAACTCCCTGTTTATACAAGCCTTCAGCTTTAACTGATGAGTTAGAGGGACATGTAGTTATATGTGCTTCTGTTTAATATATGACACATGCACTGGATGTGTTTTAAATGTTTTAAAGGTAGCGTTGGATTAATGGCTTAAATGGTTTTAAAATTTTTGTACTATGTGCTGCTTTAGCTATTTTTGTTTTGTTTTGATTTACTTTGGAAGCCACTTTTTGAGTCCCGTCTGGGGGAGTGTGGCATGTAAATCTGATAGAGAGACAGAGTACAAATTAGAACCTGAAGCAGAATGCCAACCCCACTGACACGGAAGGCACCAACTAAGAGCTGTCGATGCTTTAGAATGGAGAAGGGCAGTGTTTTGGCTGATTGTGGGATATGAAACCTACAGATAAAGAATTGGCTGCTAGGGATGAAAATCTTCAAAAATGTTATTCATAAGCAAGAACAAATTTTTTTTAGCATTTTAATCCCCACTGTTGGATTCTTCTATACAGAAAACTTGCTTTCTGTACCAAAAAGGCATTTTTTCCTATACAGACAAAAATCCATTCTTCACACACAGTAAATTCCAAACTGTGGAGATTCTTGTCTGACCAGGATTCTCCTTGCCACAGCTCCTTAGCATTCAGCAAATCCATTCTTCATCTACTATGCAAATATTTTTGAATATTCATTCCATCCCTCTTGGCTAGTTAGTTCAAATCAGCACATGGAATTTATCTTTTCTTTAGCCTCCCATCTTATTCTGTGCAATAGTGCATAGGTCCAGATATATTTGACCACAGCTCAGTGGGAAATAATAAGGGTGAAAATGTAATCCTTTTTGAGAAATTCTTGCATATTTTTTTTGAATCTGAGGTGGAAAAAAAGCATGATAAATAAATAAAGGGAGAGATTCTGAAATCAAGGGCTTTACATGCTTAACTCTTAAAATATGGATGTGAATAAATGTGCAGTTAACCATGTTAGTGTTGATCTTTAAAAAACTTTCCAAATATAACACTGATGTGGCAGAAAGGTACAACGTGTTTGTCTTTATGACCAGAACACTTGTACCTATTACATCTGGCGGTGCACTTTCTGCAAACCATGCTATTCTTCCTTCAGGTTCCTCTTTCTCAGAGACATCTAGTCTTGTGCTTTCCATCAGCTTCTTTTTATCTGGGCTTCTTCTCTCTCTTCTGTATCCTTGAATTCTTACCTCCTGATATGCAGCCTCCTCCTACATGGGATTTTAATTTTACCCAGAGGACAACTGTCCGTTCTCTTTCAGAAATGGTGATGCAGACTGCAGTACCCTAAATAAATGAGTGCTGCATGCCAACATGCCACCTCAGCTGTTCAGTGTCAGAAGTTTTGTCACCCTAAGTACAGTAGAATATAGACGAAAATACTCCAGTTCTATTTCTGGTCCTCATATTTATTCAAATTCACTTGAATTTGTGACAAGAAAACCAGACAAATCATCCATAGACAATGGAACAAAAAGCTCAAATTAATGTTCAAATTCAGGTAGTACTGCTTATTCTTTCTCTCTCCCCCTCTTACTCCCATCTCTCCCTCTCCATTAGTTAAGTTGGTCTTAAGGGTGTGACATGAAGTTCAAAATTTCCTATTAGATGGACATACTACCTATTTCTAAACATGTCTATTGAAAAAGCCTGCAATACTATATGTGGAAAGGAAGCTTGCGAGATGGGGGAGTATAGAAAGTGTGGTGTTTACACAGTGCTGAAGTTCTAGAGCTGCAGTAGGCTTTTGAACAAGAATTACTAAGGGTCGGGGAATTCTAATTCCTTTTCTGCCAGCCATTTCTGTAGGAGTTGGCGGGGAGCCTTCTTAGCATGACACACCAGCTTGAGTATTGGAATCTCATCTAGGGCTAATTTTCAAATGCTGATGGGTGTATTGATTTGGAAACAAGCTGGGCTAAGCAAGGCATTGGTCTTGTACACCAAGTCGACCTGAGCTAATCCGTTGTCGATAGGCTGGAGTTGAGCGTTATTGACAGATAAATGAATAGGATGCCAAAAGAAAAGGAAAAAGAAAGAAAAAGAAAAAAAAATCAGGGCCCTTTCCCCTTTTTTCTTCTCCCCCTTTTTTTTTCTTAAAGCAATCACGGAAAATAAATAGAGCAGAATTCCCTCGTCATGCCATCACCATTACTTGTGAAACAACTTTGACAACAACAACAGAAAGGTGTGGGTGCATTACTAGCCTGGGCATTTTCTGTTTATCTTTGTAAGTTTTATTACCTGTCTGCTTCCCATAAATCAAAGCTGATCACGTGTTGGGGAAAATCTGGAAGCTGCAGTCAGAAGACCGAGGAAGTATAATTATATTGAATCCTTCCTCCTGCTGGTGCCATGTGTCCTGACCCAAATTCTTGATATCTTCTGGTATTTAAAATCAATCCTACCCATTTGCTATTTTTTCCCCTCTTCTCTTCATGCACTATGTTAAGGAAGATATCTGGTTTTCACAAGAGAGCAATACATTCTGTCAGAGAAGGCTTTACAGGATGTGATTCTTTAAGGTACAAGCTACCCTGTCATCCAAAATGGAAGTCTCTCTTAACTGCCTTTGAAGTTAATTGGAATTGGGAGTATTCAGAACAGTCTAGGATCTTAGAACTTTTGTGTGTTTATGTTGCTGATTGTAGCCCTCTCTGGACAGGTTGAGGAAGCTGCAGAATGAGACAAAGCAAAACTTTGATTTGTAAATAAAAGTTTGTGTGTGTGTGTAGGCGCGTGTGTTCAAATTGCCTGCCAATTTATGGCAACACCATGAATTTCATGGGTTGAGAGAGCGTGACCTGCCCAAAATCATCAGGTGGGTTTGTGTGGGACCCTGGCCTTCCAAAGTCCTGCTCCTACACTCAAACAATTACACTGCATAAAAACGTAGGTTTGTATAATCCTTGAGGACAGAACACTCAACCTGACTTTCAATAGCTCACACCCCAAAGTCCTTGAAATGATGCAGCTGCTATTGATTTAAGTGTTATAAAACTGCCCAGAGCCAATTGGGCTATGATGGCAGGGGGAAGGGGAAGGAATATTATTCTACAGAGTCTTGCTGTTAAAACAATTTGGTGAGACTGTTTAACGGGAGTGGGAAATGTCTTTTAGCCTGAGGTCTTAATTCAGTTTCAGATAAGTTCTTGGGAACTAAATTCCAGTGGCAAATCAAGCCAAAGGCAAAAGATGTAGGACCAATTACAGTTGGCCCTTGGCAACTACTTGGGTTTTGGGTCCAGGACTCCCCATGGTACCAAATTTTGTGGATGTTCTAGTCCCATTGTGTAGTAAAATGGTGTCCCTTATATAAAATGGCAAAATGAAAGTTTGCTTTTTGGAATTTTATTTTTATTTTGGAATATTTTCAAGCTATGGTTATTTGAATCCATGGATGAAGAATCTGCAGATATGAAGGCCACATATAAGCATATTTTAATCTAAAGCTCCTAGGGACAACAACTAAGTCTTAAAAGAAGTATCTCAACTTTCCAGAGGAGAAACCCTATGTTAAAGCTGGGAGTCCTCTGAACAACTAACCCCAGAAGGGCTAGTTTCAAATTCAGGGCCAGATATTCTCCACATTTATTACAGAGAGTTTTGGGTGTGGCTGGTAGCTCTATAGAAGGATCATGGAACAAAAGCATAAGATCATTGCTGGATCAGAATAATATTCTACCTAGTTCAGGATTCTGCTTCAGAGAGCTACCAAACAGCTGCTATTGGGGAATCTACAGATGACACACGAAGAGAAAAACTCTTCTGTGTGCTTTGATGCCACTCTTGTAAAAGGGACATCTTGGGGGGGGGGAAAGGCTGACTGGTGAAGTTACTAAGGTGATGTAACAAGAGGCAGACCCTTGTGACATCACAAAGCATGACACATTAAAGATCAAACATTGTTGCAAAGAGGATGCCATTTAATCAGAAAATAAGCAGCTTAACAAGAACAATGTATATGCACACACTTTTCAAGGCAGCGTTTTCACCCTGTGTTTCTCCCCCTCCCACTTTGAACCAAGGATCAGGGTAGAGGGGCCAGGGGTTGAGACTCAGGCTTGGACCTTGATGTTGGGGAACTTTAGCTCTCCATGAGGAGGCTTTATCCAGACAGCACAATGAATAGCTATTGATGACCCAAACCATCACTAAATATATATGCACCTGCTTTGTGCAAGTCCCATTTATGCCTTTCTAGGAGAGACAGCTGTTTGTTCACTTGTGCTCCTTTGCAAAAACCAGTGGCCATACTGGTAGGGAGATTATGGGAGCTCCAGCCCCCAAAAAGTAACTTTTCCCAGGCTTTATTGTCTTACAAGTTTCTGAGCGAAGCAAATATCTTAGAAATGTTGTGAAATTTCAATGTATTCTTAGAAGAAGTCAACTGGCGCTACCCCGGGCAATTCTCATGATTCAGGGAAGTGTGAATGCACAGCGGTGTATTGTCCTGCCTAGTCAGCTGACTACCTTAAGCATTCTCATTTCTGTTTCTACACCCCCCCCCCCGCAATGTGTCTGCCTTTTAACGTGTATGGTTTTCCTCTTGGAAGCTCATTGTTACAAGTGAAATGTTTTCATATCAGTGTTGGCTCTGTTTTTGTTGCTTTTGTTTTGCTTTACGGGCAGAGTGCTCCATTGCTGTGCTTAACCACCTGTCAGCATGGAATTAACTTTCTTTGTGTTACGTGGGGCCACGGATGGGAACGATAGGCCTAGTTAAAGCAAGAGTGCAGACGGTAATAGGGCAGATTCAACAGAGCTTTCAACATCCTTCTCTTAATGATAGGAAAGGGCAAAATCCTCCAAGTGAGATAACGATGGGGACATTTGACAAGCAATTAAATTCTGCCCTGGGGCTGGCAGCATCCTCTGTGGAGAACAGCCTCCAGGGGCATGGAGATCGCTCCCTCGCGACAGCTTCTTTCCTGTGTTCCTTTGAACCACACTGATGGATGCACCTGTTTGAAGGGCCGGAAACATAAAGTGCAAAGCTCTTAACATGTTGCAAGAATTCTCCTGTTTCCCTCTAAAACAGTAATCTTAGACCTACTTGCCTTGCAATTATCCCTTTTATTCTCAATAGGACTTACTTCTGAATAGAAGTTTACAGAGTTGCACTGTAAATGGAATCAAACGTCATAATCATGGCTGGAATTTTCCATAATGTGGGCATCTTATGTCTATATATAAATGTTTTATTCTGCTGTTCCCCCAGTAAGAAGACATGGAAAGTTTTTATTCTCCTAATATACTACATTGCCACTGCAGAGATAGGCCAGTCTGGGGAAGGCAACGCCTTGGGCTGCAAGCCAATTGGCTGGTGATCAGAGACGTATCTAGGGTGGGGCAAGTAGGATACGTGCCTCGGATTCCAATGCCAGGGAGATGCAACAAAGTAGTGCATGTAGGGGTGGGGGTAGGGGTTAGAAAGTAGAGGTGCAACTTCCTCTCTTGCCCTAAGTGCTGTACATGCTGCATATGCCACTGCTGCTGATGGACACCGGCTTCATCCCTGGTTTCTGGAATGAAAGAAGAAAGTTGGGAAAGTATGGTATCCAGCAGCAGGAACTCTTCCCCCTCCACCAGTGGTGGTAGTTCCCACAATCTGCTGGGGAAGGTGAAGTGAGGAGTGATGAAAGTCTGGCTCTTATTGTGAATGTCTGCTGAAGCAAAGGCACTGTGGGAGAGGTGACCAGAATAATTATCCATGGTGTAGCTGTGGCAGGGTGTGAGAGTGAATGGGGAGGTAGTGACAACTTCAGAGGGAAGACTGATGGAGCACCATTTCTATATGTTCTTCTTAGGCTGCCTGCTCCTAAGCTTTGTCACTGTTACACTGGTTGGGAAGAAGACCACCCCAGTGCCAAAAAAAAAAAAAAAGGGGTGTGTGTGTGTCCTATCTCTTTCTATGTTAAAAATATATACATGACAATTGTCTGAAGTTAAGAAAAAATGGTTCACTACTACTTAGATGACAGTGCAGCTGAATGGCTACGCTGCAGGTTTTGGCTCTGTGTATGTTTTGCAGCAACAGGTGAAATTGGGAAACTAAAATCTGCCATTCTGCTGCATAAAGGTTAAGGAAGCGAGCTAAGTTCTGCAATCAAGCATGTTCAGGGCAGTGGAAGCATATAAAGGACCATTCAACATTAGAAAAACATTGTTTCGGATTAATTGATTACTTGATTTGGATTATTTTATTTACTTACTTACTTACTTACTTACCTGGGACTGGCAGCATATTCTTAGGTGACTAACCTTCAAAAGAAATGAAGGCATCCTGGTTGTATTCCTGTCCTTAGACCTTCTTCCTTCCCTTCCATTGCTCAGTGAGAAAGGATTAAACAGAACACAGAGCCAAAAAAACTGCACCAAAGCCACTGGATTATAAGTCTCAAAAAGAGGGCTCCATCTGGATTCTTTGCTCTTTCAGATAGCTATTCTACCTGCAGAATGGTCAGGCCTTTTAAAGTTGTTCAAGGATGGCCATTCCTCGAGCCAATGGATTAAAAGGGGGGAAATTGGCGGCGGGGGGAGAGAATGAAAGAGAGAGAGATAGCGAGAGAGAGGAGAGATGAAATTATATTTGTATTTGTAATGCACTCTAAAACATTCTCAGTGACTTGCAGGATGCATTAAGGAAAGTTTGCCTTATCTCAGGGTTGGAAATGGACTTTGCGAAGGATTGTGTGCCTGCCAGAGTTTAATCTCACTTGGACACAAAAATTTGCATGATCAAAAACAGTGCAATTCTAGCAGGAGATATAGCAAAAGAGAAGGGGGGCTTTCTCTGCACACACATGCTTGTGCAGGTGATCTTTTTTTAAAGAATCTGAGGGATATTTGTGCTTTCTGTCCTCTTATCACTTTCCCTGCCTCTATCTGGCTCTTTCTTTTGTGTCCGAAGTAACTAATCACCCCCACCCTTTTTGTTTGGTTCAAATGAGTTTTCCCACTTCTTCTGTGCACTGAGTTAATCTCTAAATCCTGGCCATTGTTTGATAGTTAATTACCTGTCTGCTTTAGTAGCGTGACGGTGCTGCTCAGGTGAAGACAGGAAGCTCTATTCTCCTGCTGGCTTGCTAAAATGTGGATGATGCAGAAAAAGGAAGGAGGGAGGCTGCATGCTGCATCCCTTGTTCACATGGTGGTGGTGAAGGGCACAGTTGTTCCTGTCTGAGGAGCTCCCAAACAAGGTGTGTTCTTGTAAAAAGCAGAGCCTGTTCTCTGTGTATGGTGAGCCATTTTTCTTCCTTTTGCCTTTCTCTCTTATGTTTCCCTTATGTGAGATAGTTGTAGGATAGGCCTACCCTGTTCCAGAGAGATGAGCGATGAGGAGAGTGTACTTATGGTTCAAGAATACAAGAAATAGATAAATCAAGGTAGTCCGGAGTCAGACAGAGAGCATCCATGAAAGCAGAAGTGTGCGTGGTGTAGTCCTAATTCTGATGATGAAGAACAGTCTGAGAAATGTCTAAATCCAGTCAGGCAGTCATCAAAGAGAATAACCCAAGGAGCAAGCTGAGATAGAGGGCCTTTCTGCACCACACTGGTATAGTGCTATTATTCCACTTTCAACATCCTGTGGAATTCTGAGGTTTGTAATTTACTGAGTCCAAGGAGCTCTCTGGCTGAGAAGTCTAAAGGCCCCTCCCTAAACTGCAAACCTCAGGATTCCATAGGATGTTGAAAGTGGAATAAGAGTACTACAACAGTGTAGTGTGGAAAGGCCCTGAGAAACTAAGAGAGCAGGGACTATTTACAGTGCTGAACAGTGCTAGTGGAGCTGTTGTCTTGCAGTGAAGAGGTGGCTTTGGTTGTGCTAATTTTATAGCTAGCTGTAAAGCAGCACAGCTGGCCTAATCACCTTTGTAGTTCCTTTTTAAAGCACGCCAAGATGTTTTCTGCTCTTTTGTTGCTTCTGTGGTGGCTCTGATTCTTGCTTATCGGGGTCTATATGAGACAGAGCAATCTCTGCTTCCAAGGAAGGCCTGCCAGCCACCTCTAGCTCCAAATGGAACCTGTTACATGGGGTCTCCTCCCACATCAGAGAAAGCCTTCCCTAGGAGGGCATGACAAAACCTATGCCATGGTGCTGTGCACACAGAAGATTTTGGGTTACGTTCCCTATATCTCCAGGAACAAAGATCAAGTGGCAGGTGCTTCGGAAAGAGTTTTGCCAGAGACCCTACAAGCCAGAGTCAGCAGTGTCTGTAGCTTCCATGTCTTTGGGGCAACGAATCTACTCTGGGATTTAATCCAGACTTTAAAGGGGCTAATTAAGGCGCCAAACCTATTCCCCCACCTCCAAAAGGGATTCAGCATCTTGAATAGCTCCTCTGAAATTCATACGGAAACTTGGAGCAGATTCAGCAGCCAAATGACAAGCTGGGCTATTGTGCCCTGTAAAGAATATTGACCAAATTTCTTGTTCGATCCGGGCTGTTCCCGAGTTGATGAGAAACCTCAGTAAGAAATTCTCGAGTCCCATGAGATTCCTTACTTCTGGGAGACAGTAAGATAAGGAGTGCTATTTTTTTTTCTCACCAAAGTCTCCATAATGTGTGCAAACTTTACAGAAGATACCATCCTACCCCTTTGGGAAGGAAGCCAAGAGAAGCAAAGTACTTATATACACAAGCAAGCACAGAATGTTTGGCTGCTTCCTGAATAAGACACACAACCCTGCCCCTGCCCCTGTCCCTGCTGCTTCTAATCCTCAAAGTCTATACAGCAGAGCAGAATGCAGGGTAATTTTGCACCATTGTGTGCCTTCTGTGATTTGACGTCCTGGTTTGCTAACTAATATAGGCTGGGGACAAGGAAGTATTTCCTTGAGAGAACATGATGGGCTTCAAGAGGGCTTGTATTATGTCCTTCTGAACTACAAGTGCTGTGGTTCCACTTTAACTGCTATGGTACTATCCTATGGAATCCTGAGATTTGTGGTTTAGGAGAATTTGCAACCAGGGAGTTCTAGTGTCTAACCAGAGTACTTACTCCAGGATTTCATAGGAAGCCACCATAGCAGTTAAAGTGGAATATAATACTAAAAATGTATAGTGTTAAAAGGGTCCAAGGTATGACTCATGTCCTGTCTGTCTGTTATCAAGTATAGTTTTACTGCTCCTTAAGATACTGGTATTTTATCAATAGATATTTTGAAATATAAAAAGGAATAGAAATGGCTTGGATAAGGTCTACATGGTCCGTGCTCACACTTTACAATCTCACTACCCTTCCCAAATTTCTTGAGCTTCTTTCAGAATTACTTGCTTATTTTTCTTAAGTGGAAAATTCACAATTGGCCTGGAGTTTTGCAGTGGTAACCCTATTTACTAGGAATGTTTTTGTTGTTGCTGCTGATTTACACCTCACCCCCACTTACTTCCCCCTCTTTGTCTGACCTCAAGCTTATAAATCCAAATGCTCCAATCTGACCTCTGTTTACATGTGTCACTAGAGCCAACGGAATCAGTCATCTGTGTTACTTTTCTGAATGGCTTCCCATGAAAGCCACCATCTTGAGTGGTGACATTCCCCCCACCCCACCCCGCTTGGCTCTTTCATTCTCAACTTAACCTAAATAATTTCTGGCTCCCTGCCATTTGCTGACTATGACCTTCCGCTGGCACTCCTGCAATTCTGTGTACCCTCCCTGTCTCCATATGACTGTGAGAGGGAGGGGAGAATATCTCCATTCATTGAACAGAAGCCAGTGCAAACAAAACAAAACACTGTTTTCACTCCAGAAACAGATTTTTTTGGGGGGGGGGTTGGAAAACAGGCATTTTTGGGTGCTAAACAGTGAAGCTGCAACCTCTTTAAAAGGTGAGTTCCCATTCCTGGAGGCTTGCAAGAGAGGCCATTCATGTCCTGCGTTTGAGGGCTAGCAGAAGGGAAGTCCATGATGCCTGGAGGGAGAGCAGCAAAACAGCATTTAGGGGCCTGCCTGTGGCCCCAGGGCCCACCTCTGTATTATGCCAAGGATGTTAGTCGGAGATAAATGTGGACGGCCAGCACCGTAGTTTGTGCACTAGGTTATAAGAAGCAGGAACAAAATAACTGTTGACAAGTTCTAAACTATGGTTAGTCGAGATGGAAACAGAAATCAAAGGCATGAAAGCAAACACAGAGAACTTGATCGTAATCAGGAATGTATGCAGGAGACAAAGGATGGGTCACTTCTGTAGTCCTGAACTCGTACACTGATCAAACTATACAGCTGTCTCTTGAAAAGTGCATAGAGACTATCTGCCTGCATTTAGAAATGTAGCCTACTAGGGAGAAAGGTTCTGTTAGTCTCCCTGAGAAAGGTTCTGTTAATCTCCCTGATGCACTCTTTTCCTGTATTGTACAGATAATATAGTACAATACAGTCTACAATACAATTGATTAAAAACATCAACCCTATAGTTTGAAAAGGAGATCTAAGAAAGACTTTGAAGGGCTCTACAGACCAAGAAGGACTCCGCCACTTGATTTTGAGGAACCATCTTACTGTGTTGTGTCCTCTTGTATATTCCAAACGTTTGTCAACATCCAAAAAAGTCATTGAGAAATATGGCTACTGACAGAATGCAGGGATATTTATGGTGGACTTGCATAACAAGTTGCACAGCCAACTTATTAACTTTCACTTTGGATCCTGATGGGTAGGATTTCTCACTTGCTAAACTGCTCCCGTAAGGCTGGCCATGAGGAGGATTTTTAATAATAAATATGCAATATTTTTGTCCCATTCTTTAGGCCTTCCCCCCTCCAAAACAAACAAACAAACACCTCTTGAAGATGCTGATATATAACTTGTCTCATTGTGTATTACTCTAACACACAGTCCCTGTCCACAGGATTGTAGGCAGGACACAGAAGGAGAGAGGAATGTTGAGGAAAGAGGAAGACAAATCCAATAGCATTGTGTCAGGTAACATTTAATGAGAGTTGGGAGGGGAACTTCCAGGGAGCAGTCTTTCAGCCAGGCAAATAGCATGGCCCTGCTCCCCATTTCATCTCATTCTTCTGCAGCCTGCTGGTATGGCCGCTGGTAGTGAGCAAGATAAAATTCACCAGAAGAGAACTATGGTAAGGAGTGGCAGTGTGGGTTTGCAATTATAATATGCTTGCTAGCTTTGCCAAGTTTCAGCTAAGTAGTATGGCATGGACCCAGCACTGCGCGACTAGACACCTTTGGCTTGCTTCGCAACTGACCATTCGTTTGACCCCCAGCCGAGTCACTATTGCACTCTGGCAATCAACATCTGTGCAGTGGTGATAATAATCTTGGCCCAGCTCATAGCGGGGCTGAGAGGATTAATTATCTAATATCTGCAAAGTGCTTTGAAAATGGAATGTGCTAAGTGTTATTATTAATTAGCAATTACCTTGCCTGAGGTTGGAGAGGGAGGGGAAAGAGAATGAAATGCTGAAATGGCAGTACCCGTCCAACGGCATTTCTGGGCCAGGATATTTCTTGAGGTCATTGCTGTGAGGTCTCTTTGACCACTGATTGCTAATAAGATATGGCTGTGATCAGAAACAAAAAGGGGGCATCCAAACTCGAGCACCTTTTGTTTCCAATGTATGTCTTTTTTCTTAGCTTCCTTTCATCTCAGTTGGGGTCCTACACAGTCAGAATGTGAAAAGTTAGTTTTAAGAAGAAGCAACAGAATGATTTACCTTCCAAAACTGATGATTGGTAGCATAATGATCTTGGACCTCAATGTTCTCAGAGCAGTGAGACAGGGAAGAGAGAAGGAGCTTGTTTGTAGTTTCTCTCTCTGATCATTTGGGTTGAGGTTGGTTTGACCCTTTCACTGTTCCTGGACTGTAAATCATTTGATGTTTTTCTCCCTTCTTGATTATTTGCAGCTGAATGTGTGAATTAATGCTACTGGTGTTCCAGGTGATACAATAATTCTGCCAGTGATGTCATTCTGATAGTAGTGGACCATCCTTACATGTAGGTCTCATCTCCAGCCATCCAGTGCTGAATCTCCATCAAGTGGTGAACCAGTTCCCCATCTCGTTCTGTTAATGTATCTTGTTCTGCTAATGACAATAAATAAGACAACAACAGCAGTGGGAACAACAAAAGGAGAATGAGACTGAATCTGTTGCAGAATGATTTGTTTCACAAAGTCAGGAATGATTTATTCCGTGAACCCGGCAGCTTCTGTTTCACTAGAGCTGTACAAAAGAGCCCCTCTTAATAACAGACTGCAGAATTTTCACCTTGCGTTTGCATGATACACTTTGTCCCACATTAACAAACCCATGGGAGTGAAGAGATTTTGCCAGCAGGGGATGGTGGAACAGCTGCCAGTTCTGAGTAGCATCCATTCTTCTCAAATGCAGTTTGCTACAGCTTCCAGGGGAGGGAGGTGTTGCTGCTGCTATTTCCTTACTGGCGGCTGAACTTTATATTATTCTTTTTTTAGCAATTAAACTTTTATTGGTCAGATTTTTCTGTGTTTTGTTCTGTTAAGTGCCACTGTATCAGGGCAACACAGCAAAAGCCCACAGCTTAATGGTGAAACAAATGGATGATGAGTATGCACAAGGCTTAAGCGTCTTCATTTTAAGAATGGCTTTTAGGTAGGCAGAGCTGGGAAGAAGCTCTTTGCCAGAAATGCTGGAAAGATCCTGGCAGTTACAGCAGATGGTTCCAGGTTAGATGGATCAATCAATTGACATAGCAGAGGTCAGATGGGTGACTGAGAAGAGTTTCCAATGCTTGTGGGTAAAAGTTCCAACCCTTACATAACTTTTTATTCAGGGATTGGAAATCTTTGGGAGTTTTTTCTTCTTAAAACTGCAGAAGTCCCTGAAACCCCCATTTGCCATGGTGATTAGGAAGTGCAGCACTCCAAAGCAACTTTTCTAGGCTCTGTTTTTATCCTTTCCTTATTCAGGGCTAGTCCTGATATATATCAGGGAGAGTCAATCTGCTTCAAGTCACTCTACAAGAGAGAGGATAGAAGAAATGGAATGGGATCTTTTCCTGAAAGAACAGACACAATTTTTGCAGCTTTTCCCCCTTGTTTCATAGGTCTGACCTTCTCCTGCCCCACTTTTCTGCGCCAAGCTTGTTGTGGCCAAAAACACAGACAAACTTGATTCTCTTTGAAGCTCCAAGCAGGGCTGATTGAGCTATTATCATAATAATATGCATTTTTTTTCCCTAATCTCTAAATGTACTTCCAGCCATTTCCTGTTTGAGAAGCATTTTTAGCTTCCCATGTGGCTCCTAAGCAGCCTTGGGGAAATAAAATTGTTCCCCAGACCCATTAAATTGGCCATCCTCATTTTGAAGTGTTGACCACGGATTGGTCATAGAGAGCATTTGGGCTTTGCTTCAGACAGTGGGGTGCTTAGGGAGCCACCTTCTTTGGCAAAGCTAGAATTAATTAAATAAAATAACAAAAGGAAGCAGAACACAACTGCTAGCCAATGTGCTTAACTTGTATATTTTACTGAGAGCAGGAGCGTTTACATTTCTAGATGCAGATGGATAGCAATGCTTTTAGTTCAGAGTATGTAACACAATACAGATAATATGCAGCCGTCTTGTCCCCAGAGAAACAGAATGGACACAAGGATGGTCCAGGTCCTTGGGACTTGCAGCCGTGGCCACTACAATGACCTGTTGCCCCTTTTGCCTCATAATTCCTCCTGGACCCTGGCTTCTTCTCATTTTTCTAAAAGATCTACAGAGACAGCATATAGCTAGGAGGGAAAGCCCAGCCAGGAACATTAATTTGTGAGGGTGAGAGCAGAAGTTCTTTGTAAGGGCTCAAAGTGGTTATTCCTAAATACAGACAAATGACATTGTCTCCTGTAGAATCTGTGTTGGAGTTCAGGCTCTTAACTTCTACCATTGCTTTTAGGTGACCACCTTTGTTACAGTAAAAGAAGGTAGCTGGCTACTTACTAAAGGACATTCTTCACTTCGAACGTGATCTGTAGAGAATCTCCTCAGAATTGTTGGTGTATCTGATTATTTGTAAGGAGGCTTCCTTCCTCATACTGGAACCCACAATTTTAGGGAGAAATGTTTGGTGTGGGGGAGAGATGAGGGGAAGCTGTAGGGGACAGCTACTATGATGATGTCAGTAAGAATGGAGCAAAGCTGAGTTCTGGTGAATGCCATGCTTCTGTTCAAGAGTGTCCTTTCTGGGATGGAATATGCCAGCAAATTGGGTGAAAATCTTGTGATGCAGGCCTAGATCAAAAAAGAGGTGGTCTACCAACCTGTGCTCTGCATATAATTTGCATGATATGCATTATATCTAGGACTGGATCAACAGATCTGTGGAAAACAGCTGGCAGGCAGATGTCCCTAGCTTGTAATGTGTGATTAATATATTTCCAGTACTATGACTTCGAACTATCTGCTAGGGATTTATATCAATGCTATTTTCATTCTTGCATTCTAGAATGAAGAATTTCAAGTATTTCTCCCTGAGTATGCAGGAGATTACAAGAGTTTTTGCACATTTTTCATTTTTTTTTCACTGTTTTTTTTCCTCAAAAATAAAAAGTTTGCACAAAAAACACTTTTGTGGCCAGTGCTTTTGCACATTTTGCAAAAGTACCCCCAAATATGTGACCTTTGCTACCAATTTGAAGTGGTTTTCTGTCTAGTTCATACTAAGTATCCAGACACCTACTGTTGTGTCCTGGGGCCCTTTCACAGTACAGAATTATAGGACTATGATTCCACTTTTACTTTCATGGCTGCATCCAATTGAATCCTGGTATTTGCAGTTTAGGGAGGAGGAGTTAGAATTTTCAGCCTGGGAAGTCTAGTGCCTCACCAGATTCCAGATATCAGAATTGTATAGGATGTTGCCATGGCCATTAAAGTACATCCATATTGCTACAGTTCAGTAGTGTGAAAGTGCCCATGGTCTTGACCTGATGGTTCACTCTTGGGGACCTTTTTTGAGAGGACCACAGTTGCTAAGCACTCCTTAACTTTTCAGTCCTTGGATATTTTACACTGTTGTTATTCTTCACTTGTTTTTTTTTTTTAATTAAAGAACAACTCTGGATACCAGAAATTGGAATCAATGAGACCCAAATTCCTCCTGTGTGCCAGCTCTTCATGACCGTCTGGTATCAGCTCTATGCTGCCAACTCAGCCTCCTCTGGGAGTTACGTGTTTGAAAACAGTACAGCAGCCTCATCTGCCGTTCAGTGTTTTTCTCCATCGTTTGCTTTATTAAATATTGATTTTCTGTTGCATTATTAAACCTTAAGTCTTGGGCATAAATTCTGATCTTTTATTTTAATCCAGCACTCCTCTCCCCCATCCTTCTTGCCCTTCTTAGATCTGTCTCACCATCCCCACTTCCAAGGCTGGGTTTTTCAAGTTATGGAAAGAAAGATTCTCTTGCACAAAGCAGATTCAGCAACTGAATTCCTGCTTTTGTATATCCTGGCTACATCATTTTCATCCATTGTGCGAAGATGTATTACTCATAATGGTGCTAGAGAGTGTGCAGGGGAGATATTATTCCCTGGCCAGCCTACACATTATGCTGAAAGCACACACAACATTAATTTCATGGTATAAGTCCATCCTGTCATAGAATCTTTTGACACTGTGGCAAAGCATGAGCCTGCTGTCAGGCACCTTTCCTCTGAAACTTCTTTTACTCAAGCCATACATTATTAATCCTGGTATCTTGCTAGAGCCAGTACTTCCTAGTAGTATTTACCTCACTACTGCAAAATGTTACATGGGAGGCTTTCTTTGAAGACCAATTGAGAGCTATAAAGAGTCCAAAATATGGCTCCTACTAGATTGTTGACCAGGACAAAGTACATGAAACTTGTCTTCTGAGTTGCTAAAACACCGAGAACACTGTGTTTCCAAGGACCATTCATAATGTCCATTTCCTCATGGGGTTTTTAACATGGGGCAGAGAATCCTCCAAGGAGGATGTCTGCACCTGGGAGCGGACTGGGTTGGACCTACTTAACCTAGATCCGTACCCCAGCCCACTCCGGAACGATCCCAAGTGGTCGTCCAGCATGCTTTTGAAAGACCATTAAAAACAGGTCTTTCAAAAGCACAGAGTGCGCCACTGCGAGCCTGCTCCCTTATGCAGTTCGCAGGCTCGCATTGGTGCGAGCCTGTGATCTACCAGGGGCGGGCTTTAGGCTGGTGAGCTTCAGCGGTTGGTCGAGACACTCGACCAACCAGAAGTCACCATTTTTGTCCCCAGAGCAGTGTGGAGTGGCGGCCACGGACTGCTCTGGAGAAGCGTGGACCGGACCGGGGAGTCCAAAAATCCGGTGAGTAGCAATTCCCTCGCCCCGTGCAGAAATGGCCACTGTTTAAAGGCATTAAAAACTTTTAAAGGCATTAAAAACTTGGGGCTTGGATATCTTGCACATGAGCCTGCCAAAATGCTAAGATTTTCTTTTGGAGAGAGTGTACCACTTTCTGCAATAAGCAGGTAGAGACTGAGATGAGGCTATGTCAACAGGAGTATAGTGTTCAGACAGGGAAGCCATAGTACCACTCTGTTGGTCAGATCTCACCTAGAATACAGTGTACAGTTCTGGGCACCACAGTTCAAGGAGCATATTAACAAGCTAGAACATTTTCCAAAGAGGGCAACTAAGATGAGAAAAAGTCTGGAATCTGAGTCCTATGAGGAACGCTTTATGGAGCTGGGTATATTTTGCCTGGAGAAGAGAAGATTGAGAGGTGGTATGATTTAAATGTTTAAATACCTAAAGGGATGTCATGTAGAAGATGGAGCAACCTTGGTTTTTGGCAGCTCCAGAGCCTAAAACATGAACCAACAAATTCAAGTTGCAAGAAAAAAAGATTCCATCTGAACATTAGGAGAAACTTCCTGATGTTGAGAGCTGTTTGGCAGTTCTCCTCATTTAGAAGATTTTAAACAATGGTTAGATGGCCATCTTTTGGGATTGCTTTAAGTATATATTCCATGTGGCAAAGGGTTGGACTAGATGGCCTCTGGGACTCTTTCCAGTTCTGTGGTTCTATAAGAAAAAGGCTTGAGGCTCTCCCAGCACACCAAAGAGCAGCAAGGTGGTTTTTAGAGGTGTGTGACAAAATGTAAGAGGAGCCTGGGTGGAAAAAAAAAATGACCCTGAACCCAGGACCTGCCTCATGAGGTGGTTGCCTCATTCTGTTCAGTGGCAGGGCTAGCTCTGACTATTGTGCTAAAATTACACAGACTGAAATGTGTGATATGCAGCTCACCCCTAAAGTTTGGCTTTTTTACCTTCATGTTCAGAAATATTGTGGATGGCATGATGAGATGCAGGAGTTGTCTTGAGTCCAGAAAATCACAAGAAGACACTTTTGATGTTTTTCACTTAAATGCTGCTCTTGGGCTGCAGGAGGCTCAAGAGACACTTATAAATAACAACCTTCTCTCCAGGTTAGGACTCAGTTGTTGCCAGAAAAAAGAGAGAGAGAGAGGGAAAGGGAGGGGGAAGCTGCAAGAAGCCACTGGCTGGCTGGATCTCTGCCCACAGTTGGCTGGAAGGGAAGAGAGTTTGAACACATGGACACTGGCATGCAGATGATAGTCAAGGTGGATTGAGCTGACCTCTCCTGACTGGGCTATGATCACTCTCCCTTTCCTATCTGAAAGCTGCATATGGGCTCCCCATACCAAGGACTGGCACTGCCAGGAGCCAGGTGCCTGAGTATGCTTCCAGAGCCAAGATGAAAACATGGCCAGTGATTAATGACATTTTAAAAAAGGCGGTGGTATGGGAATGCTAGTAGAAGGAGAGTTTGTGGAGTTTGCAGGCTGCTTTTGGATGCCAGACAAAATGCCAGGCTTTGAGCTGCCTGGACTTTGCACCATTTCCAACTGTCCTCTGAACCAGGGATGTCTAGCTGGCAGCCTAATGATCCTATCCAGCTCTCTCACCACTGCTCTAATGAGTCCCACTGAGAACAGAGGGGCTTTGCACTGAAGGGATGTGCAGAGGATTACAGCCTGAACCAGGGAGAACTAGGTGATATAAGGGGACACATTTGCTTGCAAAACTATTGTGGGGATCCTGATGGGTTAATTATAGGAGATCAACGGGAGTCAAGTCTCCCATTTTCCTTAAAAACACTTGCCTTTAAAAATGTTTATTTGTAATGGTTCCTCAAGAGAGCCAGCACGTGTAGTGATTTTTGCTTTGGACTAGGACCTAGGAGGCCAAGGTTCAGTTCCTCCCTGAGTCATGGAAACCAGTTGGGTGGCCTTGGGCATGTTGCACACTCTCAGCCTCCAGAAAATCCTGTGGTAGGTTCACCATAGGGTCACCATAAACAACTTGAAGTCACACAACAACAACAAGTGGTTTTCTAAGGCACAAAGGAAATATGCGTGCCAGTTTCCAGTCCAATGGGGCATCCTTTCTGTGCTTGGAAAGGCTCCTAAATTTTCAGAACTGTTAGCCAGCTTCCTTTCTCTAATTCTTCCTTTCTCTAATTGTATCCAGGTGGTTGGACCTTAGTTTTTGCTCCTCTTTTGCTTACTCTTTGCTTTCAGGTGCATTAGCTCAGTTCAATTTAGTTTATTATTGTAGTATTTTTCTTCTTCCTTTGACAGAACCTGTCCAAAATATTATATTTTTTCTTTGCCCCTTCAGCTGCAAGGCTGTGTAATTGATGGCCATGCCACAGTCTCCAAGCCTAGCATTAAAGCCTCCCTTGTTGTGATTCCAGCACAGAGTTCATTACTTTTTGAAAAGCTTCATGCCTGTTTGTGTTCAAATTATGGCTGTTCTGGAGAAAGGAGGCTATTGTCAGGTGCAGAGAAAGGGGGAGATAAGAGCCTGAGCTGAACTTGTCCAGGGCCCTCTGTAACTCTACTTTGTTCTCTTGGAAAGAAACGTTGCATTGCAAAGGAGCCTTTGCGTACATTGGAAACTCAGATATTTTTCTTGAACATGAACTAAGATAATTGTCCTGCTATCTTCCACCTCATCGATTTGAAAATAAACAAATAAATGTGTAAACACATGATTCCCATGGGGAGGCACCCAAGGAAGTTAATTATAACATTGCAAAGGTTGAAATTAGCTAGCTTTGTTTGCATTTTGCTATGGTAACCTACTAAGGGCAAGAATCCAAGGTTGTACTTCTGCTGGATCCCATTGCTTCTGTCAGAATCAGTATTACTGTGTCCTTCAGCATCCTTCTGTGCGCTGAAGACAAAAGCTTGTTCCTAAAAACTGGGAAGCCTGGAGCTATTTTTTTTCCTGTACAGTAGAGAGTTACAGTGGAAGGAAGAGAGGAAAATCCAGTGTCTCTGTATTTGATACTGAAAAACACCCTTTAGATCTTGAAGAAATTGTTTAAATAATAAAACAATTTATATACAGGGACATTTTCCACAAGGAGGGGGTTGTAAAGTAATTGAAAGATTTCTGTGGAGGAGAATCAATCTCATGTAAGGATGCGAATCTTCCTTTTACTCATACCAGCACACAGAAATGAAGAATTCCCCAAAATTATCTCTTCTCTCAATAACTCATTATAAGGGCTTTTTTAAAAAAATGTCAGCTGGGTGGCTAGCATTTTTTTGAGGAACTAGCCTCTCCTTCTGCATACACCATAGCTTTGCCCAGATACATTTTAGCACAGACTACAGAAACCTCAATAAAACCCCAATAAACCCTTTCCAAAAGCAAAGTGCTCCTTGCCTCATTCTTCTACATGAAGTGAGAATCCTCTTGGAACCTGGTGATTTCTCAGCACATTCTCTCACCGTATCAGGACTTTCTCAGTTTGTCAAGAATGATACATTCTGTGAATATTCTTCACTTCCTTAACCTCTTGTCAGCGAAGACAAGCTTCATATCCATTCTGGGCAAGCATTTCTAGTGTTCTGCCATCAGATATTAAGGACTATTGTAACACTTGGTGTAGAACTTGTGGTGAGGTTTTCATTATTCTGTTAGAGGCTAGTGCTGAAACAAGTTGTTTTGAGTGCCAAATTTAATAAGTAGTAATAGTAGTAGTAGTAGTAGCCGTTGTTGTTGTTGTTATTAAGCAGCTGTCCTTGAAAGTATAAGCAAGCTGTAGTGTAGGGAAGCAGAAAACTTGTCTGTGTTTAAGGCACATAGGAGGACCCTTTGCTTTCTGACATTCCCTTCTCCCATTCAAAGATAAATGAGAAAGATAAGCTGGACTGGAGATGACTCTAGATCACTGGTCACTGGTGGATTTGGTCAGGATAAAGATGCAATCCTAGCCCAGGAAAAGGCATTTGTATGTACTTATTTATCATTGTCCTTTTATTTTCTGCCAGCCCCTTTCTTCCCTGACTGCTTTACTGGCTTTGCCCGGTTAAAACACAGCAACAGCAAACTGATTACAAGGATTTGAGATGCTGTGACACTTCCCTGCCAGAAAGTAATTGATTTATTAAAGACATTACAATACGTGCATGGCTTGACATAAGATGTTCCTTTGAACTTGCGAGCTATAAAATCTCGGGGGAGTCTCTTTAGTTTCAGCACCGGGGACAGCGGCACCTCCCTTCCTGACCTCCCTCCCTCATCAGCCAGCCTTCAGTCCAATTTCATTTTCAACACTGCAAGTAAATATCTCAGCAAGATGACTGTAGTCCAGTGGCCACAGTGCGATCCATTTTAATAACATTTAAAAATTCAAAGTGATTGTTAGCTGGCTGGAAATTTATAATTTCACACTCAAGCCCGCCTTGGGGAGAAAAGGAGGGGGAAAAATAGAAAACTGAGAAGGAGGAAGAATAGATGGATAAGAGGAACAGAGACAAATGAAGTAGATTTTTTTTAAAAAATGGAAAGTAACTTAATTAAAAGTGCAGGAATGATGTTTAAGAAATAATGATTGATAAATGTCTTTGTTTTCTTCCCTCCTTTCTTTAAAACATGGGACTAAAACAGAAGTAAACTCAGTCTAAGCAATCAATAGGAAAGAGGAGGCTGGAAGAGGAGGTGGTGGAGGAGGAAAAATAGTTCTAGTAGTAGTATAGTAGTAGTCATAATCTCTAAAATAGCAAGGAACAAGCAAAGAGAAGATGTCATGGCTGATAGGACTTAAGCCTTTAAAGAAAAATGAAAACAAAAGGCAACTCTCAAATGCCACATGAAATGCATTTGTATACTCAGTCTGCTTATTTGGAATAACTCTTTTTACTAGACTTTCTACTAATATTTTGCTCAGATCTGTCACGGCATAAGACTGACTGATACTAATACTTTAATCAAAAAGTTTTCAATAACAGGGGCTGAAACATCAAATGTTAGTGGTGAAATAGATATGAGAGGATCTATCTCACAGGCTATCTTACTGAGCTGGTTCCTTCTGTTTCTCCTCTTCCCATGATGGAGACTTGTTGTTGCTTTCCAAGGAAACTTCCAGTGTGATCCCTAGCTATCACGTTAATATATTCTGTGCCACAACAGCCTGGATACTCTAAACTGTAGCATTTTACTCCTGTCAGATTGACATGGACATCTTTAGGCAAACATTTTCATTGATAAGCCTTAATGAGCATAAGTTAAGATGATCTCATTTTTCTGACAACCATCTCCAGAAAACACTTTGTCACTTCTAATTTCATACTTGGAAACTGAACAAATGACATCACATTAAGAAATGCCTATCACCAAACCTTGCCACCTTTTGTACAAACAGTGAGTGATAAGCATTAGCTAAACAAGCAAACAAACAAAAAAGCTACCTGTCTTCAACTGTACTTTCTAGAATGAATAAAGCTCCTAATCTGAGGACTTGCTAGAATTGCCCAAAGGAAGGGTTCAGTGTTTTAGCACATGTTTTCAATGCAAAAGGACCTAGGTTCAATCCTTGGCATTTCCATGTAGGATGTCTGAAACCTTGAAGTGCCATTGCCAATGACGGCCAACAATACTAACATGACTCAATATGAGAGACCTATATTCAATCAATGAGTCAATCAATCAGTTTATTATATCCCACCTTTTCCTCAAAATTGGGAGTCAAGGCTTATGTATTCCTATATAAGATATATATATTTCTATATGACTTAAATATTCCTATATAAGTCTCATTTACCTATATCTATGGTAGTTCCCTTTCATCTTTTCTCCTCCTAAACCCAGAGTTCACCAAGCTATTATGCCATACCCGCACCTCTTCTATAAAAAAGTGTGCTGCATATTTGAAGAACGGTGATGGAAAGAGTGTAATAGCCTCAGATTAATCAATTTATTCTCTGTCAATCAAAGGACTCATTATGCTGCCCAGACACTGGTTTTCCTCTGCTGTGTCTGTCCAGGGATAATAAGCCGTTCAGCTGGGACTCTGCAATGTTGCTCTTCTACAGAAGGGAGGAAAGAGTGAGCAAGGAAAAGATCTTGACAACAGGGAGGAGGAGGAAAGGGCATCCTTCATTAAGAAGCATTCAGGGATGCATTTCTCAAGACTGTCCAGAGTGACCTCCATGCTCTCTGGCTGTGCTGCAAGTAAGACATCAACAGATACAGAAGCAGCTGAGAAGCATCTGATATCGTATGTCTTCAGGGCCTTTTGATAACAGTGGTCAAGCACAGCGAAAGCTGCATGCACAACTGACTGAAGCTGGTGGAAACTAACACCAAAGTTGTTGGTCTAGTGAGGTGAAAAAACACTATCTTTTCTAATTTCTTCTTCACTGATATTCCCCCTCTCCGGATAAGGTTATGTGCTCATACAACTGCAGTGTTTCAAAAGTATAGCATCAGCAGATTTTGTCTGGCCTTACACGATTCTTCTCATGAAACACCATTTGAGATCCTTTCTCCCCCACAATTCTTGCATAATACAGGCATGCACATCCACTGTCTAGATGTTTGTAACTCAAATGCTTTCTCTAATGCATCATTCTTGTTGTTGATCTTGATTAGAGTTCTAGTTCATAGACCGTGTGCTTGAATAGCATCTTCTAATTGATGTGTTGCATTTATATGGACAAGGATCAGTCTGTTGAGAAACATGGACTCAGTAGTGAAAACATAGAAAATACATTATATTTGGCATTTGTAAAAGGGAACACAAAAAAAATCACCTTAGGAGAAATGCATACCAAAAAAAAGGGTATAAACTTTCGAGACAGCATTAAATAAATAAATAAATAAATAAATAAATAACTGACTGACTGACTGACTGAAGTGGAATCAGAAAAGAAATGGGAACAACTAAACAAAACAAGAGAAACTGAAGCTAGTAGTCCCATCCATCCCTAAGAGTCCTCTGCTTTTCCACCAACAGCCATCTGAAAGAGGTGTTATCTGGATTTGCCATTGCTTGAGTGAGAAAGCTGCTTTATGAATGGGCTCCCCATGTCCAGATGTACCAATGTGGTTCCTTAGAAATCTGCCTCTTTCCCAGAAGACTCAGATACTGAAATACTGAGATCGAAGGTTAAGAGCCATGTTACTAATCGATATACGGCTGCCATCTGGTTGATCGTTACAATCTGTACTTTACCTAAAGCTTGGGAAAATATACTAGTTAAGTAGAGCTGCTCCACTGTTTGAACTACTCTAACATTTGGAGATGTAAAAGGAACCAGAGTGGTGGAACCCTTCCAAAACTGGCTGGTAGATGCGGAAAGAACAGAAGTTCCAGGTAAGGGAATGCCTGGGTGCTACTCCTGTATCCCACCCTCATTTGAAAAAAAAAATAATAAGAAAGAAAGAAGAGCAATCCACTGCAGTCAGCAATTGACTGCCACTCCATTTAAGAATCTTTGAATAATAGCACTGGAAATATTACCATGTGATGATGTAATGTGGTTCCCAGCAGGAAAAGAATAAAAATAAAAAAGATATTGATCTTATAACAGCAGCCATCGTTTTTTTGAAGTACCACATCACTGTGAGACATGCTATGTGCCATTTAGTGACATTCCCTCTGAGATTCCTCAGCTATCTTTCAAAATAAATGGCAGGTGGCTTACCTTTATTTAATGACTTAAGAAGTTGGAAAGAGATAGAAAAAAAAATAACAACAACTGGATGCCACATCAGATTGGGAGTACTTAACCCAGGGAAAAGTCCTACAGTTTCCCTAGGAGGAACCACAAAGGATTTGGAAGCCCTCCATGTATATCTACTGAAGGGTGACAGTTTCAGGAATGAAAGGTGAAGACAGGAATATAAGAAACTGTGTTGCATTGAGCCAGCCCCTTGCTCTGTGTGGCACAGAACTGACAAGTCTGACTAATAGTAGTTTTCCAAGCCTTCACGCAAGATTCTTTCCTAGCTTGATACGCTTGGTATACTTTGGCGACTTCTCATCCAAGTGTCATAGAAGCCCAAACCTGTTTAGCCTCCAAAGTCAGAGAGGATTCAGCATGGTTTCCAAAATCAGAGAATTCTGAGCATGTTCAGGGTGGTGATAGTGGTCAGTTACACATAGTTCTTCTATCAAGTGTATCCTAAATATATCACTTAGGCCATATCAAAATGTTCAAAAATATTGTTTTCATTGGGCCTGTCCTAATCGCTCACCTGTGCTGTCCATCAGCATCAGCAGAGGATGTGATCCATCTCTTAATGGGCTGTATAGCTTCAGGCTTTAGACAGAAGATTGCTCATTGCACATTAAAAACCATCATGTGAGGCAGAAGAGTTGTGACCAAGACTTCTTTCGGACATAGTACAGGAAGTATTTTCACACACGTGCACACAGACACACACAGACACATAAAGAACTATAATGAATTATACCTCCCCTAGCTGTATTCTAAAATGGTACAGTCTAGCAAGACTTGTGTTGTATGATCCATCTGTGATGTGGTTTGGTTTTAAGAAAGTGATGGTCAAATGTGCCTTTGTTCTTTCTGCCTGCAAACAGATTGCAAGCTGTTTGCTGAAATGCTTGGAAAATTGCCAAAATCCCCATGGGCTTGCTTGCCCCTCCGGCAAAACAAGACATCTAAGGGGAGGGGGGATGTGGGGAGTAGGCAGGCGGGGTGGGCGAGCAGAGAGTTATTGTCAAATTCCCAGCTTGCCCTTTCCGATCTGAAGTTCACTTGTAATATCTTCGTTGACTTCGGTTGCTAATACATTTTGTTCTCTAGAGTGTGCGACGCCCCACTTCCTCCTCAGCCCTTAATTAGTTTCTGGATGATGACATCTCCGTAGAGAATCAGCCAGTCTTGTCCCTCCAATCTCGGGGGGAGATAAAGGAATCTAATAAAGACATTCAGCATTTCTAGGTGATGGGTTTGACAAGCTTTGTATTAACAAGAAGTCATGTTCAAACTTTCTCTCTTTCTCTCTCACCCCTCTCAACTCATTCCCACACAGTGACATTTCACAAGGGGATTAACAGAGCCACTGTCAGTTCCAAGGACTGGTAGGATAAAACAGACACAGACGGGAAGTACCACACCCTTGTGATACAGAAGCAAGGTTGGGTGGGAGTTGCTATCTCTTTGAATACCAGAAGAGCTGCCTTGCACATAACTCTGAGCAGCTGTCAACAGGACTTCAGTTTCTGTAGTGAAGGGTGCAACAAAAGTTGGATGGAAGAATGATAAGTCGGGCCGACTGGAAATTTCTCACTTCATTTTCAACACCTCGCTTTCAAGAGTGTTGAAAAGCACCTCCCATTTTTGGCAGTCTCCAGCCCTTCGTGCGGATACGTTCATATTGTCTGGATACTATTTATCTTATCACTGTTATTCTTCTTCTGTACTCCCCCTAACACTTGTCCTACACAGTGTATAAATCAATTGTCTATGGCAACCTGGGGTATAAGCTGTAAGGGGTGGCAAGACGAAGGCATTGTCCCCCAAATGAGAATTCTGACCCCCCCCAAGAAATGTTCCTCTAGTCCCCAAATATATAGTATTGCAAAGATTCGAACAGTAAAGACTGTTCACACCTAGAACTCTTACATTTGCTGTGTTTGAATTCCCTTGGAAACTTTGCCTGCCTCGAGGGCCCTCCCTAAACTACAAGTCCAGGATTCTGCAGGATGTTGGAAGTGGAGTGATAGCACTGAAACAGTCTAGTGCAGAAATGGCCTTAGGATGCCTAAACTGTGTTTCTAAGTGGTCAGTTGAAGTTACTGCTGTCTTAATCCTTTTGAGAACTGAGGGAATTTCATTGAAACAAAATTCTTATTTGAGATAAATGCCCCCCCCCCATAGGTACACCTCTGACATTGTCAGCTCACATAATTCTGGTAATGGAGTCATGATGATGGGTATTCACAAAGAAAACTGCTAGCGGTCACCATAGCTGATCAAATAGTCCTGAGAACCGATGAGCTTTTGATTGCTGCTTATACTGTCTTCATTCTGGCACCAAGTTAAATCATATCTTTTTTATTAAATCTTTTGAGCCCTAAGAGATTTCATAAAAAAAAATAACTTATTTAATGTTTTAGTTTGCTTAAATTATTGGTACACTACCCTGAGATTCAGTGATATAGGACTGGTCATAAGTATCTTAAATAAATAGTGAATGAATGAATGAATGAATGAATGAATGAATGAATGAATGAAAAGGATGCAGAGCAACATTGAATATTATCTGAGGTTATTTCTTTTGTGACAGGGTAGGAGGAGGCTGCTTAATTTTGAAGGTTATTTGCAAAGTGATATTAATATTTGTGAGTATTGGACTCAGGCCTTGGTGATGGTGGTATCTTCCCAGATCTATGAGAACACCTGCCCACTTGCTCCGTAGACTTTCCGGTATTCTTGATGGATTTCCACTGAATATTACACACATAGCTCCTGTGTAATGAATCCTCACTGCTTGCAGGCAGCTGAGAATCTTTAAAAAAAAATCACAAGTTATTGGCAGTCAGATTATTTTCTTTCTGGGATCTTTAAACTGAAGGGGCTGACTAGGGAACCTCCACAGTCATCTCCTTGCCAAAGTGCTGTCTATTAAGCTTGCTTAATGATTAAATGTTTTTAAAAAATGGTTTCCCAGAGCTGCAGAAAACTGATAATCATTATATTATTATGGTATGTAAATACATATTCTCCAGCCAATAAATAATACAGACATAAAATATGACTGTATGAACAAAAGTCACCTGTTTAATTCTGTTCAGTTTAATAGTAGCACCTGACAGGTAAATCAGGGCTGGGCAAAGTGTGGCATTCCCAAAATTGTTGGATAACAATTCCTAGAATTCCTCCATATTCGCTATTCCTATCCTTATTCAGCCCAGGCCTGGTGGGAATTTCCATTTAACATTGTCAAATACAATAGAGGGCAACTTTATCAAATTTACAGGTGACTCTAAACCAGTGGTTCTCAACCTGTGGGTCCCCAGATGTTCGTGGACTTCAGCTCCCAGAAGCCCTGAGCATTGACCATAGTGGCTGGGGCTTCTGGGAGCTGAAGTCCACGAACATCTGGGGACCCACAGGTTGAGAAACACTGCTCTAAACTAAGAGGGTAGCTAATTCCCCAGAGCACAGGATCAGAATTCAAAATGACATTAGCAGATTAGAGAGGTAGGCCAAAAGTAACACAATGAATTTCAACAGGGAGAAATGTAGGGTACTACACTTAGGCAGAAAAAAAAAATGAAATGCACAGATATATAGTGATACCTGGCGTGACTACAGTGCATATGGAAGGATCTAGGAATCTTAGTTAATCACAAGCTGGACATAAGTCAGCAATGGAATGTGAGAAGGGTCATTGTGCATTGATGTCTTGCTGAGGAAGGTTCTTGGTTTGACCCTTAATATCTCCAGATGGGTCTGGTGCGGGGGGAAGCCCTGGCTGAAACTATATGTCAGTATAGACACACTGAGCTAGATGGACCAGTGGTCTGACATAGTGTGACATTACAGTTTATTCTTCTGTAAGTGTGTCAAATAAGTGTGAAACAGACTTGCTGGAATTTGGACTAGCTAAGAGAACAAGGATCAAAATCCAGTTGTTAATCCCATCTAGACGAGGCCCACTGAATCAGTGAAGTTTACCTGCATGTTGACTCACCATTCAACAATTGATTAAATGAATCTACTCTAGTTGGGCTTAAGCAATAGAACTCATGCCAGGGATGGTGTATAATAGCTTGGGTCAAGGGTACATACTCATATCCTTGGACTCATCTGAATATTCAAGTATGCAAGTTTCATGAGAAGTATTGTGAGCTTGTTCCCAGACACATTCTTTTTATAGGTGCAGAATGATGCTGTTACAGTGTCCAAAGAACAGAGTCTTTGAAGCAACCCATGTTCTCCCCCAATATTTTACTGTTGGCAATGAGACCAAGAAGAATTTAAATAGAAATGCCAAGTGATAGGTTTGCTGCAATACTGATCAAGGGATTAAACTGGTAGATCCAGTAACATTTATTGGAAGATTGAAATGCAAAACAATCTATTGATGTGTCCATGGGTCCCACTGGTGAGGACTGTTTTGAGGCAGAGTTTATTCAAAGGTCTCTGAATTACTTGTCTGGTGCAGATGTAGTGGAGTCACGAACCCTGTCTGCGTGTCATAGGGGCACCTTAGAGGTCTCGTACCATGATGGCAACAATATAAACAGAATATAGTACATTTTTTGTCATCTTGATTAGTAAAAATGATTTAGCATCCAACAATTCATCAAAAACTGCTCAGTTGTTTGTGAAAGATTTTGGCACTAACTCAAAAGTTCTTCCCTTCTATGTAGTCTTCCCCCACCTCCAGGTATGCCCTGGAAAGAAAAATGTTTACCTATGCTTTGCATTGTCCTAATTTTTAGGCACCTTCACTTGCCTTCACTGGTGTTACCACTTAAAGAAATCTGATTGCCTGAATAAGTTTTGTGTTGTCATCCCATTGTATGCACAATCCCAAATCCAGTCCATATAGTCTCTGGGGGATGGGGTGAGGGGTTCTACTTTGAATCTGAACCATAACCACTTTGAAAAAAATATATCAAGCTTAGCAGGTTCCTCTAGAGATTCTAGCAGAGGAAGTACTTTCCCCCAAACAAGCGTCTTAGTTATTCATACGGCATGTGCCATACAACATCCAAGACATCTTGCAGAGGTTTAAATATCAAACAATAACACAGTTCATTATGAACATAAACATTTCTTGCAAGTGTCTCAGACAAGGATTTAAAACCAACTCCTTTTTTGTTTGATTTATACTGTGCCATTCAATTTATTTTAAAGCTTGAAAGCCTGAAGTGTTGCAGGGTTAGTAATGAACGTTGTGACGTCAATCAAAATACCTGTTGTGTGAGAGATCAGCGTCAGCTCCCAGCTCGGGGCTTTGTTAAAACATTGCCTAGAGTGCCAGTTACACTCTGTGATGTAGCGGTACATTACAAATACTTTACTAATGCATGATTAAAAATCTCTCCTCCTCTCCCCTCCTTCCTTGCGCAGCAATGAATTACAACGATGCTTTATCATATAACATGCCGTCGAGGTGCATGTAAATAATTTCATGTCCTCCAGCACAGAGAGGAAATTCTGTTGCCACAACAAGAGAGGCTATTTGTTTTGAAAAATCATTTAGACACATTTCTGCAACATATGACACATCTCATTAGGCCTCATTTTAGAGAGAGCAATTTCTATTAGTTATTTATTAATTGCCTATTAAGGCTGCAACGTATGTCCCCTTGATTTTCAGGATTCCCAAGCTGTTTCTGCTGATCAGCTCAGAATTCTAGACAGTGCACACATGTCCGATGCTTAATACAAAGCTTCGTGGGGATGGCAGTGGTGCTGTTTTGATATTAATATTACTGACCTCCATCTAGTACTCCCCCCCCCCATATGATAATATTTCAGTGAGGCAGAGGTGCAATTAGAGAAGACTGAAGATCTAGCAGAATGTTACTCGGTTAGACCAGGGCGAAAAACTTCAGCAGGTCCAGGTTTTGAAAAATGATTTTTTTTTTAACAAAAAAAATGTTAAACAGTGTAGGGAGATCTTGCAACCTAATGAATTGCCACTCCTAAAACCTTTCAGGAGAAGCCATTTGTTAGAAGTAGCAATCTTAGCATGGCTATTCTCAGTAGTTACTAGTCTGCATATCACTTTATGATGGTAAACAAAGCATGTATGCATATTGTTGGCTGGATGCCACACCCTCTCTCTTCCTGAATCAGTGACTTGGCTATTGGTTGAGGTTTGTTTGGCCTCCCTTTTGCATTTTGAAGTTCTATCTCTCCTTCATATAAAAAGAGCACATGTTTCAGAGCCTGTCACCATGAGATGCTATGAAATCTTTAGTGTTTGTAAATAAAGCCTCGTAAATTTTTACAAAGCCTGCTTGGTTTCTCTGCTAGACCCAGCAGAAGGTGTGGGACTGGTTGTTGCTCACCATCCTTGCAAATACTGTTTTTTCTGTACTTATCAGATATTCTAGTGTCTCTAACTTTCTACAATGCAATGCACCATCTCTTTATTAACAGAAAAAAGGGGAAATAGCTGTGTAAGCCATTTGTGGCCCCAGGACCATATTTTGTCCACTCAAGACTTAAATCATAGGATGGCTCAGCCCACTCCTTCTCATAGCCCAGTGTCTTATGCAGCAGCTGCACATGATACCAATCTTAGATACCTTACACATGGTAATTTACCCATGGTGTCTTTGTGCAATATGCACAAGTACTATGGATGTGAAAATGTCTCACTTCCACCGCATTTCTCTGCATTCTAACTTTAGTTTACTTTCAGCCTTGTTTCTTATTGAATTATGAGACTGGGGAGTGGAGTTTCCACATGAAAATATATTTATAGCTTTTTTTTAATGGATTTTCCTCTGGTACGGACGGCTTTGGGTAATGATTTATTGATTGATTATTGAAATCATTTTAACCATCCCTATCATTGTGGTGTACAATATATCATGGTGGTCTGTAATGAGAACAATTTTAACAATTTGAAAGCAATTTGAAACAGTAAGAGTAATTTAAAACATTTTAAACAATCCTGCAAGTTAAAGAAAACAATGTAAAACCAGTTTTAAAAGTCTGAGATAATTTGAAACTATGCACACATATGGACCATCCGATTTCTAGACTGTGCATCATTCTGTTTCGAATCTTTGTCACTTTTACCTCTTTTCTGTCTAGTTTTAACATTAATCTACATCCTTCTGTTCCATTATCACACTGGAAAAAACAGGTGTAAAAATGTATGTTGAAATATATCCATTTTTAGCTTCACTGGACGACATTGTATTTTGAGAGAACAGAAAAGGGAGATTATCCCCACTCAGACTATTTTTTCCATATCATGCACAATATTATAAACCTCTGTTATGCCCTCTCTTATTCACTTGAATGGTCAGTTACAGTTGATAATTCCTCACTCCGTGAATTTCTTAGATTGCTGTTAAAGATAAGGTAGAGAAGTGTGGGTGCAAATGGGCAAGAATTTAATTTCACTTTATTTATTTTTTAAAGATTTAACCACTATTTGAGATCATGTATCAGGATGGAAAGAACTTAAGGTTCACTGCAATTAAATAACATTGTAGATGGAAGTTGACTAATATGACATAAGAGAGTTTCACAAGTTTCACGAGTTTGACACAATTTTTGCAATTGCCGTGATTTTTACAAAAATCCTCCTTTAAAACTGCAATAGCAGAAAATGTCTTACCACCTTGCAGGCGAGTATGATTGACTAATGAATTGGTTGAATGATTCTTGTTTCTTGCAGAAGAATGTGACATGATGTTTACATGCTGGAAGCATCGAATGGGCTGTTTGTAGGGTTCCTAGCTCTCAGGACCTGGTCCCTCTTCTCCAGTCCCCAAGGAGAGGAGCAGGAGTCTCAGGGCAAGAGCAATGCCATGAGAATTGTGTGTGGCTGTTTAGACATACTACTGTCTATTGCTGGCTCTCTTTGGAATGGCTTTAGACTGTCTTGGGGTCTGTATTTCTCCCCTCCCTGCTCCTCCGCTCAAACATCTACACCCTCCATTTGTCTCATTTTGACTGGGACAGCATAATTAATCCTCTCTCATCCCACTTTTTCAACTGTTTATAAAATGTCCTGGTTTCTCTTTTCTCCTTCTCCTTTCTCCCTTTGTTCTCAGCTTATTCCAACTGCTGAAACCTGATTTCAGAGTGCAAAAGGAGTTTGCTCTCAATTAACTCGGTAGCAGGAGGGAAGGGGGCAGAGTCTTGCCTTTCCAGATAGACTCAGACAAAAGCAAATTGCCCCAGCAACTCCTAGCTTGTTTGTTCTTCTTCATTAATAACATTTGCTATCTTGATCAAGCTGTGATGTTGGTTGGCCTCATGTGTCCCAGTTTTCCCCTGAGAAATGTTGGAGAATCTCCAGGTTTGGGCCCTAAAATCTCAGGGTCTAGGTCTAGGTTTTGTTTTTGTATCTTTTTGATAAGCCACAGATGCTTGCTGTATATGTGTACTTTGCTGTACAAATGGAAAAGACACTAATTTTGCACAGAGAAGTTGTCTGGAAATTATGGAAACCTTAATGGTATGAAAATGTGATCTTTTACTTATTCTTACCTTGGAAGTGAACAATCTCATTGGATCAGTGACATGTCAACAGGCAGTCTTAGCACATCCAGATCACTTGTCTTCATAAGAATGAAAGATTTTGTGAGAATTCTCTAAGTCCATGAGTTATACCTTATGATTGCCAATTTACCATGTTTTGTCTCTCTTCTTCATTGCCATGTTACATCGTGCAGCATGCTTTTCCTAGAAACACAAAGAAATGCAAGGCACAAACAGTGTTCTGATGCAATGTGGAAATATGATTCACAGACCTCCATAATTCTGGACTTCTGTGTGTATGGATTTATAAGGGAATAGCATTGTTTTGTTCTCTAGTTCTTGGCCTTGAACACTGAATGGTTTCAGAGCACCTGATCCATGATTGAAATTAGGGGAGTGTGATTGTGTTTAGTGTATGGATAAAGATCTTACCCAATGAAGCACAATGAGAATAAGAATGAGACATTAGTAAGCAAACAGTTCAATAAATATAAATCTGGCTTTTGACGTGGTAGACCTCATCCTCATCCGGCTGCATAGTTGCACACAATTTCACCTCCTTTCACAGTAGCCTTCTTATTTGATCTGTTGGCTGGAGACAGTAGAACTCTTGACCTTTTGTTGAAAAGAATAGTCAACAACAGATGTCAAAACCCACACACTGGTAACTGTTTTGAGCAAGAAGCCAGCAAACTGCCAAGCAATGGTTCAACATAAGATGCAAAACATTATGCCACACTTCTCCCTGTTTCTCTTTAGGGGCTTTATATTTGTTGTTTTCCTTAATCTGAGACAGGCGTCTGCTCAGCAGATATATGCATGTTCTATGGTGTTTTTGTGTAGAAAGCATCCCAGTGGTATTCTCCAGTGACAGTCTAGCACTGCAATGTCTGAGTAGGAGTTTAATAGGCTCTTGCTGTAGGATATTACACCATTCTTTCATAAAGGTTGTTTGTAACCATCAGCATGGCATTTCCTGAGTTACTAGTTTGCAGCCACCATCTTTCACCACAACCAAACCATTTCTTTTGCTGAGGTCCCCACCCCAAGATGATGCTCTTATTAACCTTCTTGAAAAAAGTAGCACGAGGCTGAATCAGCCTTCAGTCTCCACTAGCCAGTAGTAACTATTAATGATCATAGCAGGGTTTTCTTTTTGAGTCTGTGTATTTTTGATGATGAGAATCCTGGTTCAAAACCTGCATATGCTATCTTTTTGGATACATGTTCCAAATTGATAGCAGGTTTTTGAATATTATCACTGGATTTGTAGGAAACCAGACAAGCAGACATTCAAACCAACCATCAGAGGGGCAAGTTATTATGCCCATGCGCCAGCGGAGCAGGAAGTGCCCCCAAATTATTTTGATATGCCTGAAATCATTGGAAGGATAATGTCATTCGTAATGTCATTCTACATAGCTTTGAAAATTTACTTTATAGAGTACACTTCCCAGTGTCCTCCAGCCAATGGCCAGGCTGACAGCGAGATTCTTGGAACTGTAGTCCAGAAGTAATTTTTCTAAGCTCTCCTTAGAGACCCAAGTTCAGAGTTTGAGGCTTTCCCCCAGGTGCCCACATGGCATGTGATGAAGCAAGTGGGTACACAAGGGAGGGCAACTGTGTTGATCCTTGTAGAAATTCCACCCTTCCCCTACTCCTGTGAAGATTGCAGCTGAGCAAAAAGGGAAGTAGGAGTGGTGGCGGAGGTGATGGAAGATGGCACTGTCTGCCAATCAAAATGTGTCATTGTGTCAATGCTGGGAGCTCTAATTTGTCAGCAGATTCTCCACAGAAACTGGCAGAACATGTCCAGAACCTTAGGCAATCTGCCCATCTCCTGTTATCCATCCCTTTTAACTGGAGATACCGAGGACTGAGCTTGGGGGCCTCTCATTGTTATGTGTCTTCAAGTCATTTCTAACACATGGTAACCATAAGGCAAACATATCATATCACAAGGTTTTTTTTTTATGTGCATGTGCTGCCATTGCATTCCTCTGAGGCTGAGATAGTGTGGCTTACCCAAGGTCACCCAATGGATTTCCATGACCAAGTGGGGATTCACACTATTTTCTTCCAGAGTTCTAGTCCAACATTCGGAGCACTATACTGCATTGATGCTCATTTCTCACATTTCATGTTGATTCCATAGAACTGAATGGTGCAGGACAATGATAGTTACATCTTCTGTGAAGCTCACATAAAGGAATGAATCAGTCCTGAACAACGCAAGGCTTTTCTTTCTTCCTTTCTTATTATCTTCATGGCAAAGTAAATGAGATCTGCAAAAGAACAGGTCCTACTCTGGGGAAATCTCTACTTTCGTCAGTGGAGCAGCCAGCAACAGTTCTGCCATGTTTAATCACTTCCAAGCAAGAGAAATATGGCAAGAACAAGGATCGTAAGGCAGGTGGGAATTCCCAGAGCAGGGAGGCCCAGATTTATTTATTTTATCTCTCTTCTCCTCACGCCCCTGCCCTCAACTGGGGAGAGACTATCTACTATGCTTTTGTTTCAACCACAGAACAATCATTGCCACCACCCCTTGCCCTTTTTTATTATTATTCTGAACCAGAAGTGCTAACATCTTAATAACAATGTTTTGATGTAGCAGGACAAGTTTGCAGTTGAACACTAAATAATATCTAGTATACATTTATTATCTCTTATTTATTAAATCTTTCATCCCCTTGTGTAGTAAAATGCAACCCCTCTTGTACCTGTTACATTACAGGAAAGGCACTTTAAATAATTCATTTGATTAATTATTCAAACACATAATTAGCATATAATAACTGTCGTGTTAAATTCTAGCTGTGTGGGTTTAAATTAAAAGGGTAACTAAAGGCAGACTTTGCCTCTGTCATCTTCGTTTCCTTCTTGTGTTGGCCTGGTGTCATTGTTCCTTCTCCATACCTGACACTGATTGATGCAAACCTTTTCAAGTTTCCCATCACAAATAGGTGCAACTAGGAATCCACTGATAGCCAGTTCATCATAATTAATTGATTATCACAGCCGACATTTCTGAAGTGACTTTTCCAGCCAAGATCAGGAAGACAGGAGGAAAGGAGAACTTAACTACATTTGTCATGAAAGCTAGAGGTGAACACTCAACTCTGTCCCTCTCATGAGTCCGCCCTTCAGATGGGTTCATATTCTTTGTCAGTTAAGATATTCCCCAGCCTTTGAGCTGGATTTATGAGTTTTCCAAGGATACCCCCCAAAATGGATGTACAATAAATGAGACGTCGTTTTGAGTTCATGGGCGGCTTTCTTCAGAGAGTGGGTACAAAATAGTTTAGGATGCTTTGCTTATTTGTTTGCTTGTTTGTTTATGTAGCCCCATCAGTATACATGGCACTTTACACTTTGCAGTTGTTAATTCGACAGGCTTACAATCTAGAAAGACACAGCACAAAAGGAAAAGGGAATGGTAGGGCTGAGGGTTCAAAACACATTGGTTTATTTTTTAAAAAACATGTGAGATGAGTAGCAGGAGATAAAAAAATAGAAGGTCAAACGTGGTCTTTCTTTCTAATAAATCTATTGATTTACCTAATGTATATCCCACCTTTGTCCGTGCATGCAACCCAAGGTGGCTTACATCCAAGAAGATAAAAATATTATTTAAACATTTTTTTAAAAAAATACAGAAGTCGAAACAGTTTAAAACACTTTTAAAACATAAAACATAAAATAAATAAATAAAAGCAAAGTCCCCTTAAAAGCCGTTTCTGCCATATGAATTATGAGTCCAAGGCCTGCCTAAATAAAAAGGTGATTTGCTTGCTGGTGGAAAAAGAGCAGAGAGGGGCCAAGCAAAACTCCTTTGGTAAGAAATTCCCCAAACTAGTAGCAGCCACCAAGAAGGCTCTCTCCCCTGTCCTCACCAAATATCCTTGTCATGGTGGTGGGACTAAGACAAAGCCTTGCCCCAAAGATCTGTAAATTTGGGCAGGTTAGCAATAACTCATAACATTTGCTTTTAAATTACCAGTTGGATATTCCAACTTTTATTTCCTTTGTCTTATCCTGACAGCAAGCAGGAGCTTTGGGGCAAGGTGGGGGATATGAGGCCCTCAAAATATTGGTCTGAAACTCCCACCAATCCTATCCTGCCTAGCCAATGGTGAGGGATGTTGAGAGATGCAACACAACAATATCTGGAGAGCCAACCATTCTTCATTCCTTGTCCAGGGAATAGTGTGTCAGCAGTACAGCACATGTCCATCAATCAACTGAGATCAGACTGGAAGAGCTAGATCTCAGATACCTCCAAACTTGCCTCTTCTCACTTGGTCAAGGCTCTCTTGCCTTGTGGATAGATGTGTGAGCATGTATGTTCCTTCAAGTTGCCTGTTGATTTATGGTGACTCCATGAATTTCATAGTGTTTTTTTAGGGAAGTCATACTCTCAGATGGTTTTGGCAGTTCCTCCCTCAGAAATATAGCCTCCAGCACCTGGTAAGAAGCCAAGGCAAAGTAAAGAATGAAACAACCAATTTCTGCTAAATTATTCTCATCATTCTCTGACTTCCTCTATGCTGAGCCATTTCAAACTTTAATAGAACTTGAAAGCCTTGTTTTCACCTCATTCACTTGCCAGAGCAAAGAGAGTCCATCAAATTCCCTTTGTCAGATGGCCTTCACTGCTTCCGTCCCCAAGCTGTAGTCCCTTGTGTTCTCCCTATGCTGCACCCCACATTTCTGTTTGCAGATTCATCACCTCACAAATCTCATGGGATGGGAAATGTAATAGCACATGCACTTTTAGGTGGCATCCTTACAAGCACAGACAGTTTGTACATATTTTATTGAGGCAATAATGTTCTATATGACTCTTTCTTCAGTGCCCTGCATTGGCTAAAGCTTCATAGAGACAACTACATGCAAGATATATTTTGGAACTGCATCTCTCACCCAACCCCCAAAGGCCTGATCTGTTATTTTGAGCTTGATCCTCTGTTGTCCTCTAGTGTACAGTTAGGATATTAGCTCTTGAGTCAGAAGCCAGGAAAAAAAAAAAACTCCCAGCAGCCCTTCCGGACATGGAGTAATTCATTACCTACCTTGATTTCCACTTAAAATGTACTTTAACTACACTTCCAGCTACAAATCCTAAATCACCCTCGTGTTCACAAAAAGTCCATCATTTTTTATTTTATTGCAGCAGCGTTGGCATGACATAATCCCTTCCTGAGCGTCTCGGAGTGCTTTACGGATCAATAAATTACTTATCTGCACGTCAGAAGTGCCGTATGCAAGGCCACTGCAGTTGCTTTGTGCTCAACCCGCTCCCTTGGAATGGTTCACATCTCCACCAGCAGCTGACACATGGGAGGGCAAGTCAGGGAGTAATCTAAGGAAGGAGGTGCAGACGGGGCAGGTCACAGCAGGACAATCCTTACATCTGCCAAGATTGGTATTCCAAGGCTTTGGCTGTTCTCTGTCATCTGGGATTTATTTGAAATGCCCCTTCTTTCCTTGCAAAATAATGGAGAAAAATACCAGCTGGAGTTTTGCTGATGGTGTCTTAGACATGTACGTGTTCCCCTACAGAAATACTTTGATGTTTTTTGTCTTATGTGGAATGCTCAAAGTTCAAAGTTGTGGAATCAGAGCCGCTCATGCGGTGCTGCCATGCATGCTTGTGTTGAGCACTGTGCGTGAATGCACATTTGCTTTGTGCATGGACATGCATGGATGAATGGTTGTGTCATTCATCATGTGGATTGCAAATGCAGATGTACATGTGCATTCAGTTGGGTAACATTTACTCATGAGGCAAGTTGTGCAACTACCATCTAACCCAGTGGTTCTCAACCTGTGGGTCCCCAGATGTTCATGGACTTCAACTCCCAGAAGCCCTGAGCATTGACCATAGCGGCTGGGGCTTCTGGGAGCTGAAGTCCATGAACATCTGGGGACCCACAGGTTGAGAACCACTGATCTAACCCTAATAGCATAAAGTTATCTCTGTATCCTTGGTACAGGATCTCAGTCTTTGTGGTTTCTTTTTCATTCTGCACATGAGGCAACATGACACCCCAAGGTAGAAAGAAATGGAGGAGGAGGAAGGAATTTTGTCTTGGCAAAAGCAAATGTTGGATTCATCCCCAGTTTAACTAATTAATGGTCATCTCTTCTGTTCTATGTTTCAGTACCTCCCAAGATTGTTGAGATCTCATCAGACATTTCCATCAATGAAGGTGGTAACATTAGTCTCACCTGCATCGCTACAGGTAGACCAGACCCTACAATCACTTGGAGACACATCTCACCTAAAGGTAAGATGCTCTGTATGTGGGTAAAAATGCATTGTGGTACAGTAATACCTTTCTTCTATATGGTGAGATTATTGCCTGATAGAACATCTTTGACAAATCTTTGCGGCAATCGTATTAATATTTTCATATATTTATCTACCTTTCTTCCACATGGCATCCAGGTTGTGTCCAATCCAGACATTGGCTAGACTTAAACGTGCTTACCTTCAGCAGCATGGTTGCATCACATGTTTTGAGAACCATTCCTCTGTGCTTGGAATATTACTGTGTTTGGGTGGTGGAGGCAAGGATCTGTGGTATCTGTTGTTCTAATCTAGAAGACCACTGTGTATGTGGCTGCCCATTTTCAAGATTTTTCTCTGCATTGTCTTTTTGTATGCCTATACATTCTTATGAACACATTCCTGGGTTTCTGGACATATACGCAGCAAGATTATGTAGTCCCTCACTCACTCCTTTTTATGGTGTGGCTGTTGTGTAGGAGATACTTCTATACCATGCCAGGAATCAGTGTGCCCAGTTCACCTACATCTACTTGGGAGAAAAAAACATTCTGTAGCTCCAATCTTAGCCAACATGATGTCGAGCATTGGAGACCAGGATTCAAATCATCACTCAGCTGTAGAAACCTAAACAGACGTGACAGTGCAAAACAGTATGATCAAAACACAAGTTTTAGTACAATCACCAGCATTGCCAGTGAAGTTTGAGTGATTTGAAATTTTAGGGTGGATTTGGAGATCCAAGCTTGAAATATCTGAAGGATTTTGAAGGAAAACAAAATAATTGTGATTAAATAGTTGGACTTTTTCAGGGTCCTTTTGCCCATTGGTACCAATGTGCTTTTTTGTGTCAACTTACCTAACTCCATTATGATTCTTTAACCGTTTCCTTTTGCCGCACCCTTCCTAATTGACCATTCACGGTCTTGACTAAGACTCATGGGCTTTTGCTTCAGCTGGCATGTGACACTTTCAGGTGTTACTGCTGTTGCTCACTTCCTGCAAGGATGTTTTCTTTCTCTGCTGTCATCTAGCCAGTTTCTTTCCCCCACGGGAACGTTACCTGAGTTTGAACCAGATGTCTCCATTTTACTTAGGATTTAGCTGCTATGGAAACAGCTGAAGCACCAAGGGGAGAAGAGCAAGCTAATCGGAAATTTCCTGCAGAGTAAGATAATCTACTGGAGCAGCTTCTGCCAGATTTCCAGTCTAGATTACATGCTCTGTATTAGCAGCTCAGTCACCCTCAAAGATCAGTTGACACAGGGTTTCTTTTCCCAGTCAACTTGCCCAGTCCAGAGGTGGCATCAGGCAGAACTTTGAAATGTTCTCCTTCGTTAGATAAATGCTCCCAAGATCATTGTGATGCAATTCAGTACAATTGTTGTTTCAGTCCCACCAAATGAACAAATGAACAAACTATAGTCCCACAACACTGACTGTCATCCTAGTCAACCTCTTCCCTGACTGTGACAGCAAATTCAGAATTGTCCTAGGCTCTGAGGCTCCTGGACAATAAATTGAGACATAGGGATGGCCTGTGGTGATGTTATTAAGCATCATGATTAAGTACCATCCACAGTTGCTCACAGCTTGTCATTCAAACTCAAATGCACACACTTTATTTTCCTGTTTGGAAATTAAGACTTAGCTAAAGGAGCTGTTTCCAGACAAAGGTGAAACAAAGTGGTTATTCATTCTCACTTCCTTAGGGAGAATGGGGTAAGAAGCTTTTCATTTTGCCTACTTACCTCCTGGTAGAAAGTGAATGCAAAGCAGGGTGGAGGATGAGTCCCGATACCACAACTGTGAGAGAAAGTGCAAGCTAATTAGGTAAATGCATGCACTCCCAGAAAGTCTTTTCAAGTTGTAGCTATATATATTTTTAAAAAATCAATTAAGCTTAACCACCTCTAGAAAGGTGCTGCTATTCTAGTTGAGCTGCACAAAGCCCTTTCTTCTTGCCTAAAACTGATCCCACCAAAACTGGAGAATTTGCACCCTTATTAATGTGTGGAGATGACCCACAAAAACTGGAGATTTGTTGCCAGGCCCTGAGATCTAGCAACTCTACCCATGACCCAATAAAGAAAAATTTACAGTGAATATACAACATTTCTCATTCTAAATTAACAATATGTGCGTTTGTCATTATTAGCATGATCCAGATAATTTTTGAAAGGGACAGAAGTTACTTGTCCTTCTGTTCATAGCAACAACATTAACTTGCAGCATTCACCATGTTTTTTTTTTAAAATGTTTTAAACTTTGTGGGATAAGTGTTGTTCTAGTGTCAGAAAGGTTGTTTAGAGATTTCACCACTTAGGCCCTTTTCGCACCTTACCTTTTTCCGGTGCTGGGCGGCAGGAGGACTTCAGAGGAATGCTCCCGCATCCCTCCTGCTTGAGCTCCACAGCTGCTTCCTGGTCACCCGAGAGCCCCGCCTGGGACCTTTCCCAGCCTGCACTGCGCAGGAAGTGTGACCGGCCCAGCTCCCGAGGCTCCGCATGCCAGGTAAGTGCGCGCGGGGCCCCGGAGGGGTGCGCAACCGCACAGCATTTTCGGCTTTAAGCTGAAAATAAATAAATGCATGCGCAGTCCGTGTCAGGCTCTTGAGCATCGCGCAAATGTGAGTGCATCTTGTGGACCTCTCCTCACATTTACGCGATGCTCAAGGGGCCCATTCGCTTCAGAAATGCTGTGCGAAAAGGGCTTTAGTCTGCCAGACCACACCCTGAGTTGCTCCACAGATATTTCTGCCTTCTAGCTCCCAGACCACCAGGTTTGACATTCTTGTTTGTTGTTGTGTGCCTCCAAGTTGTTTCCAACTTATGGTGACCCTAAGGCGAACCTGTCATGGGGTTTTCTTGACAAGGTTTGTTCCGAGGGAGATTGTCTTTGTCTTCTTCTCAGGCTGAGAAAGTGTGACTTGCCCCAGGTCAGCTAGTTGGTTTCCACAGCTGAGAAAAGATTCAAATGCTGGTCTCCAGAGTTATAGTCCGACACTCAAACCACAGCACTGTGCTGGCTTTCTTTCCAGTCTGGGATACTTAGATGCTTGGTTTTCTACCATGTAATTTCAAGTCATCTTCGTGCATTGTATGCATGATATTTTCTGCATGGAATGTATGTAGTGGTTCTCTTTCAGAAGCACATCACTCTAAGTGATGCGCTGTAGGTTTGAATCAGGGCAGAAAAGAGGGATATTAGAGAATGTTGTTTGATATCCATTTTTTAAGCCCATCAGCTTAATTTGCACTTCCCACGCAAATATGCAGCTTGGAATTCATGTGTCCTTTAGGCTGCTGATATCTCTGAATTTTATGGTGCAGTTCTTCAGTCAAAGATCCATACAGAAATGGGTACCATAGAGGAAAGTGCATACAAAATTGTGTACTTTAGCGGGAAAATATGTACAATTGAAATGGAAGGCTTATGACTAAGCACATCTGAAAATGATATGGAAAAGAAATAGAGTATTCATATATCCATCCATAGTTGAGTATGGCATGTATATTATTATCTGAATGGGTCTAAATTGCACAACAGCCTTCACATCCAGCCTTCCTGTCAACCCTGTTATCTGATTGGCCTCCTCAGCCACAAAGAGCAAAGATGGGGTTCATATGGTAGAACTGTGAAATCATGGGAATTTGTAGCAGCCCTAAATACCACCACTTCAGTTCCTCCGCTTACTGTTGAGAAGATAAACTTCCAGCAGATGCTGTCTTCACTGCAGTGCTGTGGCTGTCTGCAACCCATCTCTTGGAGTGCTCCAGGCCCTTAGAGCCTGTAGATCCTGCTATGCCTTTGCATATGTCTTCATTCAAGGGTGGCTTCTTTTCCAAATCCCTCCAGCTGACAACTAAAATAGAATCAAACTGACGCAGAAGATAGTAGTGGGCAATGTTTGTGTGTGTGTTTATGTGTGTGAGAGAGAGAGAGGGAAAAAAAAATTCGTCCCCCAACGCCCAAGCGAAGCAGTGGCGGGGGGCAGCCTTTGCTACCCTCTCGCGAGAAGGGGCCGCCGGGGGAGGGGGCGGGGCCGGCAGTGTTTTAGGGCCTCCCCGCCTCCTCCCTCAGCCTCTTTGTCCAGCAGGCGATGACCCACCCTCCCGCCCTATGGTTTCAGTGTAAGATAGCTGGTCGCTTCGGGGCCGGGTAGGAATTTTTCCCCTGTTAAAGGGTTTTTTTCGCCTACCCTACACTGCGCCAAGGGATTGGATAATTGGCTGTACAGGGTGGTGTCACATTTGGTTAAATAGGAATTCTCAGACATATTGAGCTCTTCAGGCCGGTGGGGGGGTCAATGGTGTCGGTGAGTACCTATGGCACCATTTGGTGTAGGATAAATGCTATCCTTGAGGAGGGCTCAGGACTGGCCCTCACTGGCGTGAGCCCGGGGGGTGGCGGTTCGGAGCTCACCTCCCAGACAGGGGCCGGCCAAGGTCTTAACGCAGCTTCAGCGGTTGGCTTTGGGGCCCGGTATCTCGCTATATGGGCTATGGAAGAAGGTCGGGAGCTGACTCTTGCCATAGTTCACACAGACCTTGACCCCCCATCTTAGGTCAGAAGTTCAAGTTCAAGTTCAAGTTCACCTCATAATTATGTTAATTAGGCATATTAATAAATTGCCCTAGTTGAACCCAAGCCCTGTGTGTGTGGTCTCTTCATTTCGCGGGTTGGGCGGCAAAAGATTTATCTACTCGACTGCAGGGATGAAAATCTTTGTTTTGTTTCTTTACATGCAAGAACAAACGTTTTCTACTTACTGGGTTAGAATATGAGAGCTTTCTGTGTCTTTCAGTGATTTTTCTTTTTTTTTAATGTGTGAAAAAATATTTTGCACACAGTCCTCCCTCAATCCAATGGTTGTGCAAAATTGCACAGTTTTCTGCACAGAAAATTTTTTTCCATTAAAAAAAAAAAAAACCACCAAGCACTTTTGTATGGACTTTGCATGGTGGTAGAAAAGTTCCCAAGTGTGAAAGATCTTGTGACGGCTGACTATTTCTTTGATGGGTTGTCTTGATGTGTCAAGGCATCCTTTCTTATTGGGGACAAGATCATTTTCAAGTATTCTTTCGCTCCCTACTGGTGTAGCATCTCCAGTCAGAAGGACCTCAAGTAGCAGGAAAGATCTCTTCAAGAGCTGGAGTTACAGGGACAAATGGGCTGGATCAAGGCCAAACCACATGTTACATGCAGCTGTTGTTTTCTCTCCATTTTACACTTTTATCAAATGCAGCCCTGAGGCTGTGACTTTCAAAGGAACTCATGCAATCAGAAGGGATGCTTAAACTCATCCCTTCTGTGCATTTCCTCCACTCAGAATCCAACCCCAGACTATGTTCTCCAAGTAGATTTGGATGCCTCTTTATTTTATTTCACAAGGGGAAAAGAATTGTGAGGGATTCTACAAAAGGACAGAGTTGGAAAGAGTTAAAATTGTCCCCCACCCCATTCCACCATTAGACTCAACATCTCTGAATCAGTCATTGCTGTTGTACCTTGTAAACTAGCGGCTGTGGCAGCATCCAGTTGCAATCAATTTTCTAGATTAATTACATATCGTACAAAGAAGTATGTCCTTCTATCTATTCTACGCCTGCTGTTGATCACTTCTTTTGGATGTGCCCCTCCTCAATTTCTAGTGTTTGGAGGGGGAGAAAAGCAAATGGAAGAGAATACCATTGAATGATAATTGGCAATGATGAAGCAACAAAGGTACAGATTACTTCCCCTTCCCAGTAGTTTAAACCCAGTGTAGATTGTAAATACCCAGGGAAAGAGATCTTCTCTTTTCTGTATTCTGTCCAGTCCCTGGCATGCCATGGTTTGCTACCATGTGAATAGCAGCAGCAAGAATAGTTCTCAGTGCAGTCAGGGAAAGGGCCAGCACACGACCGCTTATTCATCTCTCAGTATGAGGCTCTGCAGGTACCTCTGTGGTATTTTGACCTGTCTCTTGAGTTGCTGCCCGGTTGAGAAGCAGCTTCTCTTTCTTCATTAGCTTGGGTCTGGAACGCTCTAATTGACAGCATGTGTTCACCCAGAGCTGGGAGATGTCATGACATCAAATGCTATGAAGCACAGAGTGTGTCAGGATGGTCTGTCTTGGCACCCGACAGGGGCAGAGTCAACCCAGCATGCGAGCAGCCCACAGATATTATTGGCGTAGGAGTCCTGTGATGAGATGACATAATTTGAATGGCAGGCCAAAGATGCCCGCCTCTGCAGTGCCAGGTGAGCAGGAAGCAGGCGAGTGACAGGGTGAAGGCCATGAAATAAAATGGAGCATGGGTGGCAGCCACAGAATTTCTCTTTACAGAAAGCAGACTTATTTTTTGGCCTTCTACACACACACGCACACATACACATATGCTCATATGCCTATGTACGTGCACACACACTTGTCTAATGACTGTTGCTGAGCAGCATCTGTTCAATAGATCTGATATTGCTCTGTAATGACTTGGTTTCAGCTCTGGACCATTCAGTCTTTTAATGAGGTCAGAAGTTCTAGAAGTTCACCACACTATAGAGGCAGGATATGCAGAGTTGCTAGTATGACCTCTCATCTCCAGCTCTTTTGGTTCACAGGCCAAGCTAGTCCAACCCTGAGGACTATTGATGTCTAAATTACTAGAGCTTCTAGGAGCATTTGGTGCTCTCTCTCTCTCTCATTCCCTCAACAATTTGACCCCTTTTTGGTGCTCCAATCCATGTTAGCTGTTTGTTGGATATATAGCCTGCAACCCTCTTAATGTGAAGTATCCATAGATGGTTTTTCTTTTGAAATATGACATTGCACGTTAACAGTACATTACAAATACAGGAAGGGGAAAGGGAAAGGTGTGATTGAGAAAATCCAGTTTAATTCATGGAACGATGCAACCAATATAGTTAATGGTTTACATTGGTTACATCACAGGGAATGTGTATAATTTGAAGGAAGGAGGAGATTATGGGATGGGGTGTGAGACTAATATGCACATGAACTGGGTGATCATCTCTGTTGGATGTAAATGAAAAGGAAATGGAGGAAGTTCATAAAAGGATGGAGTTTTTTTTTTTTTTAAATAATGCTGAACTCTGCATTTCATAGAATGGCCATAAATTCCAATGTGGAAGTGAACTGGGGAGACTTAGTGTTTCTACTAACTCTCTCCAGACCTTGCCTGGAGACTCCTTTGGATGTATCTCATTAAACAAACAGAACAGTGTCTGAGTTTCTAGTACTAGGATAAAAGTTAAGACTGCTAATACAGCCAAGCATGATTTTCATGGAATGTGTATAATTAGAATGTGCCCTCCTTTGGACTCGGTGGCATAAATCTCAACTAGAGGAGGCCCATTGAATAAATTGTTGAATGGTTCATCAACACTCATGTAAATCCCATTTATTCATGCATATACTTGGTTAGGCACCGGGTTTAATCAGTTAGATTAACTGGATTTAGATCAGTGTTTTCCCAGAGAACACAAAGTATGTAATCAGTTGGTCATTACCTTGTCAGCTGATTTTTGACCTGGCTCTTTTTAAAACACCAGAGAGGTTTAATAGTCAAAAGGCCATAATTGTAATCAAATTATATGTGATACTAATTTAGGGTTCTTGTGATCACTTTGTGTAGGTTATGACCTAATAATAATAATAATAATAATAATAATAATAATAATAAATATTTTTAAAACTGTACTCATTTGAGTGCCCTTTGAGGAGCAAATTCTGCTGTGTTGGCCCTTTTCCTTTGCAGCAATTTCTAAGCATTGGCTGCAGATATTTAATCCATTTCTACAGAAAGACTGATGTGAAGCAATCTTATGGCCTTCTCCATCTCTTCTGGTTTCTCTTTTCAAGCCTCCTTCCCATATAATTTGCTGATGTGGTAGTTAAGTACAGGCTGGTTCCCAAGATAGCTGGCACAAAGTTCCTCCTAAAGGACAATGCATACAAGTACATATTTTTAAAATATATTTATTTACCAGTTTTTCCACAAAATGACATAAACTCTGACTAGTGTTTTTAACATAGACATAAAGTAAAATTAAAACACCGTACTAAAGCAATAAACTAAAAAAAAAATGTTAAACACTAACTCACTAGAATATTAACTTACTAACTGACTAAACACTAACGTACTAAAACACAAAAGGGCTCTGAATCCCCCAACCAAACTATAATGAGAAAGATAAAATAAGAAAAGACAGAAAAATATTATTCTACCATTACAGATCCACTTAAGCAAACTGCTAATAACCATATCCACGAATTATTGCATCGTTTGATTTCTTATTGCTCCAAAAGCTCATAAACTCATAGAAGTGCCTCTTCTGCTTGGTTCTGTACATATTCTGGAAACCCAAAGTATGGCAGGAGGCACTTTTGAGGAAATTATAAGCATGTACATGAGTAGAGGCCATCACAATGCCTGCTTTACATGACCTTGGATTATTCATCCTTGTAGACCATTGTGTAAGGCCATTGCTGCACTGCACTCTTATAGTGCTATTATTCCACTTTCAACATCCTATGGAATCCTGGAGTTTGTAGTTTACTGGGGCCAAAGAGCTCCCTGGCAGAGAAATCTAAATGCCCCTCCCTAAACTGGGAACCCCAGATTCCATACGATGTTGAAAGTGGAATAATAGCGCTATAACAGTGTCCTGCGGAAAGGGCATAAGTCAGTGGTTAGGAATCATGTGGCCACTGGAAAACGTGAGGTCTTGGGCCAGAGGCAGATCTATGGCACCCTTGCAGACCTTCACAGACTCTGCAAAAACTTTGAAACTCATGTATATAAAATTTGCACACATACACACACGCACCCCACATATATATTCAGCTGAAAATGCTTTGGCCCTAATGCTGTATTCCATTAAACTAAAAAAGCTAGAAATCACTGTTAAAGATGACCAGAAGTGACTTCTAGTTTTTGAAAATTCTACTTCTGCAGATGGAAAATGGCATTGGAGTGGTCTACAAAGAACGTAAGGACGGAAGAAGTCAGAAATGGCCCTCAGTCTATTAACATGGGACTCTCTCTCATCTAAGATGATAAATAGCAACTCGCTGAAGCCTTGGATCTTTCCCAGCATCTTTTGTAAAGAATTATTATTTTCTATGCAGAAAATACTATTTCCTATGCAGGAAATGCTGTTTTCTGTACCCAAAAAAATAAAAATAAAAATGCATTTTTTCCCCACAGAATAGATCTCAGACTCCTAAGATATCTCATCACTTGGGGTTTTCTGCCACTCAAGAAACACATTTTTCATTTTTTTTTTATTTTCCTTCTCCCTAGCCATCCTGCTTGCCTTTAAACTATATTGACTCCCATACCCTAGCAAGACTGCTATTGAATATGCATTCTATATTTTAGATGTCTAGGATGCATGCTCTTGAAACTATGACTGTGATGGCAGAACACATACTTTTGTATTACTTTGCAAAATTCTAGAGAAAATAGAATAAATATAAAAATAGTCAGTGTATTGCTGGGAGGTGAGAAGAAAGCTTCAGAATATCCCCTTTGTTTCCCCTTCCTACCAGATCTTGCTTGCCAAACAAAGCTGAGTTTGTTGCAGTCGTCAAAATGTGCTTTTTGCAACACGATTGTCTGGCAGAAAAAAATCCATTTCCAGGTGTTGAAAATCATGACAGTCAGCAGTTTTCTTTCTCCCTGTCACACTAAGTACCTTCAATGATTGGGCTCCACGTGACGAGCATTGCCGAGACGGTGATAGAAATAGACAGCACAAGACTGGAGTGAATTGTCTGAAGATGAGTTGATTATTGATGGGCAGAATAATGCATGCAGACTATTTTATTATTTATTTTATTTGGTGGGGGTGGCATGAAGCAATAGAGAGCTATGGTATGTTGGACACCGCAATATGTTGGTAGTGAAAAGGGGAAATTGTGCAATTGACTAATGTAAAGAAGAATGTTCCCATGACATTGATAACTTGATAATGGCTCATGTCTGGTCTGTGCCTGTTTTATATATACCGCTTAAATAAGGGACTAGTGCTTTTGTTTTGTTTTGTTAAAAAAAAAGAAGTGAAGTTCACTCAGAAGTGAACATTGTCGTGGGCCGGGAGTCAGCTTCTCCAGGAGGACAAGCAGACACACTGGGAGCTAATCAGGCTCGGATGAGAGCCAGCAGGCTCCAGCCTTCTTAAGGAAGACAGAGGGTGATGGCCCAATGGCGAGAACAACATGTGTTTGCTGGCTTTTGCCTTTGTGTGTGCTACAGATTCCCTGCTCACTGTTGGCCTGTCTTCTCTGACTTTTGGACTGTCTGACCTTACTACCTGCTAGATTCTAATGCTTGGACCAATGCTTGACTATGTTTCTGCTTCACCTTGAAGAGGCAAGCTTTATTAGACTGCTAAGCTGTATCCATTTGCCTACAAAGTATTTTGGCACTCTGTTGCCTGATAACAGACAGCTGGTGCCTATGACAGGCATATCCCTTCCATAAGGAAGAGCACACAAACTAGGAGAGGCTACAGCAGTTTGCTTTTGCCTAAGTCTGCTAAGAGGGACAAGATTCTGCCCTCTCTTCTTCCAAATGCTAAAGTAATGACCAAACTACTTTTGTACTTTGAACTCAGTTTGCAGCAGTTGAAGTAAGCAGGGTACAACAGAAGAAGGTTGGAGGAAGGAAGTGAGACTGGGACACTTTAAAAACAGCTGAAAAAGTGGGATGACAGAGGATTAATTGGGACTATCCCAGACAGTGGGAGGGAATCAGTGATGTTTCAAAAACTAAATATCGTTTCTGATCTTTCCAAACTGTGATATTTAAAATTCTGGATTGTTTTTTAATTGGTTTCTCTTATTTCTGAAGCTGTCCTGTAACAAAAGGTGTCTGGGTGGCCCAAACAGCTTTAGCTTTTAAATATAGAATGGAACAATTTAAAATAAAACTGTTAAAACTAAACCACAGTTAAAATACAAATTATAAAATGAGAGACCCCCAGCAAAGAGACACACATAATTTAAAATACCTGAATGAATCAGAAGGGTTTTCACTTGGCACAGAAACAAAAAGGCGCATAAGCTTCTCTTGGAAGGCTGTTCCATACCAAGAGTGCCACTACTAAAAAGACACTTTTCCAAATTCTGAAAGAGCTTGCCTGACATGGAGGGAACCACTTGAATCAGGATTTCTGAAGAAGAGGGTTAGACACCTGAACCAATGAACCAATGTAGTCACTATGCATACCTTTCATCATTTCACAAATCAAAACTGAGACGTGCAAGCAACATCAGAGGATGCTCAAAAAGGTATAGTCAAGCAACAAGGGGCAAAGGTATTGGTGAGGAAGAGACAACTCTTTGCAGTGGAGAAGCCCTGCACTTTGTGCACTGAGTTTAGGAAAGCCCAGGGTGGGGGTAGGAATCAGTACAATACTTGTTGTGAGTGCACGCATAGACATAGGCTGCATATACATAACATATATATGATATTATATAATGTCTTGTTCTAAAATCAAAATACCTTTATCAAACCTCCTCCAAATTAAAGTTTTCTCTTTAATGGTCATACGGTGTTTTCTATTGTACAAGTGCTGCGCTTATACCCATCCCTCTTCCCAGTGAACATTATAGATGAAGTTATATCCTAGCTTGGCTAAGATCACCTTGAGCCAATTGCAGTTTCTTGGTCTAATCAGCTTCCTGGGGTTGTTTTCAGAATAAAAATTGGGTGGAAAAAATACTGTGCATTTCTTTTATCTCCAGGCAGTAGATGGAATATAATTAGTTGAGAAAAGTATAATTGGGAAAAACATAATGGTCATTAAAAAAAAATGTATGCATTACAATGCCCTTTTAAAGTGCTACAATCCTGTGCCCAATTACCTAGGAGTAAATCTCACTGAATTTATTGGGATTTACTTAAGATTAGATATGTGTATGATTGCATTGTTAATGTATGTGGAAACATGCCTCCTGCCTGTAACATATATTTCTCCATGAAGTTACGGTTAAGACCTTGCTTCAGTACCCCTCATCATGGAGAAATGTCTCTAGGAGTATCAAAACTATGTTTGCTGCCTCTGAAATCCCATTGATCCCTCTGAACCTGGATTTTTCAAAATGAAATTTGTACTTGCAATACTGTTACTATCACTTTCACCTACGTTTTTTCTTTGCTTCATTTTAATCGCTCCTAGCTTCTGTGATGTCCCTTTAGTCTGGGCGACGTCTTGTCTCTTTGTGGATGTCTTCACCTCCATTTTCTCAGCACATGGCATCTTGTGTCAGTGCTGAGATGTTCTATCACATTTTGGGTGAGAAGGGAGGCCTTAGCTTTGCAAAAGCCAACAGATGATAGAAAGGCTTGGCTCATTTGTTCAGCAGATGAGAACTTCATCTTCCTTCTAAGAGCCAAGCCACCATCGTGGGATGCAGCTAAATTAACTGAAGCATTTCAACAGGCTCAAATCCTGTCGGCAACTCAACCGTCTCCTTGTTTACTGTTGAAATAATTACAGCTTTGCCATAATATTAGCTCTGAGCCGTGACTCCATTACCATTATCGCTGGGATATTACCCATTTATTATCTCCCAGCAACCCTGGAAGATGAACACTAGACTTCGGAGACCAATTGTTTTACAGCAGACGGGATCTTGGTGTGCATTGTTTAATGAGGTAAACTATATTATAGCCAGCATTAATTTGGCTGCAGTGCACTCCACTAAATCATGCTTTAACCTGTAAATCTGCCATGGTTTCTGATGTGTGCTTAATCAGGATGAGCAAGAGGGAATCTTAGTGGTAGAAAGAGAATGGGAAAGGTCATTTTGACTGTGGCTCTTATGTCTCCAAGACACAGCTATGGCAAGAGGCCCACCAACAATGTCAAGGGCGTTCCCACACGGCTCTATAACAGCATCCCATTTCAAGTGCTTTGTGCTCACCAATATTGTTGTGTTGTGTTGATGGGGAAATCTGAAGCAAAAATATAAAGTGACAAATGGGAGAAAAGAAAAAAAGGTTGAGAAGCAAAAAGCATCTGTCAACCATTTCATGATATTTTGTTTTAAGAAAGCTTTTTTAGTTGAAAAGGCAAACATTTCATTACTTTCATAGGAATGTGCAAGGGCAACATACAAAAATATAACTACAATTTGGTAAAATAAAAATACAGTCAGTATGCCCATTTCCACTCTATACTGTTATAGTGCTATTATGTCACTTTTAGCATCCTGTGGAATTCTGGGGTTTGTAGTTTACTGAGGCCAAACCTCTCTCTGGCTGAAAATTCTAAATGGCCCTTCCTAAACTGCAGACACCAGGATTCCATAGGAGGTTGAAAGTGGAATGAAAGCACTATAACAGTATAGTGCGGAAATGGTCTATATTTTATAATTGGGACTTAAGTAATATATTTCATTGGCAAATCTGACCAGAATGATATGTTCCTTCCAGTGCAACCCTACACATATCAGTTTAGAAGCAAGTCCAACAGAGTTCAGTGGGATTTATTCTCAGATAGGCTAGTGTTAGGATGGTAGCTTCAGGAGAACATTGGGAAGCAGAGGAGAGGAGTAGGAGAAATCTTGCCCTTCCCTGTAGACTCAGACAAAAGCAAACTGCTACAATCCTTCCTAGATTGTGTGTTCTTCCTCATCAATAACTTTTGCCATCTTGATCACACTCTGATACTGATTGTCCTGGTTCTTATCTATGAAAGGGTATTCTACTTTATTTATACAAAGCCTGCCTCAAGTGCTAGAGACTTTTTTTCTGGCATGGTGATGACAAGATACTGATCAATGTAGTAATTCACTAAATTACAAGACCCACATTACAAAGTCAGTGAAAAGAACAAGAATGAGGATTGTATGGCTCTCCTTATGTTGTTGGCATCCCAACAGCCTTTAGCAGCTTAGCCACTGATGAGGAATGTTGGAAGTTGAAAGCCAACAACATCTGGAGAGAGATATCATTCCCACCCTTGAGTTTCAGCATGTTGTACAAGGTCAGTTTTGCCCTGGAAACTCAATTTGCAAAGCCTGTTACAGATAATAAGGATGGTGCCAGTCTAACCTCTCTGTTAAAGGAGTCTCTGAGCCTAGAGAAGGTCCACACCTGTGTTCCCACCAGATGTACCTGTGAGGGTAGAGCAGTGGTATCCAACTTTTGGTCTTCCTGGTGTTTGGGACTTCTATTACCAGAAGCCCCAGCTAGCTTGACTAACAGTCAGGAATTCTGGGAGCCGAAGTCCCAAAAACCTGGAGGACGAAGGTTGGACACCACTGGGGTAGAGGGACAGAAAGACGGGCCTCTCTGAAAGTTCTCAAAACATAGGTAGGATCATATGGGAAAATACACTCCATCAGATAAATGACTTGCCTCAACACAATCTTAAGAGCTCTGGCTTTTCTAAGTTCTCTACCTGGCATTCGGGCAACAGCACGATTATATCTGTGATGCCTAAATAGATCAGGCAGTCTTTGAAGCAAGAACTGTCTCTTTTGCGTGCTATGTGCTTCTGGTGCAGTGAGAATGACTGTGGCTCAGCTTGCCTTGGGCTGGCAGGTTTTTGAGATAATCATGCACCCCGACATGGACCCACAACTGAAGAAGGCTTGTGCCAGCCTTGAGCAAAGTGAGCAACACAGGTTGCTGTGCTCAAAGCCCCTTTACTTAGGTATCATGCTTGAGAGGTTAATTTAGTCTCCAAAGGCAGGTTCTCTTGAAATTAACCATGTTATATTTCCTGGCATGAAAGAAGGCTTGGATGGATTTTGTGGATGTGAGTTTGTGCATTTTGGGAGGAGAGAGAGAAGAGAATTAGGAGTAGCTTGATCCTTCCAGATTGTCTTTTTTTTTCCCCCTAAGCAATAAAGATGCCTGAAGAATAATAATCTTATTTCTTCAGTAAATACAGAAACTGTTGCACCTCTACCTGGCTTGCCCAGCTCTGGGCAGCATAGTAGAGCTTGGAGAGAAGAGAATCTGAAATTCAGGAGATCTCCACACAAATTAAAACCTTTTATCAGGCTTTAATAGCTGTGCAAACTAATTATATTTTGGCCAAACTTTGCTGGCGACTCCCCCGAGGTATTATTATAAAATTCTGAGCCGCGGAAGCGCTCCCCATTCTGTCAACACTAGGATGCTTCAGCTGCAGAAAAGTGTGGTCTCGCTCATTTTTGCTTCTGTGATGTTTTATGATTTTTGCATAAACTCTAGTAGTAGTATTTCAGGTTGGGAGGGGAAGTTTTAGGGGACACAACCCTGGCAGGTGGCTCAGGTTTTCTCTGTATCTGAGCCAAAGGCATCACCAACTTAAAAAGGAACTGGAGTTCAACTTTTGGTGCAATTGGTAGTAGATGTCATTGATCTGCTCTGCTGATATTTGTTCTTCCCATCCAGCAATTTGTGCTGGCTCTGGAACCTTTGATAATCACACAGAGTTCCCCCAGTCATGTGTTTGCCCCCATTCCTTTTAATGAAGAACATAAAAGTAGTCTACCTGGGTCACATCACAGTTCTTCTAACCAAATACTCTGTAGTTTAATAGCAGCTAGCTAGATATTTTGGAAACTTGTAACCATGTCATAAAAGTGAATGTTTGCTCACTGTGCACATATCATAGGATTGACTGAGGCAGTTGTTTTGGGGAGCTGATGCTGAGACGGAGCAGCAAAATCATGGAAGACAGAAATAAGTGCCATTCAGCCTGACTTGCACCGTCTTAGTCAGGCTGCTGCCTTCGAGTATGGTATCACCAGTGTTGATGCAATTCACAGTCCAGTCAGCTGTTGCACATGCAATAGGAGATGGCACAGTCTTGTTTTTTGCCTCAGACAGCAAAGTATCTTGGGTCAGCCTTGTCACCTCACTTTTTTTTTTTTCTGGTCCCAGTGTCGTTTAATCCAGATTCAACTATTTCCTTGCACAGAAAGGATCACATTGTACCTGACTGCCATAAAGCTGTTAAAAGATCAGTTTGTCAGAAATTGAGAGGTGACGTCTGTGTTTCAGTATCATAGGCATGGTGGAATACATGAGAAAATTAAGGCCAGACTTTTAAGAACTGAAAGCCCTGGGCTTGGACAGCTACATTTATCTGTTTTGCCTTTTTTCCCCACCTTTAAAAAAAAAATCAAATGCTTGACTATGAATAAATCTGCAAATTTTGATTTATTCTTATTAGAAAGCAAACTGAAAAGTGATTGTTTGCCCTTCTATGTGCTGACAAACCCCAATTACTTCTGACTCCCAACTGTTTAAAAAGTGCGAGTAAAATGTCAAGTAAGAAAGAAGGCAATTGTTTATAGGGAGAAGGTGCAAGACAAGATTGTTTTTACCCCCTGAGCCATCAATTTGCACCTGGCTCTGTCCTGCTCAGTTGCTTTTTTGCTGTTGTCTCTTGTTGATGGACCTCTTCGTTAGTCCGAAAAAGAAAACAAAGCCTGCCCATCCCTGCTGATCTAGCCAGCCAAGAGAGTGCTGGTAGTAGCAGACTGCCATCTGTCATCAATACTCAGCCTAGTTGTGTTCCACCCTTGACAGACAGTGGATAATATAGTACACAGTGGTTCACAAACTTTCATCTCACAGATGTTTTTGCTTTGACTTCCACGAGCCTCAGCTGGCATGGCCAATTGTTAGGGATTCCGAGATTGATCAAAACATTTGGAGGACTAACGACTGAGAATCATTGACTTAGGGATTACTTAGACCAAAATCCTGTTAGTACACTGAACTAATGGTTGTGCTTTTCCCCAGCTTGTGTAGTGGTGGCAATGGAAGACAGGCAAAATCTGCGGTCTCTGAAAAGTCTATTTCTGCAATGCCTTACCTCCTTCCTAGTCACAGCCCTCCTGGTCTTTTTTTCCTCCTGCTGCCACCACCTAGGCCATGTAGGTACACATGCGTACCATACTAACAGCATTTTAACTTTTGTTTCCTCTGTTGTCTAAACTCTTTCATTATATTATCATTATGCTTCAAAGAGAATATGCTAGCTGTGGTGCCAAGGATCCTTTTGTGTCCTATCTGAGACTTGTATTTTGCAATGGAATATTTTGCTGACACAGAGGGTTTGTAAGATTACGCTAGAATATGGTATGCAGAGGGTTTGTAAGCTTATATTAGAGTACAGTCAGAATACAGTTAGAATATATTATTTGATAAGATAGTAAGAAAAAAATGAGGACGGATGTGTGAAAATATGGATGGATTTGCACATGGATGAAGATCCATGCATTAATTTTGAAACATAGACGTAGATGGAGAATAGGAACAGCTATATAATATTGTTAGTGTATAAAACATACACTGCTTGATTTTGCTGTGTTTCAGTTCTTTGTTTATTGAATGGATGGGTGGACTTCATTAATACATAGATATACAAATGTATACACAGAGAGAGTGTTACCAGATCGTACACCTCCACTCCATGATATGGTTTAATTGGCAAATTATAATTGGCATGAAATATAAATTATCCCCTGCTATGACTGGGAAGTTTGCTGGCAAAGTGGCACTGACTGCACATGTGCATTGCAAAAGTAGGTCAGATCAAGACTGCAGGGCATGGTTAGGTCAGGGAAATTCCAGAGATAATGGACTTGCAGATGTTCCTCAATGACCCAACCTTAAGAAACAACAATAGTGCCTGAAACTGCTTTTATGGAATTATTGATTGTCTTCAATCCTCTCCCTTTGTCCAGAGAAATTCTATTTTTGTCCCCTCATCTGTCCCGCCATTATGGAACTATCACAATTCCTATCAGTCCTTTGTCACCTAGTCCTAATGCCATTGGCTCATTCTAGACCCCATTGTCTGTTCTCCTGGAGAGTCATTAGTATTTAAACCTTGGCTCTGAGCCAGACAATTTGTAGTTTTGTAGTATTTTGATACAATTTTTGTCACTCTGGTTCTCTAATTTCCATTTGGTACTATCCTTGGACCCTTGGCCTCAGCCATATCACTTTGTCTCTTCACTTCTGAATAGGTAGATATCACCCATGTCACCCTAAATCCTCTCCATCTCAACTTTTCCTCCTGTTTCCTTCAGCTAGTCTTGTGTGATTGTGACACTCCTTGGATCTGGTGTGTGTGTGATTGTTAATTCTCTCAATAAAATAATTATTCTTTGAATCTCTGGCTTGGGGTTCCTGCATTAGAACCAGTATACATGGGTGTAAAAGATTGCCTCCCCTTTATGCTAATATTCCCTACTGTTTCACAGAGGCGCTGGCATCATGGGCAGAGACCTGATTAACCCGTGTTTTAGAGTAATAAGATACACACACACATATATACACACCCAAAGATACAGAAGGCAACTTGGTTGTGCTAAAAAAAGAAACCTGGTTAAGATTGGCTGGAATTCTGTTGACTGGTCCCTACTACAGTTGACCCATTGAATCAATTGTTGAATAGTGAGTCAATATGTAGGTAAATCTAACTGAATCTGTGTGTTTAGTTAGAAGTAACAGTAGGATAGAGGCCATTAAATGTTTAAAGGAAAATATGAACATTTCTGCTGTTGAATTTCCTCCTTGAAAAAAGGCCACCATTTGTCTAAAGAAGATTCAACATGGGGTTGTAAGGAGGCAACTAGACCCATTTCAGAAACTGGTCCCATATTTCTGACCAATTATTGGTTAAAGCATTTGCACCGTCTTCTCGTCCCCACCTGTACCTGTTTCTCTACCTGTTTACTGGGGGAAGGCATGCCCTTTATTTTCCTTCAGCGCATATCTGCATACAAGCTGATTGCTGGGAGAGTTCTGAGTTCCTAGAGAGAAGCATCAGCAAGCAAGATCATCCCTTACCAGAGGGTCTTGCGTTTCATTTTCATCCTTGCCATCTGGCATCCCCGTCTCATGGGCTCTTACGATTGGCTTCTCTGAAACTGGCATTCTTTCCAATTGTCACTAATTACACTGCAGGTCCGTAAATCATTGCAGGAGAGAGAATGACAGAAGACATGGGAGGACCCCTGTCATGTTGTGGAGGGACAGCATGATGCTTTAAACAATTTGTCAGTTCCTCATGCTGGAGGCAGTTTTTGAGCTCACAGACTGGTGCAGTGTCACTGTCGGACAGACCAGCTCTGGGTTGCGGCTGCATGAATCAAAAGTGGCCATTTCACAGGACAGGTAGTTCAAATACAGTATAGATCCTACACAAATGGTTATTTACTGTCTGTCCCTGCTCATGTTGTTTATTGCTAGAATTTGGCTTTTAGATTAGGTGAGAATGTCCCCTTCATTTTTAGAAAAAGTAAGTTCCTAGTCCTCTGAGAAGTGGATAAAAAAAAATCTGATTGAAAGCTGCCTTCTGGCATCACAGAGATCTGGGAATTAGAAGATGGTTAGCTGCAGGAAAGGAGACTCCACCTGAACCTCAGGAAGAACTTCCTGACGGTCAGAGCTGTCTGGCAGTGGAATATGCTGCCTCAGTGGAGTTGGTGGAGTCTCCTTCTTGGGAGGTTTTTAAGCAGAGGCTGAATGGCCATCTGTTGGGAGTGCTTTGATGGGTATTCCTGCACAGCAGAGGGTTGGACTTGATGGCCCCTGTGGTCTCTTCCAACTCTATGATTCTATGATTTTATGAAAAGAGACCAAAGAAGAAGACATTTTCCACTCTTTCTTGTTATTCTTTTTACTAGGATCTCAGATCTTTCTTCTACTACCTGGTAGGTTTATCATTCTGAAGGTCTTATTATCTCATCGTATGTGATTGTTGCTTTCCAGTTAAAGCTTATTAGTCTTATATTGTTTTACAAATTTGAGTATTTATGTTACTGTTTATTTTCAAATATGAAATCAATACCATTAATGATTTCTTATTTCCCTTGTTTCCTCCCATATCCTGTCCTCCCCCTGCTTCATGCCCATACAGTGATTAGACTAGCATGACATGTTCAATAACATTATACTCCTGCCATTTCCTGTGTTGTGAAAAATTACAGGTTTGTCATCAGTGGAGGCTGGTGGCTCTGGTGTCAGTGGGTGAGTGAATCCACTGTGAGTTGTGATCCAGACTTTAAAAAAGATATCCAAGGCGTTGAATGTATATTAGAGATAGGATTCAGCACCTTTCAAGCTCAGACTATGACTGAGAGCAGATTCATTGTGCCATTGACAGCTGCTACCACCTGTAACTTCATCCAGACTTCCACCATTGGAAGGTGGAAGGTTGGATAGATAGGGATTAGGTGGAAAGAATTATAGCTACCAGTCCTGAAGCAGAAGGTCAAGGTGGAGTGGTTCAGACAATGTTTTAAAGAGTAGCAAGAACAAATAATGGTCTGGGTAGCACATATTATGTCCAAGCACTACAATTTACTGGTCTGGAGCTGGGGTTTTTATATCCTTTTTCCTGCCCTGAAGGAGGGTACATGAAAAAAGCTGTAATGGCTTTCTCATGGGGTTGACAAAGGAGTTCAGAATGGGCTGATTGTTTTAACTCTAGGTTGACAAAACATTGATGAGATTCATGCCATTCTCTTAATGTTCTAGTCAGGTAGCGTGAGTAGGGAAGGTCTCCATAGGAAACGTTCACAGTAGGGGTCTCTGATTGCTTCATCTGGGCTTTTTTGCTTTTATTGTTTTTAGAAGTGTTTGTAGCTTGCAGTGTTTGAAAGTATTATTACATGCCCAACAGCACTGGGCTTTCCTGCCTTATCATCTCTGAACTTATGACCTGATCATATCTGAGATCATCCTGACCTGGCATATGCATACATCCAATGCACTTTCAAACATGTGTTCCAGACATGAAATATCTCTAATTATGAAAATAGCACATCCCATAGAGTGGGGGTGTTTGGTGTGATAAGGAGTGACTTGGCATCAGTTCCTCAAAATCTAAGAGCATCTCCATGGCTTTTCTTCCAACCATCTCCAGAAATGAGACCCCTGTTTCTCTTCCTGTCTTTGTATTTCTTTCTAATAAGAATTTAGTAACATTTCCTATGTAGATCACAACTCTCAGAAACTGCCCACCCCCCCCCCCTGCAGCAAGCAAAGCTATTTGCCATTGGCATTATTGTTATTGTTATTCCTGGAAAAAATATTATTTTCTCTGTATTCTCTGTGCTATGTATATTATCTCTGCAAAACTGCTGGCAGAACAGTGGCCTTCACCTCCAGCCATACTAGATGGCATGATAAAAGCCTTTAATTTTCAAGGCTCATTTTGGAATCACCAGCTAACTGTTAGCAAATTATCAAGAACAGAAGACAAACAATTGACTTGACTGCACTTGACTTGACTGTGTTGGTTAAGTGGCACTAGCAATGTTGTTTCGTGATGGCATTGCCTCTGCTGACACTCTCTCTAACTCTTATAGAAGGAACGCCGAGGGCACTTAAGCCTTTCCCTGAAATGCTCCAGAAATAGTTAGTGACAACATGTTGTCAGATGCTATTGCTCTGTTGTGCAAGTCAGCAAGCACAACATTTCTCAGATTCATTGTTGCTTCTGCTGATGCTGAATGGCGTCTGTGCCTAATAAAGCCAATAATGTGACTGAATAGCTCCAACAATGAAATGGTGTTTGCATAATGTGTGTACTTGCAACAAGTTCTTCAGAAATTGACTTTCCATTTGGTGGTTTAACCTGCAGGGGAAAGAAATATTCTGCCCTTCTTAGCTGGGAGTTTGTTGCAGCTGAATTAAATCATGTTGGAATGCTTGAGATGCTTTCCATTTTTCTGACATTTAAAACTTCTCCATTTTTTTTTTCAGTCTGAGAAACCTCAATAAACACCAGCCACCAAGAAAGCCACATTTTCTCTTCTTCTTCTTCTTAGCTAAGAATTTGTTGCAACTGTGTTATGTTATGTTGGAGTTCTTAAGATGTTTTCCATTTTGCCGATGTTCACAACTTCACCACATTTCATCTGACCAGCCCTCAATAGGTACCAGCCACCAACGTTTTAAGAAAGCAGTTCCATTCCTTGAGTTCCTCTCATTTTCCTTGCCCTATTACCCTGAGATCCCTCCCTGGATCTGGTACTCAGGCCTCAGGGTGATCTCTATTATGGACAAGTGGCTGTGTTGATCGGTGGGTTCAGTGGGGTAACCAGTCCCTTTATCAATTCTGAAGTGGAACAGTCAGATTCAGTTGTAGAAACGAAAAGAAGTAAAGATTCATTATACAACAGACAAGTTAAGCAAGAAATCCCTATATTCTTTCCTCATGCATAGCTCCCAAAAATACTGTTTCTTTTAAAAATATATATTGTTATTAAAACACAAAACTTTTGAACAGATAAAACAACATATAAAGGATTTAAAAAAACAAGACAAAACCAGTGATAGAGACAACATACATTTATATACAATACACCAGAAGCATCTAAAAAAATGAGAAATTAAATCTAATCTAAACGTACACAATCTATTTGACATCCAACACAGCTTAGGATAATCTTATGTAATTATATATTATACTTCCTCTAAGTATAATCTAGGATGCTTATTTGATTGTATACATAACCTATCTAGCCTGGTAATACCAGATTACATCTACATTTATTCAATCATTTAAATTTTAAAACCAAAAAGTTACAGATTTCCCCCATTATTCTTCATGTGTAATATCACCTTTTCCCAGTCTTTGTTAACGTCACTCAAATTACTCTTCGTATGTTTCTGACTGCCCTAACTCTATTTCATTCCTCTCCCGCGACTCAAGTTGTTCCTATCTGACTGTTTAGCAGACAAGCATCCAGGTTGCATCCTTTTCCTTCAGTGGGCCTCCCTTCACAGCATTCCCTGACAAGTGGTTGGCTGGCTCTAACCAGACCTGCCCAGCTTCTCTCTTCACAGTCACCCAGTTCTCCCTTTTTGTCTTATGCAAGATTTATTTTCTGAGCACAGTTCTGTCTGATACAGGTGCAGAAGTAGGTTTAAGGAGCGCAGCAACCCAAAGCAAGACCAGTGACTGAAAGGATGTGAAATCTTGGCCAAAGTTACCTGTTTGGAAGTCTCCTCTCACGTTGCCGTGCCCTGGATAACTCACAATCTACAAACTCCACTCTGAGGTAGACAGTAGTGTTTAACTGTAGCAAAGCAAACAACACAGCACATTTCTTCCAAAGTTTCTGAAACTAAAGCATACATGGAGTTCCACAGGCTTTAACCCTTCACATAAAAATTTAGGTATGCACTGTTGTGATTGGAGGGGATTATAAATTTAACATGAGCCCACATCTTAGACATTTCCCAGACCTGAAGTTGTTTACCCTCCTTTCATCCTTAGGGTTGGAACATATTTCTTGTCCCTTTATCTTTAGACACTTCCAAGTTCCTAAAACACCTTTTGGTACTTTCTTCAGTCTGTAATTCCAGACCATCAATTTCAGCCACCTCTAAATCTGATAACATTATGGTACTTTATAGCTAATCTGTTTTTGCTGTTTGATGATGTCACCGAGAACCTAGCCTAGTCACAAAATGCACTAGTTTTGGTGTGCAAGAGAAGACGAAACCCAGTGCTCTGAACAGTTTATTATTCCCTGCCAGGAACAACAGGTACCAAATCCCTTATGCTAGCTAAGGGCATGCATATGATACCTATTTTCCCCCCCACAACTGATACAGGTTACAGAATTCAGTGAGTGTGTAAACCTCTGTATAGTGAGTCAGCTTGCTGGTTCATATAACTCTGCATTGTCTATTATATTTCGATTGGCAGTAATACTCCAAGGCTGCAGGCAGTAGGCTACGCTTGTTACCTGAGATCATTTAAAAACTAGAGATACACTATCTACACGCAAAGTACAAGTTCATTGTTTATGGTATCTTCTGCTTTTCTCAGTACAGAATTTGAGTGCTTGACATCTTCCATGAAGATCAACAAACCTTGGCCAAAGCACCGGCAAAGACCAACCCTAAGAGGTATAAGGTCAAGAGCAGACAGGCAGCAAAGAGAAAAGGAAAGAAAGAATGGGGAGAGACATCTAAGGGGAGGGCACACTGAACAATTACAGCAAATTTTACTTTTATAACAAGCAGTGGCTTGGGATTGGTTCTCCAAAACACCTGAGTTCTAAGTCTGGCAGGATGTTCATCTAAAACGTAAGCATTTGGGTTTAAACTGCATGTAGTTAAGTCCTATGGCTCAGAGACAAAGGAACATTACCTAGTTCACAAAGTGCCAAGGAGTGTGAAAAATCTCTCAAACATGGTCTAGTTGTATTTCTTCAAATTCCACCTGTATATTCTTCCCATCATTGTTTCTGATCAGGTTGCCTATTTGCATATACGCACATTATGCATTTTTCTCATTGTATGCATTTTAATGCATTTTCCCATTAGCTAAAGCTCATTTGTGCACATTTTTCAAAGGCATGTTTATTTGTGCATATTTAAAAAAGAAAGAAAGAAAGAAAGAAAGAAAGAAAGAAAGAAAGAAAAGGACAAAAAATATAAGTTGATGCATGTGGTTTCTTCCTAATGGTTGCTGAAAGATGCATACTTGCATTTAATAGTCTTTCAATCCATGAACTGGATGAATGCATTTTTCTGTGTGGCTGGTGGAGATTTCTTTATTATCTCCTAAGTGTGCTGGGCATAGGGCATACAATCAGTTATGGGCAATCTCAGAAATTTTCATTACATCATAAGACCATAAGAACCATAAGAAGAATCTTGCTGGATCCGGCCAGATGTCCATCTGTTCCATGAACTTGTTTCTGGACTATCAGATTCAGTATCATATTTCTCACAAAGGCTAATACAATGCCTATGGATAGCTCACACGGGAAGATGTTGCTCTGTGGTGCCTTTAAATTTAGATTCCACAGAATGATCATGTTGAGTCGCTGTTGATAAATGTATTCTCCAAGCTCCAGAACTGTGTCTGTTTCTCTTTTCAAAAGCTGTCTCAGCTAATGGCCATCATCACATTGTGTGGAAGCAAAATCTATACATTCATTACATGTTGTGCAAAGAAGTCTTTTATTGTATCTCTCTTTGTATCTCCTGCCACTCAATGTCATTGGGTGCCTCTGAGTTTGAGTATTGCAAGAGAGGGAGAGAAAATTAAGGAAATTGCCTCCTCTACAGGGAACTTCTCACCCATTTTACCATCATGCCTCTAGGCCTAAGAAGGAGCCCCCGCATGTGGCTTCTCCCATGTTCATCTTGCACAAACCATAACATTCGTGTGCCTCCTCATCGCACAGATTGTTGGCTAATGGGGCGGAGCCAAGTAAGGGTGCCTTCTCTTAATGGAGCAGAATATAAACAGAATAAAGCCTTCATTTCTCGGGCTGTGGCTTCATTATTAATATACTTTACAGTTCACAGGTTGTTCATTTGCTTCCATGTTTTCTCAGTTGGTGTAATCTGCAGCTCAGAGTGCGAACAGTCATAAAATTTCCATTTCCAGTTGAATGTGCCTCCAATTCACCGTGAAATGTTCTAGCTGCTGTGAATATTAAGTGCGTGAGGATCAGTTGCTGCAGGATTAACCTGGGAGGAATCCCAGCCACGTTTGGAATTTGAGGGGAAGTTGATGGGATGAGTGTAAGACAAGGTGCTAGGAGCTTACAGCTACAGGGGAAGGAAGAATAGAGAAAAGATTAACAGCCCTGAAGATGTAGCTGATAACATGTGAAAAGCAAAGCAGGTCAGGAGGAAGAGAAAGGAAGTTGATATGGTGAGGAAGAAGGAGGAATTGAAATTCAGTGATGACGGTGAGCGTACAAACAGAAAATGAAGTTGAGAGAATAGGAGGTTATTTGGAGTTTCCAGTATATAGGTGCCTTTGAAAAATATTTAGAAGTTACAGCTAGTGAAAAATTCAGTAACTGGATTGTACCTGGTGTGCATGTTAGAGACCACATATCTCGGGTCCTTCCTCAATTTAGTGGCTTCCAACTCACTTCTGGAGTCTATTCATTGTGCTTCATTGGGATTCTGGGAGCTCTAGTCTGAAAAAAGCAACTATTGTAAGCTCTGAAGTGGAAGCATTTGCACCTACCATGTGTGGTCCATCCAACCAGGGAGCAAAGACTGTGCCATATGATCCATCTGCTGGCTAACAGTTTCACCAGCCTAATGAACAGTTCCTGGGGAATCAATTTCCTGTAGGTGCCATTGTGCACACAACAAGATTTGTCAAACATTTAGATGAAATTAATTTAGAGCAAATTGCAATCTGCTTGTGGGGTTTCTTACAGCTGACAGGGAAAGATTTGTTGAAAGCAGGGGCATTTCTTGCTATTTTTCTTTATAAACAGTTGTGAAAGCCAACAGGGCCAGTTGGTGAGACAATGGATAAATCCTTTTTTGCTTGCTCTGATACAGTGCATATTAATTTTTAACATTCTGCATATTGGCTGAACTTTTTACCATCCTATTCATTTTAGCCAGATGCTATAGCATGCTGTGGGATTTGAATGTCAGCTAGAAGTGAACAGTGGGGGTCTCCAAGCATGCCATAGGGCTAGGTAAGCAAGTCAAACTTCATAAGCTAAGCAGGGTTAAGGCTTGGTCAGGTATTTGGCCACGGAAGCCTTGCTTGCATAATCTGGTAGATTCTCAGTGATTTCATCAGTTACTGATTTCCCAGTTTATTATCCTCAGATATCAATCTTTGTTTCCACCTGCAGGGAACAAAAGACTTCAGTCCAATTACTGCTCCCAATGAGAGTAAACTCATTGAATCAATCAAATGTATGTAAGTGTTGACTTACCAAGTTCTCATCGATTCAATGAGTTTACTTTAGTTGGGACATGTTGTTATGTGCCTTTATGTCAACTCTGATTTATGGCAGCCCTCTCATATTGTTTTCTTGGCAAGGTTTATTCTAATAAGGTTTGCCATTGTTTTTCCCTGAGGCTGAGAGGATGCAACTTGCCCAAGGTAAATGAATTGAAGGCACACAATAACAAGAGCAACAGCTGAGTAGGGATTTAAAACCTGATTTTTCAGAGTCCTAGGCCATTTCTGCACAACATCACTACAATCTACAGCAGCAGGTTGTTACCAGTTCAGGAACCATGCTACTGCATAACATCATCGCTATCCAACTGCTATCCCATTCCCAAGCACTGCTGAAGTGCTTTATACTACTTCCAGAAAAACTCCACTAAGTGCCTCCTTTAGCACTTCAATCCCGTCAGCCAGCTCTGTGTGGCACCATAATAGCACTTGATAGTGCTTCCTGTTATCGCGGATCCAGAAGTGGGCAGGGCGTAGACGTGCCCAGCTTGTCCCTCCCTCCACAGCTACCATGGTGTGGTAACTTTGAAATCTGTCACCTCTCTGTGTTTATTTTAAAGTTCTCCTTTGCGTTAAAACTTCTTATTTTTTAAAGACATTTTTAAGCATTATAATGTGAAAAGGCAACAGTGTAGTGCAGTGTAGTGCACTTACAACAGTGTTGTACTAGTATGGCTTCCAATGAAAAAATCCCAGCCAATCGGGGTGGTGGGGTGGGGTGGGGTGGGGTGAAGGCGGGGAAGGGGAGTGGCCAAGGATGCGGTAGCATAGAAGGAACACTGGTGGAAATACCTCTACTCATCCACTGAAGGTGGAAGGGTGTAGAAAACCATATTCCTAACCTGCTACCATTGCATGAGTGGCCGTGCCAGGATTGTAACGGTACAATGTGCTAATGGCATCTAATGTGGAAACAGCCCTAGTCTAACACTGAAATCACTGTACTAAGTTGGTTTTACACATAACACTGTGTCTGTATGCTGGCTGTCATTAGGACTAACAGTTGACTTAGGCCACTGTTGGCAGTGTGCTAGCAGACCAGTTCATAAACACATCATATAAGCAAAAGTGCACGTAATCCCTTTTAAAAATGGCCCCTGAAATTCTTATGGCTCACCAAAGACATCCCTCTGGTATTTTGACTGAAGAGTAACATGTCCTCCAATTAACATTAACTGGATCCAATGATAATGGCCATGTCGTTTGGGAACTGTAGTCCTTAAATGCTTTTCCAAGATCTGGTAATTAGGAATGTGCAAAATTTCACCCTATACTCTGACAAAGTTGTCTTTCTTATAGAAAGTATCTTATAGTATGGCACTGTACATGTTGATTTTTTTCAGAAGAAAACATTGAATCAGTTTTCTTCAGCACCTTGAAACAGGACTAGGACATTAGGAGTTTGAATCTCTTAGAGGTTTGAATCTCTACTCAGCCACTGGGTGACCTTGGGCAAGTTACATTCTCTCTCAGCCTCAGAGGAAGGCAAAGACAAATCTTCTCTGAACAATTTCTGCCAAGAAGACTCTGTGCTAGGTTTGCCTTAGGGTTGCCATAAGTCAGAAGTGACTTGAAGGCACACAGCAATAGGAACATGCTTAAAGTTTCTCTAAATCCTGTTTGTGACACTGCAAGTATATGAGGTAAATTAATGAAGCTGGGAAATGCAAGGTCCTCTGCTGCTATATGAATACATGGGGATTTTATCACTGCCCATCCCATCTGTAGACATGGTAATTTGGAATATTTCTTTAACAGCCTCTCAATAACCATGTTCCGGACATGAAATCCTGGCTACCTTCAGAAATATCTCAGATGTTTTACCAGAAGAGGAGTCCCCAAGTGTGCTCTGAGAGTTGCTTTGAGACAAATTTCAGTGCCAAATCTTGGTCTGAGGTGCAATATAGAGAAGCATAACAGCAACAGATGTCTGCCCAGGCTTATATTGAAAACATCCGAGAAAGAAATAATAGCCAAGATGCACCCCCCACAGAAATAAGCCTCGTGCCAAATTAGTTTAGAAATAAACTAAGCTGTGTCCTCAGAGGTCTGAACTTGGGCTTCTGCATGCCATCTGCAGGCACAGGTAAACTTGCACCATGAGAAAAAGAAAATCTCAGGTGAACCCTGAGAAATCTAATATTCCCAAGATTTGCTAACAATTTGACCTAAGTAAAATTAAATTTGCCAATGATAATAGGGTCTTTTGTCTTAGGCTGCAGAGCTTGGTCCTTTTATGGACTAAGCTCCCAGAACTCTAAAGCCAAAATGTCTACTTGTTGGCTATAGCTCTTGCTACAAATGGCTACTGGTTGCTCTAGCCAAGGGACTCTGGGAGTTATAGTCCAAATATAATTTTCAAGCTCGTTGGGGGATACCTCTAAGTACGTAAGGAAGTTAGCAAGGAGAGGCCTTCTCCCATGTGTAAGGGTACCTCCGCTGCTGCAGTCCTCAGTCAGCCACAGAAGAACTTGGCTTAGGGATCCAAGGAAAATTAAGTGGGAGGAAGACAGTCAGTAAGCAGGAGTCTGTGTCCAGCTTATTTCATAATTTAAAGGGCTCTAAATACTCACCAATTATACACATATACTTAGCCTCAGATACGTAGGGGCTGAAAGTTGCCAGCATCTCCAAAGATTATTTATCCTGATAATTCCCTTGCTAAGGTGCTCAGTTTTAGATCGTTCTGGTGCTTAACCTAAATCTGCTTTCCTAAAGCTTAAAAACCTGTTCCTTCTTTCAACCCTATAAAGTTTCCAGTTTGGTTTTCAGATCGTTAAAAAAGATCCCCGTGTGTCCATTTGGTTTCCTGTGAGGCATGTTTTACAGTTGTGCTTACAGTGTAGTGTTCTTTCAAAAACCAGCAGCCCCATTAACCTCCTTCCTTTTCATGTATCTCATCTGTCCACTGGGAAGACTTTGAAAATATTTTAAGTGCACATCCCTTGGTTTATTGTGCAGTGTCAAGCTCAGGTCACTATACATGCAAATGTCTGCCCATTATCACGTGCAACCATATTGCAAGGTGGGTTTGCTACTATTCGTGGTTCCAATCACTGCATTTTCGTTATCCTTTTAGGGTTTTATTCATACCAAGGTTTTTTGAAGAGGGGAGGGAAGGGGGAAGAATTTTGCAATCTTTATATTTCCTGAAGTCTGCTTTTGCATGGAGTTGGTGGTGTTTTGATTACCAAAAAATCCATGCTTGGAGATTCGAGCCCGTCATTGGTTTATATATGTGTGTTTTTGTGTTTGTGTTTGTATGTGTGCGTGTGTTACTTTAGTTGTGCGTGCGTGTATCTCTAATGAATACCTCAGGATAGCTATTTTTGTTTGCACATTCCAAGTATCTATTTTACTTTCAGAAAGGGAAGATTTGAAACCAAGGTGTTAATTCTAAAACATTTATAGAAGCATGGAGGTTACTTGAATAGTCTGATATTATTTCAGCCCTGCACGCGTTCACCTCTGACTATACATGGTTGGATGCAAAGCTGTTTTCTCCTCTCACACACACACCATTCCTGCGTGGTATTGCTGTGAGCTGTGTGGAGGGGGTTGACTTTCAAAGGCAGGACTTAGGGCTTTCTCTGTGTGCGGTTAATTTATATGCCAACTTGGGATTTTCCCAGTTGAAAAGCATCACAGAATGGCTGCCTGTGGCAGAATTAGTTGAAGAAGCTCTTCGGGGATCTGTTTGGACACCATGGTGAGTTAGAAAGCCAGGGAAAGAATTTCAAGGCACAGGGTCAGAGACAATTCTAAATGTTTGGAAGCTGGAGAGATTTTGTAAGCAGGAGATTGTAAATGTTGATGGAGCGGGTGAGAAAGGTCAGGGCAGATAAAAGGCAGTACTTCTTCGCATATGACATAGTTGAACTATGGAATTTGCTACCACACACAGTGAATTGATGGCCACTGACTTGAAAGGCTTTAAAAAGGGATTAGAGAAATTCATGGAGGGAAAGGCCATCAGTCCAGTCATGATGGACATATACATCCATCCCATGTTGAAGGCAATATCCTGCTCCATAGCAGCTGTTGGAGAACATGAACAAGTAGGTGCTGTTGTATCCTTCAGCAGCTGCAATCTTCCCAGAAATACCTGATTGGCCACGAGAAGCACAAAGCTTTTGATTACACAAACTGATGGTGTGATCACCCAGACTAAGAGTGCCTTTCTTCATCTCCAAGAGCATGCATTAAAGTATAACTCAAGACAAAGATCATTTCTGCCCTACACTGTTCTAGTACTATTACTCCACTTTCAAGATTCTGTGGAATTCTGGGGTTTGTCATTGGCAGAGGCCAAAGAGCTCTCTGGCTGAGAATTCTCAAAGCCCGTCCCTAAACTGCAAATCCCGGGATTCCATGGGAGCTTGAAAGTGGAATAATAGCACTAGAACAGTATAGTGTAGAAATGGCCAAAGAATTGATGGTCAAAATCACTTGAATTAGGATATGTTTGCTGCAGCAATGTTACTCCTTCCTACACTTCTAGAGTAATAAGAGAAGCTTTGCAGTACATAGGAGAAGCTAGGAAAGCAATTGTTTCATGACAGAGCACAAGTATTGCATCAGAGGACTAAAACCTGTTGCTAATTCTGATTAGAGTAGACCTTTCAATCTGTGCGCTGTGTGCCCCCCCATTCATGTTCTACTCTAGTTGGAACTAACCAACAGGATGATAGCCATAAGGTACTATGATTGGTCCTTGCCATCTTTGGTTAAAATATTTGAGGTAGTAAAACACAAGGAAACCCTTCCTCAAGTCCAAGACCTTGAAAAGTTACAACCACTCAAAACAGACTATAGAGAACTAGTTGGACATATAGACCTGAGTCCTACTGCTTAGTCCCTACTAAAGTGAACTCTCTGAATCGACCACTGAATGGTAAGTCAATATGTAGCTAAATTCCATTGATTCATGGATATCAATGATATTGATAATAATTCCATTTATTCTTTGGACTCAGTATTTTAATTTGGACTAACTAATAGGATTTGGCGCATGGTATGATTTATTGTAATGCTGCTTCTTTTCCTTCTCATGCCAAAATACCCTCTGCATCATGGTTATGTTGGCATGTGGAAGAGCTGAAAGATAGGGTCTTCTAATGGGCCCAGGACCTCTTCTATGACACTGTTGACTGGAATTTAGTCCTATTTTATCTCCAACAGTACAGAGATAATCTGATGGAGGTGAGTGCTTTGCAGCAGAACTATGTGCACTCCATAACAAAGAATAGAAAACAAAAGAGGTCATTTACACATGGGCATATTGCCCACACTAGAGTGACCTCTCCAGGAGGTCTTCTTCACTGGGGTCTGCGCTAGAGCAGTTAAAAAAAGTGAGGTTCTAGACCTCAAACTGTTCTAGCGCAGACCCGGGGGTGGCGCTGTGAGTTTTATAAAAACCACCCTCAAAAGTGGTTTTTATAAAACTTACCCGCGCTGCCCCGTAGCAGCCCCCGGTCAAGAACTGCAGAGACGCGGCAGCGCGCCCCTGCAGATCTGCCCAGGGGCGGGCTTCCGGCTGGCGCTCTGTCCCAATTGGTGGAGCACCGCCGGAAGCCGCCGGAAGCCATTTTGGGCACCGCCGGGAGCTGCGGAGCGCCGCTGAAATTCGGCGGCGTTTGGAACGGCAGATCCACGCTCTTCAGAGGGACAGAGCAACCCACTCGCGGGTAAGCTCCACCCCTGCGTGTGCGGTCCCGTTTGGCCCCCCCGTGAGGAAAGGGCCAGAGTTCTTTGACCAAGACAAATAGAGTACATTTACTTTGATTGCTCAAGCACTTTGTCATAGAACGTTTAGTTCTACATGCAGAACAGCAGGTGTGAAAAACAGAAGGTGGACAATGGCCACTGTAAATGTTTCCTCTTTGGTTCATCTCCTTGCTTAGGTCCTGAACCAAAGCCCCTCGAGGACAATGTGAGTCTTTCTATTGACTTCAGTGGGCTTAGGATCAGGCCCTTAATGCACAGCTGCTCTCGTGCAAATATCATTCATCCCTCTCACACTGAAGAATCCTAGGAGCTTAGAAATTGTGAAGGTCTTGGAACCACTCTAACGTTTCATCTTGAGTTATATCTTGAACATGAAAGATTTTGTGTGAGTGTGTGAGTATGCACACTTGCGGGTGCATGTGCCCAAGAGTTGGAAGAGTCTACCTTTTTCTTCCTTCTGAAGGAAAAACATACAAAAGCAATAGATTCCCCCCAGTTCAATAAAATTTAAAATTCTCAAAGTCAAATAATTACAGCCCAACATAGCCCCATTCTAAAGTTTCATAGGCCCTTTCCGCACAGGGTAAAAAAAACGGCTTAGGGCGACCTCATCCGGAGGTCGTCCACACCGTGGGGTGCGCTAGGGCAGTTTGAAAAGTGGAGGTTCCACATCTCAAATCACCCAAGCATGGCCACAAGGGGTGGCACAGCGCGTTTTTTAAAAACCACAGTTCATGTGGTTTTTAAAAAACGTGAGCGCGCTAACCCGTTGCAGCGCCCCGTTTCAAACTGCAGGGACGTGCTAGCGCGTCCCTGCAGAGCTGCCCGGGGGCGGACTTCCGGCTGGCGCACTGCCCTGATTGGCAGAGCACCGCCGGAATTTGCCGGCCGCCATTTTGGGTGCTGCCAAACGCCGCCGAAATTCGCCAGCATGTGGAGTGGTGAACGCGCGCTCCCCGCAGGGACAGAGCAACCCGTTTTCAGGTAAGATCCGTCCCTGCGCTGCCCCGTTTCCCCGTCCCCCGTGTGGAAAGGGCCTTAGTCTTATGTTATGAGGAAAGCTCTTTCTTAGTAAATACAGATAATTTTTTATAAAGATATAAATTGCCATTGTCTTTGTGCAACCAATCACTAAACTGGTCATCTGAATCCAGTGGACCTGAATCACTTCTTGACATATTCAGACATGCAGAGGAAAGAGGAAAGTAGTGTAATTCCAGGTTAGAAGATAATACAGATGATTAAGTTCTTAAGCATGGTAGGGCTTCTTTCACTCTACCCATTTATAGCAGTATAATTCTATTTTAGCTGCCATTGTTCCATCCTATAGAATCCTAGGAATTTCAGTTTAAAGAGGGGTACAGAGAAGTTTTCAACCAGCATATGCAATTGTTACCCTGACTTCTGGGAGTCCCTGGAGGACACCCTGACTTGCTCCAAAAATACAAAGGTTGGGGAAATTAGCAGAGCACTGCTTAGCAAAGTGGAGGGCAGAGCAACTCAGTGAGATCTGGGACTCTATGTCTACAGAGTCAGACCACACGAGAGCTGGTCCAAATGTCCAATTACCAATAGTCTATTTAGCAGAATTGACAAAATATCCACACACACACAGTGAAGCAGTCACTCACACAAGCACACAAGGACTAATGAGTCAGAAAAATATGAAGATCGAGAAAAGTGGAGGGAAAGAGAACAGTTTATACTTCACCTGATCCTATAGTTTGCAGCTTGGGAAGCAGCAAGGCAAAGGTGGCTCAGCGGAGGAAGAATGCTGAAGGGAGCTCTTGACTAGCAGAATGCTTGGGCTCTGGTCAAGTATGGGAGTTCTCCAAAGAGAGTCCAAAAAGGGGACTCAATTATAGAGCAAAACATGCCTTGGGAGCAGACCCTTTTCCAGGAGAGGACAATGGCCAAATCATGCAAATGGACCTCATCTTTGTATTTCTCACTGATGCAAGCATTAATCTCATCAGAAAGACACGTAGTCCCCTCAAGGTGTCATTGTTGTTAATGGTCCATTGTGTACGTATACGTGCCTTTTGAGGTTTCCCTCTTGGAGACGTGACTGGGGGAATGTTGGTCTGACCTGGCTAGTAATGCTTCGGTTTTAGACCCAGATGTCTACATTCCTGTCTGGTGAACCTCTGGCTTAATAACTCTGGATATTAAATATTACACTCCCTCAGGACTGGGTCTGCCAGCAGGGGTTACACAGTGCTTTCCAAAACTACAGATCCCAGGATTCTACAGGATGTCACCATGAAGGTTAGTGGAATCATACTGCTATAATTGTGTAATGTGAATGGGCCTGTAGTAAGGAATTGAGATCTCTCTCTCTCTCTTTTTGTCTCTCTCTCTGTTAACATTCTCAAAATCAAAATAACTTTGTATCAGGCAATGGGACTGGTATCTCAACTAGCGTTACAGGTATACCTCAGTTAACAAAATAGATGAGTTCCCAGGCTTTACTTCGTTAACAGAAAATTTGGCACCAGAGGTAAAGTATGAAGAGAATAGGGATATCTTCCTTCATCACTAAAAAAAGAAAGAAGGGCAGTTCAACAAACTTTTAATCCAAAATCAGCAATGTGCACATGTGAAATGAAACAACCAGGTCAGGTAAGCTTTGTAGAAGTAAATCATTTTAAACCTTCTAAACCTGAAAACTTCTTCCAAAATGCATCTGTAGATCAGTTACTCACCTGTTTAATTTCTTATTTGGTTCTGCTCTATTTCCTAGTTTTTGTTACAATCTCCTTTGATTAGCAACATGTTCTGTTCTGGTGTGTGATCAACCTTCTCCTGGACTCCAGCACAAAATCTTTTCCTTTCCATTTCTTCTGCCTCTATAGTTTCAAGATAAAATTTGGACTAACTACAATGGGACCACTGAAACTACTCAGAGTTATGTTAGGAGTGACGAATATCTCCTAATAATTTCACTGGGTCTACTCTAATTTCAACTGAAATTGGATTTATCCCATACAGAGAGAGGAGAGGGAGAATAATGTGTGTCTCTGTGTGCCTTCATTTCGTCTGTCAGTATATGGTGACACCATGAATGTCATAGGGTTTTCTTAGGCAAGGAATAATCAGAGGTGGCTTTGCCAGCTCCTTCCTGTAAAATACAGCCTACAACATCTGCTATTTGTTCTCAGACTCCCATCCAAGTACTTAACAGGGCTGACCCTGCTTAGCGTTCAAGATCAGATATGATCTGGTGCCTTTTGGGTATTTGGAACAAAATACAGGCACAAAAATGCTTCTTTGAAGACAGTTCCAGCAAGGAGCATCTCTTCTAAAACTGTGGTACTGCACACCTCCTGAACACAAAGGGAACATTCTTCTTCCTTGAGAATTGTTGCTTGAAAAGAAAAGCATATGCAAATGCGTTTGCTTGATCATTTTTTGTTTTTTTAAAAATACCACTTGTCAACAAAGAATTATTTTAATCAGGAGATTGAGATTCGGAGTATTCTCTGTTGTTGCTCTTGTCGCTGTTGTGACAGACAGGTTGATTTCACGTAAGCAGTACCTGCAGAAGATAATGGCAAAGCAGGAGGAATGTAGTGTTCTTTCCCCTGCCATTCTCCTGTGGAGATGTACTTGCAGAAAATGCATTAAGCAGGAGACTCTCCAGCCAAGGAACACCGAGCCCACTGGGCAGATCCCTCTGCTGTCTAGACGAGAGCCTCGTAGGGAGAGACATATTCTGCATCACCAGAGGTGGCGGACAAAAGTCTGAGGCCATTTGAAATAACTGCAGTGTATTAAGGAGGTTGCAGCCAGGAAAGGGCGGGGGAGAAAAAAAGAAAAGGGATCCAGAGGCTACCGCATTGCCATGGCTTTAAATTACAGAGTAGGAGGATGAAAATAAAAGAAAGGATGGGGGAGAGAGAGGGAGAATGAGAGCAGGAAGAAGAAGAATTGCCATTGTTTTACCAAGCAGATGGGAAAGTTCAGGGGATCAGAAAAAGACTATGATTATCTCGACTCCACAGTGACAAGACATGAAAAGAATGGGATTTTTCCCCCCGTCTTTACCTATGTGTGGGACATTGGCAGAATCCATTTCAGCAAAACTCAGCAGTGGAGAGAAGGGGAGGAGGGAAGAACTTCAAAGCTAGTAAGCAAGGGAATTATTTCCACAGCTGGGCAGCAGCTTCTAGTTTGTTTTATTGTTCTCTCTCTCTCTCTCTCTTTCTCTCTCCTCATGTTTTTCTCTTTTTACTTCTTTCAGTTCTGATGCCCCAGAGGTTTTGGCTTCCTTGAAAGGGTAAAAAGAAAAAGAGAACATGTCTGAGTCATTTTGTTCTAGTCACAGATGAATGTTAGCTAGCATGTGCTGCCGGCCTCATCCCGCTCAGGCTTCAGGAGTTCAAATGCCCCTGAAATCCATAGGGAGCTGAGCAGGCTCCGGTCCTCACAGCTGGACTGTGAGATGCATGTGGAAGGTGATCGTGAACAGGGAGAGAAAAATAGAGGCTACAGAGCTGACATTAAGTGTGCTGTCCACTGTAGTATAAGAAGCCAAGAGCCCAGAAACTGAGAGAGGTCTCCTGTACACATAGCCCTGAAGGCCCTGGGGACTTCAGCTCCACAGCAGAACACTTGCTTTATGTGGAGAAGCTGTAGGTTCTCTCCTTAGAACTTTAACGAAAAGGATCTGAGAACAGCTGATGAGAACCATCTCTGGTTTAGACCCTGGAAACCCACTAGCAGCCACAGCCACACACAGAGTTGCATTAAATACAGGAATGCAAACTGAGTTCAAAGTGTGAAAGTAGTTGACTCAACATGGGGAAAAAGTGAGAATGAGGACAGAATCTTTCCTTTCCCGGTAGGTTTAGGTAAAAGCAAACTGCTACAGTTTCTCTTAGCTTGTGTGTTCTTCCGTATTAATCACTTTTGCCATCTTGGTCACACTTGGAGGTACTTGGCCATGTGTTGTCCCAGTTTTCATCTGTGAAATGTTGAAGGATATCAAGTTATAGTGCAGTTGCAAAAGGATTATTGTGTGTGTGTGTGCAAAAGGATTACTGTGTGTGTGTGTGTGTGTGTGTGTGTGTGTGCATAGGGAAGAAAGAGTTGCCTCAGTGGCTGTGTATAGAGCTGTTTGCCCTCCTCCATTCACCAAGCTTTTATCCATATGCACAAAGCAATATTCTAAATGTTTCCCCTAAAAATTGAGATATCACTGCCATAAAACATAAGAGGCAGAGCAAGGCCGCTGGGCTGGAAAATAGTATGTCTGAGGGGAGGGTAGTGGATGAGATGAAGATGAAGGAGAAATGGCAGTGATCATCACTGCTAGCCTCGCCTGAATTTAGATTATTCACTTGCCCTCATGTAGGTATTACCTCCGGCTGAAGCACAGGGAGCTAACCGACACAGAGCAGTTGTGCAGGCAGCTCCACCAAGCTTCTGCTCATTTTTGCACTGATAGCAGCCAGTCCATAGTGGAAGGAAAGAAAGAAGGGAAACACAGGCTATTACCATTCTTTTTAAGCTGTAGCTAATAAGTGTGGTAGAAATGCTATAAACAAATAGAAAATTAAGCAAAAGGGGGGAAAAGAGGGACCACTTGAAGGGACCACAAACTGCCATGCCCAGTGACTTTCAAATTATTGCGTGCTTTGAAGGATTACTTCTCCAAAAGGCAGTAGGTGAGAGTCAACATCAGCTCTGAGGGAAAATTCAGCTGTCCTGGCTGTGTTTCTGTCAAAATGTCTGCCTCTATCAAGAGAACTGAGACTGATGGAGCTACAATACACTGACAATAGTCAGAGCCTCGTTTGTTTCCAAAATAAGGCAATTGTGTTCTTAAGGTGTTGTCTTCCACTTATTGGCATAGCACCTGAAAGTGCCAAAAGGACATTTAGTCTCACTTCTCACCTTATTGATGCAAGGTGACTTCTAGGGCAGCCCACCTGCTAGCAGTGAGAGCATCTAGATAAACCATGTGCTGCTGCCAAGGAAATGATCTCTCAGTAGAGATGGGAGCAGGGAAATTCCTCCCTTCATTGTTCAAGCCTCCAATGTTACTCAGAGTGTTGTGGGCATTATCCACATTGCAGGAGGCAATGTGGGGCATCAGGCAGCTGGATCAGTGGTGACAGCAGATAGCAGTAAGGTTGCCAAATGGAAAAAAAAAAAAGGTTAAGGCTTCTATTCCTTTCTGGGGTTCTGCAGAAGATGAGATTTCAACAGGCAGAACTTGTGGGACGAGTAACGTCTGCTGAAGTTTCTTCTTCTACCCAACTCTGAATAATACAGAGTGTCCTGTTTTTCACCTGATGACCCTGGATGAAAATGTGTGTGAAACTGTAGAAAACTGATGCAGGGTTTATCTGGCTAACCTCTTAGATCAGTGTTTCTCAGATTACCTGCTATGGGGGACTGGAAGTTATTTGTTTTTTCACTGTACCAAGAACGAGCACAATATTTTTGTCTGTTGGCTACAGTTGCTTTTTTTTCCCCTGGAAATTTGCCAGAAATGACAACGAATGAATTATAAACGGGCACCAGTCCAGGAGAGATCCAGCATGTTGTAGTGCAGTGGTTCTCAACCTGTGGGTCCCCAGATGTTTGTGGACTTCAGCTCCCAGAAGCCCTGAGCATTGACCATAGTGGCTGGGGCTTCTGGGAACTGAAGTCCACAAACATCTGGGGACCCACAGGTTGAGAACCACTGTTGTAGTGGTTTGTGTGTTGGACTACAACGCTGGAAACCAGGGTTTGATTCCTCACCCAGCCATGGAAACCCACTGAATGATCTTGGGTGCACCACACGCTCTCAGCTCCAGAAAACCCTGTGATGGGTTCAGCTTAGGGTCACCATAAGTTGGAAATGACTTGAAGGCACACAACAACAGCAATGGCCAGTCCAGGAACCACCATGATGAGTAGCAATGTCCTAGATTACAAATTTCCTTTTGTTGAGGGCAACAGCTCCCTTCTATTGGTTCCTTAAGGATGAAGGTAAAGAGAGGGGAACAAGATTTGCTCTCAGGGGCCCAAAGAACACCCAACATGCCTAGCCCCTCCTTGACCCTCTGAGTCAATGGAGGAGACTCCACCCATTCCCTTTGTCAGGACTTACTCTGTCTCATTTTATTCTAACATTTCTTCCTTGTCTTATGAAAAATTAGAAATTTATCTACTATCAATCCTCTGCTCACCTCCCAGCCAGCTGGCCCCTCCCTGCCCTGTTCCTTCACTTCTTCTCATTTATTTCTGACAGGCATCATGGAGCAAATTCCTCATTTGACGAGCTAGATATATCCTGGAGGCAGAAAAGAAGCCGGGGAGGGGAGGGGAGAGGAGAGGAGAGAGAAGGCAGGGGGGTGAGCAAAGCAACAAATACAAGAGAAGAGATGTGCTGCTACAATTTAGTTACTCATTCTGTATTCCCCAATCCCCTGGAGACAAAAGGCTCACTGGTCAAAAACAGAGAGAGAGGATGGAAAGAGTGAGAGGAATTGTGGAGGTTCAGGGAATATGCAGCAGCTCCCCTCACTGGCCAATCCTCCTAAAGTGTGGATGGAGGGGGGCCAAGAAGAAGAAGAAGAGGGGATATAGTTTGGGGAACAAGGATCTCCTCATCTTCTGCTCATAATCACATTGTGAGAAACACACTGTGGCAGGACCAGACCAAGACATTTGCTGCCTGAGACAAATAACAACATTGCTTTATCTCCTGTTCCATGTACAAATGAGAATGGGGAAGATGGCTAAACATTCCTTCAGCACTCCCATCCCCCATTGCTTTAGATGGTAAGGAAGAGAGGCGTGAAGGCTGGTGGCACATGGATGTCATGCCTTGCTGCCACCCACTAGCATCTGTTGTCTGATGCAATAATATCTGCCTAAAGGTGGGGCTTGATCTGTTCTCTAGTGGCCCTGGAGGGGTGGAAGTGGACCTTGATAGAGGTTCGGCAGTGCTAATCCTTGAACCCCGTCCTACTTCAGTTTTCTCTTTAAGTTGGACTGCACATGGGTGGCATATTGCACATTATTTCTTGCACTAAAAATAGTGCAAGAAGATGCAGGAATGACCTGGATGTGACATCTGTCACCCCATTGATTGCCAGGGTTGGTTTGGCTTATCTGGCTGGCTAGGCGGGTGTCCCCTTCCTCCCTCACCACTCCATGTGCAGCCCTCCCAAAGCTGCACACTTGATGGAAGAGGACGACCATCCCAGATAGAAGGAGTGCACCATTCCTTGGTCAAGGGTATAAAGTAGCTGGAACCTCCAAACAAGCTCAAGGTCCATTTGTAGGAGAACATAGGGTAGTCAAGCTTTCACTAAAATTACTTTATATTGGCACATTTCTGGGCCTAATTAAACCATGGTCTGCTTCCAGTGCTGCTCCATTTATTTGGGGGAGGGGGAATTATGAAATCTGGACACCAGAACACCCTTTAGAAAAACACTAGCCTTCTTCTGACTCCTGTCTCAAATCTTTTCCTGCTCTTGTTCCTAAATGCATGCACACAGACAGAGATAACTGCTTTCTCAGGTTCACTTCTTTCGCCTCTCACTCCCCAACCAGACAGACGGAGTCTGCTTGGCAAACAACTAGTCGAGCAAGACTGCTAAATAAAGCTGACAAGCTCCATACTCTGCGCTGAGTAAGTCTGAAAGACACCGTGTGCTGCTCACTCAGCTTCCAGCTATGAATTGATATCTTCTTTCTCACTCTCCATGGTTTTCAAGCAGCCTGGTGTTTTCTTCTTCCTGTCAGCTCTGCTTTCTTTCCTTCTTGAACCCTCTCACCTCTCCATTCCTTACCTTCAGACAGTTCACAAATGAAAAACCAGGATACATGTGGCCAAGCAATATCACAGTGTGACCAAGATGGCAAAAGTTATTAATGAAGAAGAAAGTAAGCTAGGAACAGCTGCAACACTTTGCTTTTGCCCGAGTGTATGGGCAAGGGCAAGATTCTGCCCCTTCTCTACTGTTGCTGAGTTGAGTTGAAAGTGCTTTTGCACTTTGAATGCAGTTTGCAGCAATTACAGTAAGCTGAGGAGAAAAGAGGGAAAGAGGGAGGAGGAGAACAAAACTGGAACATTTTAGAAACTGGGAGGAAAATGGGATGACCGAGGATGAATCAGGGCTATGATTGCCAAAGTGGGACAGTTAGTGGGTATGTATCTCAGTTTATCTTCATATATTCTAAGAGCTGGGCTTCTTTTTATGTGTGTTTTATGATTCTTTTTCCCTAAGGTATCTCATCAAGGAACTAAAGCCACATGGTAGTCAGTGTCTGAGTGAAAGATTAGTAAGAAGAGAGAAGAATAGCAGCTAGGACAGCTTTTATCACCCCCTTTAAAAAAAATCACTGGGTGATACTTAGATATCCCTGCAAATTGGATAAGGAGAAGCTAGACATTTTTGTTAAAGAAGGCACCACTTGGCACTTCACTTTATGAAGTGTTTGGCAGCTTTTAAATGGAATAACTCTGTTATGAAAGTCAAATCTCCCTCTGTCCCTTGTCTAGTTTGTCAGGCTGATGAGATCCAGTTAACTCATTTATTCCTTGTTTTATTTTTGTTGAATTTTGACTCTGCCTTTCTGTCACAAGTGGGACTCAGCAAGACAGCTTAGAATTAAATAGTGCAAATACAATTAATAAATGGATACAACTTTTTAATGAATAAATGGATACAACTTTTTAATCACAGTTTGAAAACATACCAATAGAAGAAAATAAAAAGCCATCACTTTAAATGCTCATTCTGCTATAAACACAGTCAGTTGCTAAAGACTCTCCTGATCTAAGTGGGCTTTACCTTCCAGCAAAGAAGGAAGACATCAGACTTACCTCTCTCATTGCCGTGCTTCCATCCTAAAGAATCCTGGGATTTGTAGTTTGGTGAGGCACTGGAGTTGCTCAGCTAAGAATTCAAAATGTCCCTCCCTTCCAGTGGAAGTTTCCACGGCAGTTAAAGTGGAACGTACAGTATGGGATACACTATAATATGGTATGTATGGGCCACACATCTACTCCACTCCTACCACCTTGAACCTTGTTTTCTAAATAGCTGCTGCTCAGCTTCCCAGCTGCGGCAAGGGACCTTCAGCTAGAAAGCACATTGCGGGCTCCTCAACTCATGTTTAGTTTCAGCCTGGTCCTGCTATCTGCCTGGCTCTTGCAATCATTCATTTTTGGGACCATACTTCCTAGAATGCTCTGCGCTGCTTCTGGAAGTTGCAGCCTCCCAAAATAACCTATTTCCCAATTCTGCGTCTGCCACGTTGTGCCACTTTCTGATGACGTTTGGAAAGGCTTCTACTGCACCTTAACAAGTCATGGAGCGGAGATTTGTTTTTTGCAACATGTCCAGTGAACAACAATAGAGAACATTCAGACTAATTGTATTACCCCAAAGAACAGCTGAGCCTCAGTTGGCACCTTCCCTGTGAGATAATGGAGGGTCATCAGAGCATCTTTTCCCGCTCCTCTAGCCCTACATCTGTAAGAGAATGTTTTCAAAAAAGACAGAGAGAGATATTAAAAGAAGCCAAAATAGCAGGAGGTTGTACTTTAGGACCAGAGCCTCCTGCAAACTGGAGTGTGTTGGGACCTGAGTAATTTTCCATAGGCATGTCTGTCACTCTCAAACATCTTCACATTTACATCATGCCCAGTGAACCTCATCTATCAGCACAACCTCCACATCTTTTTCTTTTGCCACCCAGACCGCTGCATCCATGAGCCTGGCAAAAAAGAGTCTCCCGTGAAGCCCACAAACCAAACAACAGGACAAATTAAATCAAAGCACAGCTCCAGCACCCAGAGGGGAAATGCACATCAGCTTTGACTTATTGCATGGTGCATGCTTACAAGAGAGAGGCAGCGGCTTTTGTCACTGTGAGGGGCCATGAAAAATGAATTAGAGCTGCTGCTGGAAGAGGGCATGGAAAGGAATCTTTCATTCTGGCAATGCTGTCCTCTCTCACCTTGCGAATCGGAAGGTGGGGAGACGAAGCAATAAAGAGGGAAAAGACAAGCAGGCAAAAGAACTCCACATTGGTAGAAGTCTCCCTTTGATTTGGTTTGATTCCCCTGCATCATGGGCCAGGAAAGGAAGCATTTAAAACATGCTTGAAAAGGCATCCAAGGCGAGATAGGAGCAGGGGAGTAGACCAAGGAGGAGTGGCTTTCAAAATAAATTAAGTTGTGTATCTGATGAAAGGGAAGCAATCTGTTTCTTGCAGTATGCAGAGCGGTACATTCCTGAACCTTGTAAAGGGGAAAAAAGAAATCTCCCCTGAATTAGATTATGATGTGATATAAGCAGAGAAGTGGTAAAGGGATGCAAGGGAAATGACACCCAGCTGCCACAAGGAAGCAAACACCATAGGGGAATTGCAAGAATGCATGAAATCTCCTTCTTGGATTTCCTAAGGTTTCTGTGCCCTCTTAGCTGCAAGCATTGCATGTTCCAAAGAAATATCTATCAAGAAATCACAAGTAATAGACATCTACTACTTATAATTGTGAAGCACTATTGCATATTACATTTTATCACACTGAGCTTAAAATGTGTTCATTATGTTGCCCATTCAGGAATGCAGAATAAACTACGGAATCTCAATTGATTTGCATGGGATAATATTTTAATTGTGGACCGGTGTACACATCTCAGTTCCCCTTTTTGCAGAAAACAGCAGATTTGTCAGACATCTGGAGATGGGGATTGCATTGGTCTGTAGAAAGCTGTTGTATATCGGATCAGGCTGCTTATAGATCTAGCCCACTGTTCTTTGCTTTGATTGGTAACAGCTCATCAGCATCTCCGTCTCGTCTGAGGTTTTGCAAAACGCTTATCTACTCCTTTATGACAGAAGTACCGGTAGTCAATTTGTGGCCCCCCAAGTGCTGCTGGTCTGAAAAGCCAGCACTGCTCACCATTAGCTGTGCTGGTTAGGGCTGATGGGAACTACAGTCTAAAAATTATCCATTGGGGCCCCACCTTGCTTCATTACTGGAGATTTAAAATGATACCTTTTGCATTCAGTGTGTGTTCTTTGCCATTGTGCTATGCCCTGTCCACTTATTACTCTTCCCAGGATGGCGTTTGGTTAAACAGAGGGATACTTAAAGTACTTGTTCCAGTGAATTCCAATAACTGCTGATCTCATCTGTGCATTACTCCAAAGTAATGGAGTAATGGAGATCAGAAAATTATCCACCAGTTTTATACTTATCATTTCAACATGAATGTTGGTTCAAAAAATAAGGGGGGGAAGGCGGCATTGAAGTGCATTTTAAAGGTGTATTAGGACAGTAAATATTTTTAGTGGTATATATTTTATTGCATTGTTTACATGCCATAACAAAACAAAAACAAATTCAGGATTTTACCTATTGGTGAACACATCCAAACATGACATAGACCAGAAATAGATTTGTTCATCCCCAAATTCAGTCCAAGTCTATGCATGATATATGACTTTTCCCCCCACAGGTGGGAAGGAAATAAATAGAAACAGAACAGTAGATTTTTTTTTATTAAAAAGAAATATATATATATATATATATATATATATATATATAAAGAAAATAAGATAATGAAAAAGCATACATGCATAATCAGTGCAAAATATATGTGATAATTATATACCATTGTACAAATGTTATAGTTCAGCTTCAAAATATTCACAGAATGTCAGATTCCTCTGTGCCGTCATGCCTCTCTCCATTCCTATGGGAACTAGAACAACATGTTGCAGATGAGCATACGTAAACTTATTTAACTGAATTGAAAATGCATTTCTCAGAACTAAGAGTTTATTCATACAGAAGGTAGATGTTGCCAATGTTGAATTTCCATTTCCATTTTTAGTGTACAATCCTGATTTAAAGCTTGATTCTGAATGCAAAATCCTTGCATCCCTATCTCAGCACAAGCAAACTTTTTGCAAACTTTCTGTCTTTTTAACTAATAAAAGTTCCTATCTTTTCAAGTGTCTAATAAACAAGAGGAGTTATATGGGAAATTAAGTGGTGACTGCTGATTCCTGCCTGAATCTAATGAAAAATGTGCCATCAAACTATACATTGTGACTTTCAGAGGGAACATTGAGTGTTCTCAGATACAGAGATCAGTATGGCCCGAAGTTGACCTGCTGCTGTGCCCCATCCCACATAATTTATTAGCACGCAATATTTGATCCCTGGCAAAAGCCTTGAAAGCTGGGAGTCATCATGGCAGGGCAAGAGGTAAAGAAGAACGCTAAAGGGATGCTGTTAAAAACACATGGACATCATTAAATAGGAGTTAGAACAATTTTAATGACAAAGCTGGCATTAAGGATGGACTGTGCAGGCAGTAACCTTCACAAATCAGAGTCCTTCCTCATCTTTGTTGAGTGCAGAGTTCAAAGCTGTCCTTCCTGGGGTTTCACTTCAGTAACAAGCCAAATGCTAAAGCAATAAAGGGCATTTACATGGTGCCTAATGGGGATTTATTACTGTTCTGTACATTGCATTGTTTATTGCAAAAAATGAGACTTGAGATTTTTTTTATAAATAATGCATGGAAATCGCTATAATCACCTTCCAGATCTCCAAATATGTCTTTCTGTTCAGTATGGGCTGTTCTAAAAAGTCCATTCCTGGGTTTTAGGATGCAGGGGGAATACAATTTTGTGATTCATTTTGTGTGCATGTGTCTTACTTTTTAATAACAAGCTCATTCTGTTCTGCTGCCGCCGCCGCCGCCGCCGCCTCCTCCTTCAACTCCAGGAAGAAGAAAAAACTTCCTTTCTTCCTTCCTTTTTAAAAGATCACTGATAATCATTTGTGGGTTCATGCACTCAGTGACCAAATGGTGTTTGTGTACATTTCAGAAGCACATGCATGTTGGCAAGCATGGCCAGGATACTATAGCATCAAACAAGTTATGGAAGAGATCATTCCTTGATTTTTGTTTGTTTGTCTGACTTCGTATGCAGGGAGGTAGCCAGTACTTCTCTTTGTAAGCTGAAGACCAGAAGCAGCACAGGCAACCATGAGAGGAGAAAATGGCTGCACAGCGTGCATGACCAACTAGAAGCTGACTCTCTTTAGAATGGCTTGTTTTGTCACTTCTTGGCTCACAGGGGTCCAGTGTGCCAAAATACTTGTAGGAGAGGAGGCTTGGAGAGTTGCCTATCAAAAAAGCACAGACAAGTTTCCAAGCTTATAGGACTCTCAGAAGTCAGGCAGTGGTGAAATGGATCACTCCAAAAAGATCCAATGTTCAGTTGAAAACACATGTTGGTCAATCTAGCATAGTAATTCAGTGTGGTATTCAATTTTTGTAATCTTGGCTGAGTTTATTCCTTTGTGGGGTCCAGGGTGAGATCTGCTGTGCATAACAGTCACAGGAACACAACTTGTCATTGGAAGAAAATAAGCCACAACTTCATTGGCTAGTTGTTGATAGGGCACATGCATGGGTCCAGATCCAGGCATTGATCAACTCACCTGTGATGAGTAAGCCCAATCATCTGTCCCACTGTGGGAACCATTAGGACGGCAGGAGTGGATCCCCTGGGTGAGGCTCCACAGAGTGGTCACCAGAGGGTGCAAGAAAATCATGTACCACCTGAGCTGGTCACAACTGCTTCTACCTCACATTGCCTGAGTCCCTTAAGAGGACCTCCATACCTCACTAATGTGTAAGAGACACTGGTAACTGCTATCATGACCAGATCCAAGACCCATGCCACCGCCACAGAATTGAAGAGGAGCACCAAAAGCACCCGACTGGTGTGAAGCCTACATCCGGGTCATTCCAGCTGGGCCTAAACAGCCATAGTCTGAATTCACTGGCTGCCGATATGGCTTCTCCTGAGGGCTGCACTAAGTCATGCAGGGGGAGAGAACCAGTAGCCCACCTTGGGGAAAAAAGGCCACCACTGGTGGTGTCATGCCCCTGCCCCAGGACTTGGACAGGACCCTTCCCAACAACCACTCTTTAGAGACATAAACAGAACAATACTTACAGCAGCCAGTGCAGGTAGAAAAGGGAGAGCCTAACCATTTGCAGTGTTTATATAAGAAGGGCTTGTTAATCAGGCCACAGCTGCATAGGATACTGGGACTATATAACCAGAGGCCAGAATGGCAGAAAGCTGTTGAAGCTTACTGATTCCATCAGTGGTAAGAGCCTTGCTGACTGTTGCATTCCTTGCTTGTGTTTCTTGGACCTTTGCCTGGACTATGGATTCTGCTCTTGGATGCTCTCTCTCTGGACTCCAGGTAAATTCAGACTCAGTTGCTCTAAGCCTGTTAAGAACCTGGACTGACCAGAAAATAAGCTTAATCTGCTAGCTCCTGTATCAGCCTGATTACTTAGCTGGCAAGCTTGGGTAACTGCCTACACAGGACGGGTAACTCTTGTCTCAGCATGCAACTGAGCTGTGTGGTAAGTCATGCAGCGCTTTTCTTTTCCTTTTTGTTTACATGCAAGTGCTCAGATTTGAAGGCCCACAAATGCATGAATTTCTGGCTGCTGATCACGTCCAGGTCTGCACTGAAGAGGTTCAGACAGTGTAAACTTGTGTATTTCTCACATATCCCTATAGGAGAACAGTTCGAAAAAGTTTTAGAGTAGTTGGTCTTTTAGATGTTCCGCACTGCAACTTCCATCATCTCTAGCCAGAAGCACCATATTTTGTGTACTCTTCTTTTCTTTATGTTTTGCTATTGATCAACTCAAACTACCCCCCACCACCAAAACAAAAAACAAAAACAAAAAACACACACTGATCTTGACCGCTTTTCAACATGGGTATATATGGGAGAAGACAGCCTTCATAATTCATCTAGAAGTTTTACCCTGTATCCTGACAGTAGTGCTATTTTCAGTTCGTGTACTATCTTTTGCTCATGTAGCTTCAGCTCAGTTTGGCTCTCATGACCTGCGGGTTTAATTAGGCCAGCCGTACTCACAGAACAGACCTCTCTTGCTTGGTGACCTCTCACTTTTTAGACCCCAGTCCCTTTTTCTGAGTAAGATCTCTTCTAATCAAGGGCTGGCCTTCCTTTGCTCCTACAGTATAGCTCATGTCTGCATTTCATAGATCTGCTACAGAGTGGGATCAAGAGGAAGGCTGCCTAGATCTTTCCCTGGAGGCCAGAGCTCAATCTCATTTGTTTTCTGGATGTTGAATTGACGTTGCCCTTTGCTGTGTCTTTTCATTTCCCTTCCCTGATGCTGAAAAGCATAATACCAGCTCTCTGAGCTGCCTCTTTGCTTAATCCTTCCGCTCTCTAACCCACACTTAGGAAAAAAAGAGAAGAAAATCAGCGTTGATTCAATTAATTTGCTTAGAAGTTAAAGAGGCTCATTCAAAGGAGGTTTGCTCACACGAGCAGCTTTTTCAACCCTTGAGTTTCTGCATGGAATATTACTTTTGTGCAGATATCTAATGTTGCAGAGGGGAGTGTTAGCAAATGGGTGAAAAATGCCGTACTGTAGCAGGCTGCATTCTTTTGCACATATTTCTATTAATAAGGTGTGTGTTCATGTGTCTGTCTACTATAACCAGCTCTGTGTGTTATTTAGAAAAGTGTAGAGTCACTTTAGCAAAGGCTTTTTTTAAAAAAAAACAAAAACTCATTTGACTGGGGGGTGGGAATAGAGATGGGATTTGAGAGGGCAGCTTGCCCTGGAACCAGAAATTAGAATAACCAAAGTATTCAAAGGTGCGGATCCTATTAGTTAGTCCCAGATAGACTGGAACCATTGAATCAGCTAGCTGTTGAAAGGTGAGTCAACACAGACAAATCTCATTGCTCCAATGAGATCGAATAGGATGAACGATAGGACAAAGGCTACTAGTTGCTTTACATCAGTGCTACTGATGCTGGTGCAGTTATTGTGGCAGAGGAGTATCCCAAAATGAAGAATGGAGCGAGCACAGGGGACAGAATTGTTCACCTTTTTCAATATTCTGTAGCACAGCTTCGAAGTAACCAACTACTAGTAATTCAATGCTCTAGTCTCCAATATCTCAGGCATAACTGAGTTATATAATTTATTGAGGGATAACATTGCTGTAACTAAACATTTTAATCACTTTCAAAAGTGTCAAAAGTATTGTAACTGGTCTAATTCAACAGTCCAAAGCAAAATTTACAACCCAATGTCATTTCTTATCAAAATATATAATACACACATATAAGCATATATTTTTTCCTAGCCTTCAAGTTAAGGTATTATTTCAAAGACTGAAATGGAAACCTGGTGGATCAAGATTGCCTCTGTTTCTGTTAATGAAAGTAATAAATGGAAAGCAATCGATAATAAAGGAGTCATCCTTGGTGTTTATGTCTTGAGTTGCAAACCTGTAGTGTCGATGAAATGGGCGGAGGGCTCAGAGCAGATTCAGCACCCTAGAGGCATGGGAACCCTCAGCATTTCCTTGGAGAAAAGGGAAGGGGAGATTAGTTCTAGGACTAAGATGTACACTGAGAGGTGTGCAGGGTTAAAACTCTTTGGGCAGAAAGAGAATAACACCACCTGAGATTACATAGGACAGTTGGTGCTGCCGAGGCAGGATTAGCTTCCAGATTGAGGCTTCTCTCTGATGTGATTGAAGATTTGAGAGCCAAAGATTGGGGAAGGACACTGAAAGAAAGCAAACCTGATCTTTATTGTTTGGAGAACAGAAGAGCTACAGGATGCAGGAGGAACAGAGCTGCCAATCACCCAGCTTTAATACAACAAGCAGCAGATGGATTTCAATAAAAGAAATGAGCATAAATATTTCTTAGCTGCAACGAGATGCAAAGCAAAGAAATTTCTTGTTTGACTAGTCACAGCGGGAAACTTCCAAGGACTTTGAAGTTGAAAAAAGAAGGAGGGAGGACTCAACTTCATCACCATCAAATCATAAAGGGTGATTTACCCTGCTGCCTTTCAGACTTGCAGACATTCTGTAAGCTCCCGTCAGTGATCGTAAATTAAGAGATTATATAGAACAAAACAACATGGTATTTGATCAGGAAAATCTGCTTTTATGCTGGAATCCTATACCCATTTACCGGTAAATTAGAAATACTAGGACTTCCTTATCAGTAAATATACATAAGGTTTCACTGTAAGAATCAGTGAGTTCCATTTGCCAATTTTCAGCAAATCTGTTTTTGAACAATTAAGCACATCTGTCAGACAGAGGAATTTAGGCTCACTTTGCTTTTCAGTTTGGACTGAAGTGGAGTATTTGCGTGGAAACTCCAAGTAAAGCAATGTAGGAAGGACCACATGTGAGAAAGAAGAGTAGCAATAATACGAAGAGCAGCCGGAGCACTAACAGCGTAATCCTGCACTAATTTTCTTTTCAAAGGAATCAACACATAGTTTTTCAATTTTGTACTCACTGTGTTAAAGACTTGGAAAACTACACAGTTGTCAAAGTCTATTTGCAAGATAGACTTATTATGTGCAAAATTTGCATGTGGTTGTTTTGCGCAGTTAAAAAAACATTTCCTGTGCAGGAACAGTTTATTTTCTTTTCAGAAAACAATATTTTTATGCAGATACTATGTGCGGAAAAATTATTTTCAGTGCAGAAAATGCTGTTTTCTGTGCAAATCAACTGTGTGAGAAGTCTATGCAAATCGCCAATTACAGCATTTTCTGTGCAGGAAATAGTTTTTCTTCTTTCCTATGCAGAAAATAATATTTCTGCCCAAAAATATTATTTTCTGCACCAGAAAATACTGTTTTCTACAAAAAGTGTGAATTATGTGCAAAATAAGTCTTGAACTGTGAATGCTTATCAATGCAAGATTTTTCCATCACATCTTCTCACTCAAAAAAAGTTTTCAACCATTTTTCAAATATTTTCAAATATTCTTTCCATCGCTAATGAACACTCAGCTGCTGTTGTGTCACTGTAATGTCACCAAAGAATGCAGAGAAAGAGAGACAAAAAGACTATTACCCCAAATCTCATTGAGTTTCAAGCTGCAGCCAATGACATTTGCAAATAAGGTGCTTCATTTGGACAGCCTTTCAATCCACATCTTGACAAGAGTCTTGACTTCTCTAATATGTAGGGATTTAACTATTGCGACCTAAGCAAGCAATATTTGCAAGGTGGTAAGAATGACCTTCTTTTTGAGTAAACACATGGCTATGCTACACATCCTTATCCTATGGCTGTTATTTTAGCGGATGATGAGTAAATTCATGACATCGATCACTGCAAATATATAAGATTCTTTTACCTAGTTGAGAAAAAGAAAAACATCATGATTTTTTTTAGGGCAGAAACTCACTGTGAGCAACAGTATACTGTGCATGGCAAGCTTCAAAGATCTGTCTCTCAATAAGTGTCTCTGACACATGACTGACTATTCTCCATGCCAAAATCTACAGTTTGCATCTGCAAAACTGCAGTATCCAAAAGTGACATCGGAAAGCGGGAGAGGCAAAATTCAGTGGAAAAGTTCTGCTGCAGCCAATTTAATGAACTGAATGAGTGACTGTGCTCTGGCAATTGTGGGAGAGTAGGGGAACGTAAGGCATTGTTTGCCACCAGCCAAGTGAAGAACCATGATTGGCAGGCACAGCAGAGAAGAATTTGGGATAAGTAGTGAATATCAAATGCCCTGTGCTCTGGAAAGCTAATCTTTCTCCCTATCCTTACTCAGATGTGTAAATATTTCTCCAGTGGATGAGAATAAGAGGCAGAATTTGGAAATAGTGTACAGCTAATGTACCCGCCAGTCCTAGCTTAAAATAGCAAGAGCTCTAATCTGCCCTGTAACCCTATGAATTTATTGTTTCTGTCAGTTTCCAGCATAGAAACATTACTTGTTAATCTGCAACTGTCAGAGTGGGCCATGGTAGCTGGGAGATTTTGACAGTACCCATTCTACAGCTTGGAAGCATTACTTTTGGGCCGCACCTGTCAGAATTGTCCATACTGGCTGGGGGAATTTTGACACTTACAGTCCAAAAAGTAACTCCTGAAAGGTTCTGGTCCATTTCCCAGTTACTTCAGAAAGCTGTGTGATGGCTAAATATAATGGAATGAGAAAGAAATTACACTGAAGCACTAGACCTTTTTTTCCCCTTAACTTATGCCACAAAGGTGGCAAAGTGCAGCAGCAGAGGACATGCTTTGCCAGTAGAAGATCCAGGATTCAGTTCCTGGTATCCAGAGTTTAAAGAATCAGGTGTCTCGTGATGCTGAGATCTTGGACAGCCAAAGCAAGTAAGAATAGATAGAGCATACAGTACTGATGAATGAATAACTGATCTGCTATATGAGGCAGCATTTAGGCAAAGGTTTCAGATCCAAAGTGTCCTGTCCCAGGAAGGGTCAAAGCTGTGTAGGCTCTTGAAACAAAGCCAAGGCAATGTCCAGATAGGGAGCAGGTACCCAGGAAAGGGCACTCCCAAAACCAGAGGCATTTGATGATCCAGAGATTAACAGATGAAGGTGCAGTGGAGCAAGTCATAGGAGTTGTCAAAGAGTAAGCAAGTAAGGTCTCAGGCTGATGGCATGGCATTGGCCATTTCCACACTACACTGTTATAGTGCTATTATTCCACTTTCAACACCCTAGGGAGTCCTGGGGTTTGCTGTTCAGGGAGGGGCATTTAGAATTGTCAGCCAGAGAGCTCTTTGGCCTCAGTAAACTACAAACCACAGGATTCCACAGGATGTTGAAAGTGGAATAATGGCACTATAACGGTGTAGTATGGAAACGGCCATTGTTTTAGCATCTCTCTGTGACTTATACCTGATTCAGGGCTTAGCTGCAACTGTTAAAAACTTATGAATAGAGCCTTGCTGATAAGGGAACATTTACACATAAGGAAACTTCCTCTATAATTGGGCAAGCATTTGCATGGCCATCAAGTTAGACAGTGGTGTTCTCTAGGGCTGGGAAGTGGAATCAGTCTTTTCCTCCACTCTCAAGCCAAACTCCTCATATATCAGAGGAGGACACTCACCAGTTCCCTGAGGGGCTCAGGTCTTTTGGAGTGATCTTCAGGATACCCAGTCTGGCATGTTCCAAGGAACATTTCCTCATTGGGGGCAGGACATCTCTGGTTAGAAGGGTCACCTCTCTTTACATGTACTTGTAAAGAACTTGTCTGATGCCCCTATTGTTTGAAATCCAGATGATCAGGAAAAAGACTGCAGGTATTCCTGATATTACTGTATAGCATGCTCAAATCTCATCAGCATAAACCACACATGTAGGTAAAGAGAGAGGCCACAGTTTTGTAAACCTGGTCAAGGAGCATTAAGAAGACCACAAATGCAAGGAGTAGTTGATGAGACTGACAGCCAGCAATCATGGGGCTGCTTCTTACAAAGGGTTTTTTGTGGTTCCTTCTTATCCTTAATGTAGCGTAGGAGCTGTTGTGGTATGTGGTGTACAGCCTTCTTAATGTAGGCTTAACCTTGGATACATTGAAGGATGCCAAATTCCTTATTGCAAAGAGGCAAATTAAATTCAGGATTAAAGAACCCGCTGCCCAGAAAGATCAAGACGACATCAGTAATATGAGATTCTCTCAACAGCATTACCATCCACAATCTGGCTGTGTTATTGCAACCTATCCATTTGAACTGACTGGTTTTTCCTTGGAGGAGAGCATTTGTTACTCTCTGCTTTCAGTCAATGGCACCTGCTTATCTGGAGGGAAGTTATGCAAAGACCTCTGTTGATATTTATGGCTTTCAGGAGGCAAAGGTTCTTATCCATTATTGTGTCTGATTGCAGGCCTTTCCTAGGCACACATTTTTGCAGAAGTTTAGATGGAATGCCTTAGGCTGGGGAGGATGTTGAAAATATGTTATCCCTTACTGATAGGGTCAAAAAGGAGACTCATAATGAGACTTCCTTTTGCACAGCTAGTCCAAGATATAACAAACAAATTTGCTGTACAAACGTTGATAGGTGTTAGGGTGATGTTACCCTGGCTCTCACTGTTCAACTATTAATTATCTGTTTTATTTTGTACACTTTATAGCTCCTTTTCTGTTTCATTTTAATTCTGTGCTGGAAGCTGTAACAGTCACCATTTCCCTGTTTTGTTTTTATGGGTTTTTGTTTGTTTGTTTTTGCAGTGATCAGTAAATACAAGGGAATGCTACTGATAAATAGTGCCAGTAATATATTATTGTAATATATTAATGTTGCATAATGTTACATATCTCTTCTACTATCCTGAGCACTTCCAATATATAAATGTTTTCCCATCCTCCAAAAAACTTGGTGTTGTATTATTGCCTGAAGGATGTTTAGGAGGAATGATTTCCATAAAGCCACTGCAGGCATTCATGGTAGAGAGAAGATTCAGTAGCCTCTTGTGCTTTCATGGTTTTTAAAGCAGAGGTTGGATTACCATCCTTTGGGAATATTTTAGTTGTTATTCCTGCATGTTAGAGGGTTAGACTAGATGGCCATTGTGGTCTACTCAAGTCTGTGATTCTATGAAAGCAAGTGGTTTTTGATATATACTTCAGAGTCTAACTAGTAGAACCTTCAGTGGCAGCTGTGACTCCCATGTAGGTGATGTGGTGAATATGCTCTGAGTTTTAGTCCAAAATTTAAGGGAGTTAACCAGGGGATAAACCTACTTTAAGGACAGATTTCAACAACTATAATAGCCTTTTTAAAGTTCAGAGTAAAATCCAGAGTGAATTTATACATTTATACATGGATACTGAAGCCGCAAGTCATATGAGAATGTGCAGTAGAATATTGAAGCGTAGACTCCTATTGCTCCATTCCATCCTCTCTTTTTTTAATTTCCTAGTTTTCCCCAGTTCCTAACTAGTTTCCTAATTTTCTATCCTCATTCACTGAAAACAGTCAGTTTTCCACAGCCATATCCCCACCCACCCCAAAAATAATCAGCATTTGTGAGGATGACCCTCAGACCTGCTGATGCTCTCCCTTGTGTGTGCTGGTGATGGGATTTTGGCTGCCTAAAGTAACAAGACTCAGCACATAAACATCAGAAATAGGAAGAAGGTGCTACAACAGTGGGTCAAGTAGGAGGATTGATTAGTAGAAATGTTTGCTTTTTAGAGGGTCATTTTGATTGAGGTATTTTGGGATCTGGACTCCAAAAAAGCTGTGGTTCCAAGGACATAACCCCATTACATATCAATATTGCTTTAGTACATTCTATTGTCTTTCCAAGCCCCATGGCTTACATTTTAGATGGTAAGATCCTCCAGGCAAGTTTTTTTTTTCATGGTTTATTTTCTGTTAAGTGCCACATATGCAGCTGGTGATGTATAAATCAAACATAATAATAACAAATGTAATGTGGCAGTCACAGGAATAAAATCATAATTCATTTTTTGGCTGGTTTTAAGGCAATGACCTTCAAGTATCTCAGAAAGCAGAAGTTACAGTTTTATAACAGAGAATGCCCCATAGCTATTGGGAAGCGGAGTGTATAACATTGCACATAGCCTCTGGCAACCACAAGTGTGGGGCATTTATTGGTAGTCGCCATGCAGTAGGTTTCCACACACCTTGTTTCAAACTTCTGTTTAGCAAAAGCACAATACTCTTTGTTAAGACAAAGGAAAACAAAACAGGGATTGTATAATCCACACTGAACACAACCCCAGTTTTGTTCTCCTTTATCTGAGAGAGCCAACATGACCTAGTGGTTTGAGCATTGGACTATAAACCTGAAGACCAGGGTTCAATTCTCCGTTCAGCCATGGAAATCCATGTCACACACTCTCAGCCCCACAAAATCCTGTGTTAGGTTCTCTTTAGGATTGCCATAAATTGGAAATGACTTATAGGTACATGACAGCAACAATTCACATTCTGAGCTAAGAAAAGCTGCACTCCATGACCAGTATCCAATATGCAAACTGATCCAGTTTGCATAATTTCTCCCAGAACTCATATTCTACCTCTCTCCCTACCTCCCTCTTATACAGACACACACACAGATCATATTCAGCTGGCTCTTAAGCATCTGAGATTTTAGCAGATACATCAGATCCATTGCCTGCAAACTTTGAGTCAGAGCTTGGGGGGGGGGGCTTTTTTGGACTACATCCTCCAAATTTCCCAATCTAGCATGACCAAACCCCCAAATACCTTGAAACATTCCCCAGAGCCTCCCAAAGAAAGACAAAATTGATTGGAATAGAAACCAGACGTAACATCATTCACTTTCTGATTCCATTTCAGCTTTTTTTTCCTGAGGATAGCAGAGCAAAACCTCTTCAGGTTGTAGTGGTTTGGACCCCACTGGTGGTGATGTGGATTGCAAGGGAGGCAATAAATCACCTGCTGCCCCCATGGGGTGGGCACAGGGGCAGAAATTGTTCCCACCTACTCCACAGCTGCCCCTCCATCCACTGTTTCATCACTAGATTTTTGTACTTTCCATTACAATCTCAGTGTCTTGGCCCAAAAAAAGAAAGGTATCATCTTTTAGGCGTGCCAAACCTCATGTACTCTGTGATGCTCGTTGTTTCTGAGGTGGTGTGGGTGGTGTCATGTTACAGATGCACTAAATTACTAGGAGTGCTAAGTCAACAATGACAGTCACAATATGAGCCACCAGAGACTGTTCAGTGAGCATTTCAGCTGCCCGCCCCCCCCACTCTTTGTGTTTACAATCCCTTCTTTATTAGTGTTGTTTAATGTCCGTATTTACGATTCACATTTAGACGGAGGGCAAGAGCAGAGTGCCATGTGAAACGAATGACCCTTCATTTCAGGATGTCCCTTAGAGCAACAAGTTCTTGCGGTGTTAATTTTTATTACCAGGAGGCAGCAGTAAATTGGCTTTGAATAGCTGTAGGGATTGTAATTAAATAGTTAGTCTTTCGCCTCCAAAAAAGAAGCAATCTTTCATGCTCTTACTTTTACTTATCTCAAATCAGCTGCTGTCAACTTCGGCTGAGGTAGTGTAAAGATTTATAGACCTTTGGGGTAAGTATTGACCATTGGGAAGCCTGCCTTAATGTTCACCTTGAAGGACGATAAATTGTGCTATTGATTAAAGCTGAATGCCAATGGCTGTATTGTTGTAAACATTTTAATAAAATTATCTCCATAAAATATTCTACTACTGAAGCACAGCTAACTAGAGTACCAACTCACACAGGAGACCTACTATGTACTGGCCACAGTCCCTTCATATGATACCTTGTTTCAGAGGAGGCTCATAGACTGATGTCACTGTAGGGTAGCCTCCTTGGATAGAGTTGCTACAAGTTGCATTAGGTATAGTAGTTATAGTAAATATAAGTCAGGAGTGGAAATTGTGTGGCCTGCAGGCTTCATGTGACATTCCAAGAACTTTCATGCATGCTTCAGTCCCCTCTGAGGAACCAAGAACCCCTGGCTTCTAACATTGGCCCCAAATGGAGAATCCTGCCCCCAAAGGCTCCAGGAGTTGAGATTCCCTTATTTCACTGCTGTGTGAAGAGTGCACATTTTTGGGATTGAAACCAGCAGCCAGAATTCTACATGAGCTAGTTACTAATGTAACTATCTTGGTTGTGTAGCTAAGTGGCATTTTTTGGTCCAATCTTCCCCCCACTTTATCAAGCATCAGCTGCACGGAAGGAAGAGAGTTCATTCAGATTGTGGGCAGATGATGTTATCACCCCCTCTGACCAGCCAGCTAGGCTGTGAAAAGAATTGTGACTGTGGTTCTGCATCTGATCATCATAGCCTCATTGGCTAGAAGGAGGGGAGTGGCAACATCAGCCACCCATCCCCAGTTGCCCACAGAATAGAGTCACTTTTCTCAGAGCAGCTTCTGCCTGGTAAAGAAAGATTAGGAGGACAATGACAACAGTGGCAATAATGCCCCAATTGTGACTACAAATGTCTAAGTCTAGCTTATATGTTTGAAAGTGCCCAACAGGATCCAGGCCAGAACAGCAACAACAGAAAGATTACTTCCAGTTGGGTGGAAAAGGGGTCGGCAAGGCCTGCAGGGATCCAGAAAGGGACAATGGAGTGGGAGCAGCCCCAGAACCTTCAGCACTTACCCACCACAGCATTTCCTTGCTATACCCATAGAACATGAGTTGGGAATCTTTGGCCCTCCAGAAGTTTTGGCCCCCAATTTTCAAGAACCCCACTAAGCATGGTTGCTAGTGAGGGATTGTGGGAGTCATTGTCCAAAAGAGGATCAAAGGTTCCCCATTTCAGTCTCAGTAGGAAATGTCACACCAAGGAAAATCACTGTGTTTCCATGTTTAGGTGACTGTATGAGCACCATGGGAAGTTACCACACTGTCTGTACATACCTCCCAGAGTTTCTTTGATAGACAACACAGGGAGGTGCTGCTATTGAAAGGAATCAGAGCTATCAGGGGCCTTGTAATGGCCAGAAAAGCTTATGCTGTTCCACTCCTCAGAGATCCCGTGGCTGATTCTGTATTCTTAAAAGTTCTGCAAAGCTGAGGATATGGCTGTAAGGTTGGGATATCATCCTGCAAGTCTTATGGTCAATGGGATGCATCCTGCAGTCAGGAAGAGAGAAAGGAGGTTCTCAATAACATCTCAAGCTTTCTGCTACAAGAGTCAGAGGTCATGTTAGCTGCTCTCAATGCAGCCATGAGGTGATTGCTCCATATTTGATGGGTACGTACTAATATGTATCAACTAGGACTAGAATTTAGACTGCTAATTCTGCTTTCCATGGTTTCAGATAATAATATTTTTTTATCCCTCCTTGTACAGACTAGAAACTGACTCTGGTACCTTCTTCATCAAAAGCATGTGCCCTCACATTAAGCCACATAGCTGTTTTCCCAACTCATCCAACCTCTGTTTTGTGGCAAGTTTATGGTGACACCTAGTTCTTGTTCACCTTTCTGCACATTCTAGTCTTCCCATCCTCTGTCTTCCAAAACGTACAATTTCTGGAAGACCTACTAGACTGCTCACAATCCCCACATCTGGCAGAGGAATTCTCAGGAGCTAGGCGGGGGGGGGCTGTTTAGCAGATCAGTGTCCTCCAGCTTACAGATAGAAATCTCATTATTGTCTCCATTCTAACTCATCTCCATTGCTCCATGGGAGATGCCTCACTTTGTTATTTATTTATTTATTTTTTCTCTTCTGGTCCCAGTCGTACTGCCACTGCCTCTCGCCTTCCACCAGAGAGCACACAAAGTCCTGAATGACATGTCATTGCTATTATCAAATCCTGCTGAGTTCTTTTCAGTAGTTTTAGTAATCTCAGACTCATGCCTGCCTCATTATCTTTTCTTGATTCTAGCACCCCTGAGATTCCTTAGCTGGAGATGCTAGGGGTGGAACCTGGGGATTTCTACATGCAAAATATCCATTGTGCTGCAAATTGAGTTGTAGCAGACTCCTCCGGAAGGTATAGAGTCCTCAGCTGTAACAAAGGGTCTTACATATGAGATGTTATTTAAAGTTTATATTTAAACACCTACACAGAGAGAACTGGTACAATATAAAACAGGAACAACAGAAATGAAAGTCCATGTATTACACACTAAATATATCCCACCTTTCTTCCAAAGAACTCAAGAGTGCTTTACAAAGAGTTCATGGAAAGCTGCAGAGAGAAAATAGACACAGTATAAAACAGGAACAACAGAAGTGAAAGTCCAAATTAGCCCATGTGATTGCATAGATTTTTGTGCTTGCTCTCTCTCTCTCTCTCTCTCTCTCAATCTCTCTGTATATATATGAAAGACACTTGTAAAGAAAAGAACAATTGTTGGTAAGGTTCAAGCTATCCTAGGCTGAGTTTCCAAGGCAAATACAAGGAATGTTGCACAAAACTTCTCAGAAGTGAGTCATTTTGATTTCAGTGAAACCTATTTCCAGGTAGGTATTCAAAATATCACACTCTGAACATATCTTGCCTTTCTTCCAAAGAACTAAAGGGTGGCTTACAAATAGTTCATGGGAAACTTTTATTATAATCTACTTGGCTGACAATTTGAGCAAAGCAGGGAGAAGCAGCCCTTTCTGCTCCAAGGGTAAGCCAACTGTGTCTGTAGCCCAGTGGCAAGGCACATGTTTTGCATCTCAAGGGTCACAGCTTCAGCGCATGGGTAGGACTGGGGGAGTACCCCAGATTGTTGCTGCAAGCCTGTTCTGAAAATATTGGATTAGATGAGGCAATGATCTGACTTAATGATTTGACTTATTTGAGAGCATCTTCCTATAGACCGGGGTAGGCAAAGCGTTGCCTGTGGGCCACGTGGGACCTTCAGGACTCCCCCAGAAGTTGCTCAAAGCTCCCAGGTTCCTCCCAGTTTTTGTAAAGGTTGGGATGATCTTGGGATGATATTTTTGCTCCCAAACCACTCCAATTCTCCCCAAACCACCTAAAAAGGCAACAATTTGACCGCTAACCCCCGAGACCCAACACCTCTAACAAACCAGAAGGAGGGAGGGGGGAGGGAGGGAATCAGCCAGAATGATGCATGAACCCTGTGCACATCATTTCAGGTGCACTGAAACACATTGGTGTGGCCTGCCAGACAGACATAGGAAGGAAAAATGCCATTTCCTGTTTGCAGTTGCCCACCCATGCCATGGACAGATCCTATTTCTGATGTGGTGAAAACTATGGAGGAGGAATTCAAGTGTGTGGTTTTTGTGTGTGTAGAGCCAGTGTGGAGTAGTGGTTTGAGGACTGGGCTATGACTATGGAGACCAGGTTCAAATCCTCCCCCAGCCATGGAAACCTACCCTCTCAGCTTCAAAGGAAAGGAAAGGCTAACCCCCTCTGAACAAATTTTGCCAAGAAGATTCCATGATAGGTTCACCCTAGGGTTGCCACACGTCAGAAATGGCTTAAAGGCACACAACAACAACAACAACAACAACAACAACAACAAGTGTGCAGTGGAGTATGTACAGTTTAGTAATCAGGTAGCTTTTTTTCCAAGCAATTAATGAAGAAAAAGAAATAAGAAAATAAACACATGTATAGCATTTCCTTTGAATCTTCATAATCCTATACTAATTTTATATATATCGTTTCGCTTATCCTGTTGCACCTTGCAACACACCTCCACTAGAGACAGACAATCTATTTCCAGTTAATGTTAATTTAACATGTATTAATTCATAGTTCAATTCCATCCACTTTTCACCATCAGCGTGGGATTTCATAGCTACATGCCCACATATTTTTGGATGCCATTTAGTTTTGAATGCAATTTCCTCACATTTTGTACATCATTTCCCCTAAGGTATGCATTTTTTGCAGCATTTCTGAGCTGAGAACTCCATTAAAAATCTGGAGAATTATAACAGGGTATAACAAAGTAATAACTGTGTTCCAATCTGCATATTAGTCCAGGAAGAGCTAATTAGGTTGGTTCATGGAAAAATGCAGACTACACAAAATGATCTTCCATTCTGCTTCTTCTTTTCTCTTCTCTCTTTTTCACATTTTCCCTTGCCTTTTCCTTTATCTGTCCATTTTCACATTTCCTCTGCTCTTTTCTATTCTTTTCTCTGTTCCTTCAGCTTCATGGCGTCAGTTGATATTGAGAGTGAATTTCAGCCACGGAGTTACTCTTTTTCTATTTTTGTTTGTTTCTCTGGCATTTCACAAGTATTTTCTCCAGCCTTCCCCCCAAAAAACTGTGTTGGTGCTATGTTACAGGTGGAAAGAATATTTGAGAAGATTCAAATAATGGTTGAAAAACATATTTCTCAAGTGGTAGGAAACCCTGACAAAGAGATATCTGGACTGTTGAGAGTTTGGGACTTCAATTTGTATAAAACAAAAGTAAAACAAAAATATAAAATTTATACTTTTGTTTTACTCTGAAAAGAGCATTTTTTGAACATGAAACAGTATTTTCTGTACATAAATATTATTGTCTATACTGACAATGACGATTTCTGCATGGAAAATTCTTTCTGCTATGTGTGCGAGAGGAGAGTGAATTCTGTGAGGAAAAATGCTTAACCACATCATTTTCTGTGCAGGAAGCAGCTTATTCTGTGCAAAATATACTATTTTTTTCATAGAAATGTTGTTTCTTCCACCACCATAAATGTAAATTTTGTACAGAGTATGTCCCGCACCACAAATACCCTTCTTTTGAATGAGTACTTTGAATGAGTACAAAAACCACAGTTTTTGAATGGGTATTTGTGGTGCGGGACATATTCTGTACAAAATCTACATTTTTTTTAAATACAGCTTTTGAATATTTGAATATTTTGGTGCTATGCTACAGGTGGAAAGAATATTTGAGAAGAAATATTTGAATATTTTCTCTCAATGGGAAAATTGTTTGAAAGTACTCATTGCAAGGCAAATACAAGGAAATATAGATTATGCTTTCTGATATTTGTTTGCATTTTGTGTTTGCAATATTTGCAATATTACTTAACATTACAATTGTTATTTTGAAATATTTCTGGATTGTCACTTTTAAAAATAAAGTTAAAAAAAGGAAGGAAGGAAGGAAGGAAGGAAGGAAGGAAGGAAGGAAGGAAGGAAGGAAGGAAGGACTCATTGCTTCTTCCAAGATTGAAGTTAGCAAAGAATTATATCGCTATGAACTCATTGCTTCTTCCAAGATTGAAGTTAGCAAAGAATTATATTGCTATGCCACATAGTCAAAGATCACATTAGCAGGTTTTCTAAAGTGTAGGCTCTCTTAATGTGAATGTGCAATAAAAGATTAAGTTGTCTAAAAAGCTTGTGAGCACTGTCATATCTAGCAATGTAATCCCAGTACCATGTAGGCCAAGTCTGTGTTGTTCCAGCTGGACAGCCCTGCCCCAGCAGGCCAAAGAGACCAAATGCCAGAGTATTTCCTTGCATATGAATAAAAAGAATGTGGTGATGAGTGCATTTTCTGTCAAAAGGACTGGGATCAGAGGGGTGTAGGGAAGCAGCAGCAATCTTTTTGCTGATTTACTTAAGTTGCTTGCTAATTGCTCTGCTGCAGCCACTGTTGTTCTGCTTGGCTTCTCCATCTGACAGCACACGTTATCATCTGCGCTCTTAGAGACTGGACTACTCTCACCAGCTGCTCATGGGGCACTGCCAGGGTACAGCTGCTTTTCTCCCAGAATGCACTGGAGCAGACATCTTACTGACTTTCTGAGTTTCCCCATCCCAGCATAGGTCATTAAAAAATTATACAGAAGGTAAAAAAAAAAATCAAATCCACAGTCGATAGATGCAAGCTTGGGATGCAAAACAGGGAGGGGGAGAAATAGTTGGTAATATTTAACACGCTGATTGAATAGGTCTTTCCTGAACCACCAAGTGATAAGAGGGTAGGGAGACGAGTGGAGCTGATTCTTCAACCGTGTGTATACTTTATTTTGCTGAGTTATGCTAAATTTGTTTAGCATGGTTTTTTCCCCCCAGCATATTATACAACTGCTTGTCAGACCAATTCTCAGGGCATACGGTTGCTGTCAGATGTGTTCTGTTTCTCTGAAACAACATTTTTAAGCACCCTCCCCTTAAGGGAAGCCTTTCCTCATTGACTTGTCTATTGGAGAACCCTCAATGCATCTGCTACATCAGTGGTTCTTAACCTTTTCTTTACTGGGGACCCACCGTAAATATAATTTGTTGCTGGAATCCCCAAGATTTAACTCAAAATTTAAATATTTAAATTTAGGTTTGAATAGCTGTTTAACTATTCAAATATTTGTTTAAAGTTGCTCACCAGTTGCTCACTCTTATTTCTCATTCTTCCAATAGACAATGCAAAGGAAAGGAGGCTTGTTAATGGTCTGTAGAGTAGCATGCTGAGATCCTTCAAGTGCCAGAAAAGTGGAATAAACTGGAATTTCCTAAAGGAAGGTTATGAATGGGAGGCAGGCCTAAAGAATAATTTAGTAATAATAATAAAGAATAAGAATAATGGAAAGTAAGGGACTGGATGCTGCTTTGGAGGAAAGGGCAAAAGAAATGCTGCTTCCCTCCAAAGGAGCACTGAGACAGTAGAGAATATAGGTGTTTCTTTTGGGAAATGGTAATCTAAATAGATCGGGTTGAGAAAAGGTGTGGCACACTGATTGGCGTACTGGACTAGCATCAGAAAGATGCAGTTCTTAAAGAGCCATAAAATTCACTGGCCGACCTTGGGTCTCCCTTAATCTTCCTCAACCTGTCCTGCCCCACATCGTTCCTTACACACCTCTCCATATTTTGTGATAGGATTCTTGAACAGATACCCAAACTAAACATGGCGCATCTGTTTTATAGGGAGTAGACTCTGTGTTTGGGATCAACATGCATGCTTATATGTCTTTTTCATGGTAAACAACGCAAATTTTCTTTTTGCAATATAAAAAAAAAAAGTTTAGATTGATGCGCAAGAGGCGCAAGCTTATGACCAGGAATAAAACAATCTGTCCACCCCTCGCTGCGGGCCAGGAGTATGGCAAATTAGCACGGCTGAGTAAACCAGCTCATTAACCTTACACCCACTCTATTGTCTCTGCTAACAAGTGCTTTTGTTTGTGGCTCTGAGAAGCTGCTTTTAATTAGGTAAGGTCTGAGTGATTTACAGAATTAATCCCCATGGAGAACCAGGCATTTCCCTGCCATTGCCTCTAGGGAGTACGTGGCGTGGAAAAAAAATGGAATGTCTTCTCGGGAAACTTGTTTAAAGTGCAACCAAGGAGCACGTTTCATTATTCCTGAAGATGGGAGCATGCAGGTTTAGTAAGAAGCCAAAGGTGATTAATGGAGGTGTTAATGTCTCTTTTTTTTTCTCCCTTCAGAGGACTTTCAGGTTTTTTTTCCTCCTTCTCGCACACAAATGTTCTAAAGCATTCTTGCAAAGTTAATTTGTAGGACTGTCAGGTCATCTGGTGAACAGTATCTCTGTCAGTTAATAAAATGAGTCGTTGATTAATTGATTCATTATCTGTTTAGAAACACAATATTATGTCCACCTGCCAAGGAGTAAGCCCAGTTCAGCTCAGATAGGGTTTACGTCTGAATAGAGACAGGGGTGTAGGTCTGGAGGGAGGAAAAATGGGGATTTTGACCCCCAAATAGGAATTCTCCAGTGTGGCATAGTGATTTGAGCATTGAACTAGGACACTGGAGACCAGGCTTCAATTCTCTGCTCATCCCTGGAAACCCACTGGGTGACCTTGGGTGTATCACCTACTCTCAGCCCCAGAAAACCGCGTGAGAGGTTCATCTTAGTCTTGCCCTAAACCAGAAATGACTTGAAGGCACACAGCAACAAATGAAATTTTCCTTCAGTCTCCAAATTTGTAGCATTGCAGAGAATGAGAGAGTGAAGATCTGTAATTCTTATGTTTGCTGTATTCTCATTTCCTTTTTTCTGGATGTCCAAGTTGTATTTCTAAAGGCTCAACTAAAGTTTTAAGTTACTGCAATGCTAGAATTTGGAAAGTGGAGGAAATTTTCACGGAAGGGGGCAAAATTCTTATTTGCAGAGGCAATGCCCTCACGTGCACCTTCTAATAGCTACACCTGTAATTCAAAATGTATAGAGCACTGTGTGTCATTTAAAAAAGCAAGATATTTAGTATATAAAAAGCTTGCCCTGTGAAGACTGCCTTAGAGCCTCCCTATTTTTACAATATCCTCAATATTCAAAATAGTGGGAGACATTATGACTAGTGGAGGAAAGTTATAAATAATGCAATATATCTGGTTTTATAGGTCCAATTTGCATTTCCTTTAAACCAGTGAAAAGAGCATTATATCAGTGCAAAGAGTATTAACTAGTCAGTAATTAAATGTATAGCATTAGTGCCATGTAATGTGAAGAATTACAGTTTTGTATTACGGGAGATAATAATGGCTGTTCTGTGTGTGTGTGTGTGTGTGTGTGTGTGTGTGTTGGGGGCTGGTGGTTTCCGTGCCAGTGGGCTGGTGAATCCACTCCCAAGTCCCCCCGCCAAATATTAGAGGAGCTATCCAAAGTGCTGAACCTGTTTGGGGGATATTTAAATATTTGGACTAAAGTTTGGACTAAATCCCAGTGCAGAGTCAACACCCCACTGCCATGGAAACCACCAGATGACACAGTGAATTTTGCACAATTGTTACAATGGACATTCCTGTTCAGTTCTGTTAAAGTCTTCCAGGATCCGCAGAGGTATCTGTCAAATTTCAATATTTCACATATATGAAAGCGTGAAAGACTTAAAAGAAGGCACAGTAACACCTTTGTCCATCTCCCTGACACCATGTGCCTACTTCTGATGCTGTACCTGCCATTATGATTTCAGAATCATAAAGCTACAGCCCCTTTCAACGCAAATAAAGTGGATCATGACAAAGATTATTACTAGTTCTTTTGTAAGGGAAATGGAACGAAGTAAGATATATATCCTTGTTGTTTAGAAAGACAAACAAAAACTATATTAATTTCAACTCTCTCACATTGTGTGGATTAATTCCAAAACTTCAAAACCAAAGCACACTTCTGAATTAATTTCTGAAAGCTATAATGTCTGAAGAGAGCCAGCATAAATCTATTGGTTTGAGCGTTGGACAACGACCGTGGAGATGAGAGGTCGATTCCCTGCTCAGCCGTGGAAACTCACTGTGTGACCTGGGGTGCTTCACCCCCCCCCCCGGAAAACCTTAGGGTTACGGAAAGCCTTAGGATTGCCGTAAGTTGGAAATGACTTGAAGACACCCAATAACAACAATTACATCTCAAAGAAGACTCTTCAACAAAAACCCTCATCATTTCAAAAAATATTCCGAGGAAACTTCCAAGAATTCTATTTCATCCTGTTAAATAATGCTGCACGTTTCATTTCAGTGATAACGGTTGCAGATCATTAATTAATAATTTCAGATAAATAAGTGCTTGACTAGTGCTTTTTACCCTGATATAATGCAAATCCAAATTGAAACACAGTATTCAAGATAATTTATGCTCTATAATGGGCAGAGAAACTTCAGCCTGTGGACCGCATGTAGCTTTCACTCCCTGCCTCTCCCCAAAGATCCTTCCAGGCTTCTAAATTGCATCACAATTGATATATGCATGAAAACTACACAAAATTGATCACCAGAAGAAGTGGATATGTGTGAAACTCCCAGTACTCCACAGATGAAGTACACAAGCTTCGAAGATCTTGAAATCAAAATCAGAAGTTATTTCTACTTTAGTTTTGGCTGATTATGTGTTGAGGGGTGGGCACGGCCCACTGTAAGGCAAAAATGCACTCCTGCAACTTCTGAATTTGGTCACTCGTTTTTTGGAAGAACCCACAGAGTTACAGCACTGCAAAACATTGAATTTTAAAAATGCCAGCAAAATGTCCTTACTGTAATTTGAGCTTCTGAAGGAACTCTTTGTAAATACTGAGTTTCATCATTTTTTTTTCTCACAAAATGCACAGTATTTATTCTCACATGAGTTAGATGTTGAATGAATGCTGGATATTTTCTTATAAAAGCTGCAAAGAGTGCTCCGGGTACTTGTAGGGGAGAGGAAGTGGGGTTGCTTTGAAGGAACTGAGATGGTTTTAAAATGAGAGGAAATAGGAAATGGGATAATTAGGCCAGGCGTAGTCAGTGAAATGGACTGAGGTGATATTCTGCCCTTTGTATGTGTTTTATTTATATCCTGTCTTTTTCACACCTTCCAACTGTCCCATTTTTCAGCAACAGTCCCAATTGCTCCTCTGCTGTCACACTTTTTCAGTTACTTCTAAATATTCCAGTTTCTCTTTCCTCCTCCCACTTCTCCGCTCCTCCTTCGTTTACTTCAGCTGCTTCAAGCTGTGTTCAGAGTACAAAAGTAGTCTGTACTAACTCAGCAGGAAGGGTGGGGAGAGGAGGAGGAGGTGAAGTCTCCCCTGCCCTGTAGACTCAGGCAAATGCAAACTGCTGCAGGCTCACCTAGCTTGTGTTTTCTTCCTCATGAATATCTTTTGCCAGCTTGATCGCATTCTGACGTTGCATGGCCATGTGTCCCAGTTTTCATCTGTGCAATGTTGGAAGGTATGCCTCCTCTCAAAAATGGGACTCATCCCATTTTGGCAGGATTCAAGGGGAGAGCCCTCATATCCATAGCTTGCTTTCTTTGGCCCTTTCCACACCGTGCCTGGATCCCATGATGTCCGGATCCCATCCCAGCAGTGCCAGTGCCAGGATGGGATTGGAACCCAAACGTTATACACTGTAGGCTGCCAGTGGATGGATAGTGTTCGGGTCAGTCTCCTTCCTCCTGCAGTACAGCTGACCTGTCTCTGCACTGTACGGAGGAAGGAAGCACTTGATAGTGCTTTTGCACTTCCTGCATGCCTGCAGCCAATGGGATTGTTGCACAAAGGGTGGCCATTATTGGATTTTTTTCCCAGTGATGGTATATGATGTGATCGCAATGGCTGGGGAGTGATAACAGTGGGACCATAATGATGTTGTGTGATGGCACATGTTGTAGACTGGGAGGAATGTGACCCCATCCTGGGATAGTACTGCCATGAGATAACACCTTTTTTTGCTTATCTTTTGGTAGATCAAAAGCCCTCATCCATTGGCCATGCTGGCTGGGGGTTTCTGGGAGTCATAGCTTCAAAATACAAGTTTTATAGAATAAACTTGCCAGGTTCCACCATGGAGAAATAGAATTTGCTTTGAAAGGTACCAGTAAAGTGAGAGATGAAGTAGTTGACTGGTGGTGTCCTTCTTGTTTCCTTTTGTAATATATCTCTGGATTAAAACCCCTGACATGCTTGGTTGTATATGTGCAAGGTAATATTTTATATGCAGGAGACATAAGCATCATGTGATGCTCATACTGGCAGTCCTGAATGGTGCAGAATGTAGCATGTGACCACTCTGAGCATATGCTTTGCTTTTATTCCTGTGCAAAACCATTGTGTGAGAGCAAAACACCTCACCTTCTCACTGAGTTAATGCGGGTAACACATCAACCCACCCAGCTATCCACCCAAATCAGCTGCAGAAGAATAGAAGTGGAAACTCATTTGTGTAGGTGAATCCATAGTCCTTTTGTTCAATTAGCCTATGAATGGAGAATGTATATTTGATGAAACCTGGCTCTTGCCTGTTTAATTTTCCAGCCTGTGTTATATTACTATTATTATTAATAGTAATAATATCCTCAGCCGCCTGCACTGGGTCATGCAGCCCTGAGGAATGGGTGAGCTTAATATTAATTCCCGCTGTATTTCAGCCCCTAATTGTGCCCTTATAGAGGGATCCTTTTAAAAGTTCACAAAAGCTGTTTCAACAAGGAGAAATTGAACAAGGCCTGATCGTGACAGCAGGGAGCTCCCAAGAGACTCCAGCAAGGAGCAGCTATTAAAGACTCTAACAGGATGCTTTGCCTCCGGTGATAAGAAAGTCATCTTTGGAAATGGTTAACACTGGTTTGCTATATTGAGGGATATAGAGAGATCCTCACATGCACATTTTACTTTGCCAACAAGACTCAAATGGAGGAAACAAGCAGTAGCGTTGCTGCACCCCATTCTCCTCACGTACAGTCTCCAAAATATTGAACGAGGCTGCAACCATTTCACTCTCAATCCTGTTTTTACACTACTTCTCATGTTCCCTTTGTCTGATGTCGGGTAAAATGATCAGCCTGCTACACCCAGGAGAGTGCCAGGCAGGTAGCACAAGAGTTGCAACCCCGCCCCTTGATATATGGAAGCATTTAAGAGTATAGCAGCTGTCTTGGGATAATTTAGTGGCATCTATATTTACCCAGTGTTGTTTTAGCTGCACTGTTTTCCGGCTTGTTTCCAGGGCCAACTAAATATGTTGGCTATTGCTTCCAAGTAGTTTGTGGACATTAGGGGGGATGGTGGCCAGGCATCCCACAAATGCATTTGACTCCCCTTCCAGAGCAGGGATGATCTCAACAGGCTACACTTGTCCTGCCAGTGTATTTGGGATGCAAAATCCTTGTTTTTCTCATTCATATGAGAAACAGTCCCCCCCCCCCAAAAAAAATCCTCACCTGAAAAGCATTTTCTCTTGGCTTTTGGACAGTTGACATATTTGCAGAATAATTCTTGAATGAATTGCACAACTTGCTTAGCTAAATTATGGGACTGCAGGCCTAAATACATTGAGGGCACCAGATCCCATCTGATCTTAGAAGCTAAGCAGGATCAGCCCTGGCTAGTAATTGGATGGGAGACCACCAACAAATACAAGGTACTGTGAGCCAGGTGTTTCAAAGGAGGGAACTGGGAAAGCCACCTCTGAGTAATCTTTGCCTAAGAAAACCCTCGGAAATTCATGGGCTCTCATAAGTCGAGAGGTGGCTTGAAGGCATATGCACATACACAGACCTTGTTGCATAAGCTTTTGGAAAGGCAGCATGAGGCAACAAAAACGTGGTGAAATTGCCCCCATGCCCAGATGGGTACTGGGGGTTGTGGGGCTTGAAAAATGGTGTGTGGGAGCCGTACTTTCCTTGGAATGGAAATGGTATTTGAAAATATTCCAAAAATGCCTCCAAAACATGTTTGTCAATCCTGACGAGATGAATCGTGGACTGACAACAATATTCATAATTTCTCACTGAGTCTGCACAAAATTCTCATGGTACTGTTTTATGCACACAGCAGCATTTTATATTCTGAAATACGTATTTTTTTTGCACTGAAAAATCTGCCACTGGGGACTTGCACTTTGCAAAATTTGCACATGACTGTTTTGAACAGAAACCAACATTTTCTGTGAAGGAAATAGAACCATGTGCGAAATTTTCCCAGCACGAGCCCCAAATTGTGAGAAGACTAGAAAAGTACATGTGTTTTGAAGAATTTCTTACAGTGGTAAGAAAATTTCTAAAATTACTAATTTCTTCTCTTGAGAAGAAAATCAGTAAAGTATTACATCTCTACTCTTCCCTCCTCCTCAGTAGCAGAACCAAAATTGCAGAACTGAATTATTTCAAGAAGTCCGTTTAGCTCTTACTGTGTTGTGGCATTAGAAAAATTGTATAGACATTTGTTTTTTAAGTGTCAGTTGTTTGTACTGACCTAAATAGTTTTATTCCTCATTGCTATACATATTGGGTTAGTTTAGCTTCATGTCAGCATTGCTGTTGTTTCCAACTCTCTTCTAATCTTAGCAGTATTTTTTTCCCATTACATGATTTTCAAGACTTATTACAGGTAGATCTCAGTTAAGGAAGCAGGTGTGTTCCCTGACGTTACTTCTTTAAAGAAAAAAATTGGTACCAGAAGCAGAAATAACATGGAAGAATATTGTATAGGTCCCTACACCATTTTTTTTAAAAAAAGCAGCTCAACATTTTTAAACCAACTTTTTTCTTTCAAAATAACAATTTGCACATTATGAAATGAAACAACCAGGTCAGGTAAATCTTGCATAAACAAACAACACTTTTTGAATCTTTTAGAGGTTGGCTGAAAGCTTCTTCCAAAATATATCCAGGGATGATATTTTTTTTATTTTGTCAGCTTCCACTTTTCTTATGATTTCCATTATGGTGGCCACACTTATAAAAGGATGATTTTTAACATGCTGGGAGAGCTGGTGAGGAAGGCTTGTTTGCTTTCCCTTTTTCTTTTTCTATTCATGTATACTCAGTAAGGGATTCTCTCTGGGGCCAGCTGCTGTTTACCTTGCCGGTTCCAAGGAGGCACGTGCAAGATACAGGCAGGCACCCAAAAGTTATAGGGTACAGTGAATATCCCATTCTTTCCCAACTCAAGCTTCCCCACCTCCCTGCTTTGTTTACTATAGACAGGGTGCTGCAACCCAAAACTGAAGGAATGCCATGGAGGGCTAGAGAAAGAACTGTTTCTCTAGTCCTCCATTACATTCCTCCTAATGCCAATTTACCTTTAAAAAATCCAGCTAGAAGGAAGACAAGAAGGAAAGGTGGGCTGGGTGGGTATAAATTGACTATGTAAATGAAGAACTTTGTTGTCAGAGGTGTTGGTTACTGAGGTATGGCTGTACAGGCAGTCTTAAGGGCTTTTGTGGACTAATGCTTGAGGAGGGAATTCAAACCCTACCAACCTAGTGATAATAACTGCAAGAACAACCCATCAAGTTAGAATGGATACAACATGACACTCTGTTCTTGTGTACCAAGATGTCCTTATGATACTTGCTCAAACTTTCCTCTGTATCCTATAACACTGCCCTGCGGGACTCTACCAGTCATAACTTCCAGTCTGTCCTGTTCGTTTTTGCTGGAGCATGGGCTGCCTTTAGAGATCATGTTTATTTAACCCCTTCTCTGTTCCTTGGGTCCAGTCTATTTCTTTCCTCTTTTCTTCATGGTTGAAAATGCATGAGATTTGTCTCCATGTCCCTCTACAAGGCTTCCCATTATAAATGGGGCGGGGGAAGGAAGAGGCTGTGGAGCTCAGTGTTTCAGCAATTATTCTCCATCTCTGCCATCCTCTGTGGACAGATAAAATGGCTGGTAGCATCCAGCAGGGGATGCTGCTGAAGACAATATATTAAATCTCATTTTATAGGGGCAAAGAGGAGTGGAGCAAAGATAATAATGTAATGTATTCCGGTGGCTGAGAGCTGGCAAATAAATGTTCTGCTTGGAACTGAATTCATTTTTTTATATATTGGTACCTGGTGCTCTTAAATGGTCTCTGCTGGATTGGGATTTTAAAAGCTTTATGGCTTCCGATTTTATTTACTGCCCTCATGCCCATCAAAATATGACTTTAGTTTAAATGTTTATACAACAAAAATAAAATCAAAGAACCACATAAGGAAGTTCTCTTCCATGCCACACAACTCTCAAACTTTCTTGTGGATTTTCTCTGAAAGACAGTGCTAACAAGGAAAGAGGAGAGTTTAACACATTGGCTATGTGATTTGGCAGAATTTTCTTGTGAATCTTTATTACTAACTTCATACAATGTAGAGTCCAGCTGGTTACAAAAGCAGAAGACATTTGCACAGAAAACTGAGATATACGTATGAGGGCAAATGAACAATTATTTTGGATAAAAACGGAGACAAGGTTGGCATGGCATTTTAAAACAGGTCAATCTCTGAAACATTGCTTTATTCATTTTGTTGTTTAGTTAAACTACTCAATAAAAGAAACACACACATGCACACATGCTTGAAGAATTTTATCAGCATAGGTTCTGTGTATGTAAGATGGGGGTCCCTGACATATACTTTTATATCATAATTTGTATGACACATCTTGGGTTTTATTTGGAACAACTTGGATGTCATATACCCCATCTTCTTTCAATTTGTTTTCCAGAATGCTTTCTGCTTTATTTTTGTATTTTATTATAAATGGATTGTATGAGTGTAATAAAGACTAATTTTTGAATTTACAAAAAGAGAAATCAATGTGAAATTGCTACCAAATAAAATAAAGCAGAGCGATGACATAGTGGAAAGAAAGGAAGGAAGGAAGGATCAACATAAGAAGTACAGCAGAGTAGATAAAATATTGTTATCCAGTTTACATTCTCTGCTGAAAGGGTGGGTAAAAGAAAATATTTTTGCCTGGCACCAAAAAGACAAGATTTGGCACCAAACAAACATCCTTGGGAATACCATTCCACAGAGTGAGGAAAGTGACTCTAAAGGCTTCCTCAGTGTTGTTCTTCTTGTCGCTGTTTTATGTGCCTTCCAGTCATTTCCAACTTATGGCAACCCTAAGGTGAACTTATCACAAGATTTTCTTCGCAAGAGTTGTTCAACAGAGGTTTGCCTTTGCCTTCCTCTGAGATGGAGGGAGTGTGACTTGCCCAAGGTGACCCAGTGGGTTTGAGCAGGAATTCAAATCCTGGTCCCCAGAGCTGTAGTCCAATGCTCAAACCACTAAACCATGCGGTCTCCTCTACCCACTGTTTCTGATCCACTTAAATTCAGGTGGACAGGGGATCTCCAAAGGAAAGCCTCAGACAATGAAAGCAAAGTTCAGCCAGGTCAATGGAAGGGACCTTTGCAATAAAGGATAACAGAAATCATCAAGGGAGTGGAGAAGTCCCTATGAGAAAATGTTATGTTTGGGGCTGTTTAACATAGAAGAAAAAAGTAGTGTGAGGAAAAACAGAAGACTGTAAAATCATGCATGATATAGACCAAAAGAACAGCAAGAAGCTTTTGGGTCTTTTATCCGGTGAATGACACCTGGCGAAAAATGCTGAGGCTCTGCAGGGCCCACGACTAGTGCCTTTCTTTAAAACTGTTGCTCTGACCAGCATTAGGTAGCGTCCACTTCATAACTCCACACTGTGCCCTCTGAAGCACTGTCTAAAAACCTAAATGGGCAGCTCCCCGTCACTGCTCAGAGCCGCTTCAGTCTACCACCGTTGCTATCTCTTTCCAGATGAGCTCAGTGGAACCTTCTGATGTAAGATGAGGCCTTTCAGAAAGCACATTAGCAAGGAGCAGAGCATATAGAAGTTACTTTTAGGGCCAACAATTCCCAGAATCCATAAACCATCATGGCTATTGCTGTAGTCTGAAATGATAGAGGCCCTTTCAATAGTGTTGCCTGAGCAAATTGGCTAACTGCAGGAGGATCTTGCTAAGCCAAGCCATTTCTGCTCCCTTTTCTCCCCTCCTCTCACCCTACTGTTGTCATAATTTTATCTGTCTGTTTGCCAACTCCAACTGTGCTTTCTTGCTCTTGGTATTTCTGATATTCAATTGCTTCTTTTAGAACTTAGTTTTCCTGGAGAACACTACTCATTTTTGGTCCCCATACACAGAGAGCTTGCAAACACTTGGGTCTGTCTTCTTGGTAGCTCCTGGCAGTGGTTATATAGCCGTAGGTAGGCTAATGCTGATAGAAATTCTTACTTTATAAACATGCGCTGAAAAGGATGAGGGGGTCCATTCTTTTACAGCTTTACCCACCTACATAATTATAACAGTTTGACACCAGTTTGACTGACATGGGTCAGTCCTATTAAATCCTGGAATTTGTAAAAAAAAATTTGCAGTATTTAACGTTCTGTGTCAGAGAGCTCTAGTGGATCACCAAATTACAAGTCTCAGGATTCTGTAAGATGGAGCCACGGCAGTTGAAGCAATATCAAACTGCTGTAATTCTTCAGTATGGATAGACTGCTACACTCTGAGCACAAGAGAACGATGAGTATTTATTGTGTATTTATTGGCGTATTTAATTTAAACCCCACCTTCCTCCTGACAAGGGACTCAACGTGGCTTTAAAAAAAAAAAAAAATATAGTCCAGCTAAACTAATATTTAGAAAAGTTGAAAAAAGCAACTAAAGAAAGAATTCTGTTAAAAAGCACAACATTGAAACTATAGTTAAGCATACCACATTTATTAGTTTCATTCCTTAAAAGGGTATGAAAGGTAACAGATCCATGTAAAGTGACCTTGAGGAAATGCCTTTAGCTCTCTTTGCTTAGATCTTCATTTATTTTGGGATGCCCAATCTTGTAAGAACAAAAAGTGACAGGAAACATTTATTATTGAACTTTCCTGGCAGGCAGACACATCAGTAATATCTTTGCAAACTTGTATGTGAATCGTCCAGGGTCCTTTCACACCACACACTAATACCACTGTGATTTCAATTTAAAACTGTGAGTTGAGAGGTGTCTGGCTTCTGTGTGCATGAAGAATCTGATGAGACCTTCCACAAATGCTTTATATCTTATGGACCTTTTCCTATATTGCTAAAGTTTAGAACGTGTAGTTTAATTTGAATAATTGATTATTTTAGAGATTTATTACATTTGTTATATACTTTTAAACACATGCACACACACACAGAATACTCATGTCCTATCTCTTTCCATTTGTTTTTCATGTTTTCTACTTTAACTGCCATGGCTGCATCCGGTGGAATCCTGGGGCTTATAGTTCGGTGAGGTATCGGAACACTCCAGCTGAGAATGCTAAATGTCCCTCACTCAGCTGCAAATCCCGTAATTCCGTAGGATGAAACCATGGCAGTTAAAGTGAAGTCATTGCACTATAACTGTGTAGTTTGAAAATGACCTGATTCACATGTTATGAACCAATGCACAGACTGGAACTTAATTATCTATGAGTTTTCACACTTCCTTGAATGTTCTGGTCTAATTCTCAATTTAAAAGTCAAAGTTATCTGTAGAAATGTGCATGTTGGTAGACAATAGATTTTAAAAGTACGTATTGAAAAGCAAATTTTACTGCTTCTTAAAAGCGGAGGTAAATGTAGTTATGCGATCTACAGTCTTATGCAGAAATGATATGGAGTGAAAATAAAGTAATTCACCTATCCTGATCCACAAGGTTAGTTTACAACAGCCTTCGACTATCAGATGGGATCAGACTATTAGATTCTCAAGGGCACAAGGGCAGGAAGAGACTAAGCTGACACCACCATCTTGTCCGTCAAGGCATGGGTTGCAGAACTCCCCCCCCTCCGTTTTGTTTTGTTTTTTCCTGGAAGCCTAGAGATAATGCCTCTTCCAGTCCAGAAGTACCCATGTTCCTGAACCCTGGCATTGTTGAGGCCATTAGGCAGATTGAGAGAACCGATGTCAAAGGCAGGAGTGCCAACTCCTCAGTGGTTCCCCTGGCACTAGTGTTGCCAGTTCAGGATCCTCGCAGGCCCTGAGACCTAGGGATGTCTCATAGTGATGTCATTAAGAGTTATGGATGAAATATTAGCTGTAATTGCTCACCACTTGTCATTAAAACACACATGCACACTGATACACGCACACTTCATTTCCTTTTTGAAAATGAAGGTGAAATTTTACCTAAAGGGACTCTTCCCCAAGCATGATGAAATGAGGGGATTACTCCTTCTCACTCACTTGGGGTGGTGAGAATGTTTCGTCTAGTCTGCTTGCTTCGAGCCAGAAGGTAGATGCTGAACAGAGCGAGCCCTGGGAACACAATGACTTGGAGGGATGGAGGAAGCTAACTAAGTAAATATATAGCGCCCCCCACCCCCTTGGAAAGTCTTTGCAAGCTGCAGCGACAAATCAACAAAGACTTGTAGCAAGCTGCTGCCTGACTAGGTGGGCTGGAGGTTTTCACGGAGCCCTTCTCTTTTGCCTGGAAAAGAACCCACCCAAATGGAAGAATTTGCACTATTGTCTCTTGCCTGGACATGGCCCCATGGAAACTGGACTCACCATCAGACTATGAGATCTGGCACTCCTATCTTCCACCACCTGAATATTTCCTTCTTTTGGAAGGTGGAGCTATGTGTGCCATATAGTCTGTTCTGTACTTTGTGAGCCTGTTTGTTGTCATTTCCCATTGTTAGGATGGAAGAAAGGCTCAGCTGCCAGTCCAGTTGGCTTCTCTACTTTTTGCCTTTTCCCTCGAGTAGCAGAATGTCTTGGGATAGTCCCAGGGTCCTTTGGCCATAATCGCTGGCACTGGTAAGAGAGAGACATTTGAGGGACATCAAGTTAGTTGGACAAGTTGGTTTGTTTTGTTTTAAATAAAGTATGTGCCATCTTAACAAAGTCAAAGGCATCTCTTTGTTACTACAGGAAGAAACCATATGTGCTTTTTGCATCTCCAATTTTTGACATGATGTCCAGGGAAAGGCATATGTACTAAATGGCCTCCACTTTTCTGGGTGAAAAGAATTGGGTCCTTTATTCATTTTGAAGTGAATACGCTGTTGTCTTTTTTTTTTCCTCCCATAAAAAGAAGTGAAATTTTTGCACGGACTGTCCTGAGGCTGCTGGCTACATATCCACTTGATCAGCAGAATTCACACTGCTGCCGGGAAGTAGATTCTAGGTCAGCCATAAAGTGATCCTTTCCCCATTTTTTTCCCTCTCCTGCTGTATTTAGATCAGCGTGCAGAATATAAAATGGCATTTTTTAAAAATCTCCCCCCACTCTCTCTCTCCCTCTCTCTTTCTTCCTCCAAAGGATATTGATTTGGGGGTAATACCTTCACAAATTGCCCGTCAGTTGTGCTAGCTACTGATGAGCTCAGCACTCCCTACCCCTCCCATCGTGAGATTCTCCAAAGGGAATTCCAGAACTAGAACTCAAAGGCATCTGCATGTTAACAATTCATCACAGTGCTGAAGAAGATGTAGATTGCATAATAACACCTCAGCACAGTTCAGTTCCTTTCAGACATCTAGAAGAGAGAGGGTCTAAATTCTGTTTCTGTGAGGTGACAATACCGGAACACATTAAATGGTACTTTTTTAGACTACAGCTCCCATAATCCTTCCTCTGGCAGGGCCGCTGGACATGGAGGAGGGTGAATTCTGGGAGCTGTAGTCCAAGGAGTTTAAAGAGTACATTTTCTAAGCTCTTGGATTGTCGTGTCTGTGCATCCTGAGAGAAGAGTGTGTCTGCATACTTTAAACAGAGAGGGAAAGGCTGGCTGTTGGCCTTGTTTACAGGCTCTGAAACTGTCTATAATAAGCCCATAACAAGGATAAAAGGAAGGAAGGAAGGAAGGAAGGAAGGAAGGAAGGAAGGAAGGAAGGAAGGAAGGAAGGAAGGAAGGAAGGAATATCGTGAGCTGAGATTGGCCACCATGTAAAAACTGGTTTATTTTCTCCTCTTTTCCTTGCCATTTAGAGTCCAGTCTTATCAAGCAAAATGATGAGTAAATGGCTCAACCAGAACTATCTAAGTTCTCCCATAATTCATCTGAAACTTACTCCAAGAACCAAGGACATTCTGGGAGAACAAGATTTTGACAACTGCTGTAGCCATCTTATCAACTCCAGACTTCCCACCGTAGCTATCTAAGACAATGATATAATTGACAATCCCACTGTTCCCATGTAAGCTTTGGAGGATGTCACTTTAGCACTGAGTATGGACCAGATGGGTATCTCTATCATGGTTGCCATTGACTCTAAGACCAGGCCTCAATGAGTTCATGTGCAGAGGGCAGTAGCTAAGTAAACCTTACATGTTTATTTATTCATCTGTTTTATTATTTTATTGTGAAAGAAGATGCTGAGAAGTTAATTGTGTGTCTCATTTTAAAACAATTCTCCAAAAAGCAAAGTGAGTTTCTGTCACAAGGGCTGATAATCCTCTCCATCTCTCTCTGTAAGGTATGAAACAAATCACAGTATTGGAGATCTGGGGATTTAGTAACTGCTGGCTGCCTATTCAGAAATAATGCTTACATTGCCCGGGTTTATAGTGGACATTGTTTTACAAAATTGTTACCCTGGATTTGTGGCCTTGATGAAAGGAGAATAGCACATATAGATTATAAAGCCAAGTAAACACGACCCATAAAATAGTTGTAGATTGTGTTGTTTGAAAGGAAGACTAGCACGACAACCTCACTGATACTCTTCATTAGTTTAACAAGGCAGGTTGTAATAATACTGTTGTATGCTGTGGATGAGCAGATTACGGATCTCACCCCAAGGGAGAAAGCAACGCAAGAACGCACCACTTGGCATGTTGCAAAAGAAGGCGTCCCTCCCTAGAGGCATAGGATGAATGCTATTTAATGTGGTAACAGGGAAAAATAACAAATACAGGAGTCATTATCAGTTGTGGAAAGAGGGTGGTTCCCTAATCCGTCCCTTTGCGTGTGTGTTGGCTATTCACACGTTCCTCCCAGGAATATAATTCGGATGCTATCCATCCGCTGTGAGAATACTGTCAGTTATAGTGGAACATTAAATTATAGCCAGCACTGTGAAGGACTGCATGTCCCCGAGTACATGTTGTAGGGCGTTTTGTCCTCCTGTGTTACTATCCCATTCCCCAGGGGTTGTGGCATGTATACCACTGGGGAATCTATCAACATTCTCACTACTGTTGTCATCCACCGCCAGAGCCAGCTGTCCAGAGCTAATTTATTTCCTAATGCTGCAGCAATGTTAATTTATAAATTACACTGGTAATTCGAGCTATTATTAATTTCAGATGGTGTAGGGCAAGCCTAATTAAAATATGACACCAATTGCCACACATATGTACCAAGGACTACCATTTAAAATTAATAGGAATATTAAGTGTGACACTGGTCTCGGAGATGCTTTGCTCAGTAATTACAGTGCCCTGGCTGCAAAAGATTTGATAAAAGGAGATCGAGTGATTTAGGAGAAATAAATAAGACAGCTCTATCTTCATTTCTCTTTCACCTTACCTCTTGCCATACTTTAAAGGGATCATTCAAGTTTTTTTCACACCTCATGATCAAGCATGACGTTTCTAATTTCCAAAAATGCCAGAGGTTCTCAAATTATACTTTGTGGACCACCTAATTCAAGAAGTCTATGAAAGGTTGTATAGCACTATGGAACATACATTCTTGGCCTTATCCTTGAAGTATTTTTTTTCTGATTTCTGACTGAATGCTAAGCTTTTTTTTTTTTTTTCCCTGACTGAAAACTTTGCATATCATGGAAATCAAAGTGTGGTATGATAATCTACCCAATACAGATAGACAGTGTCCACATGGCTGCAGAAAGATGGAGGATTTACGTCATTTTTTTTCCCTGGATGGAGAATTTATGGGTTTTTTATATATATTTGTATGTAAGATTTAAGAACTCAATGCCTTGCCCCTCTTACAGTTCATAACAGAGATGACATTTCCTCAAAAAACCTGGCTTTTTTATTAGCAAGAACTGACTATTGAGTATTTTTTCCAACAGCCAAGCACCTCAAGTTACCCCGTTCTAATCTTTCCGGTGACAAGATATAATCTCAGACTTATTTTGTATGTTTTTATTACAAGTTCAACTATTTCATCCTAATTATATACGATTTTGAGTTTGTTTTGTTTTTCTAGTTGTATGCAAAAGCCTGGTTTGTTTATGCAGAATAAACTTGGTGTCAGACACTGAACCCTACTTTGACCTGGGCAGCTTCGCAGTTTGGAAAAATTACCTTTTTGGACTACAAGTCCAAGAAACCCCACTATGACGGCCAGAATGGGACCTGTTCTCTAAGAAGGGTAACTTTTTCCAAGTTCTAGTCAGATTGCCAGGCAGGCTGACAAAACCTAGGTCAGAGTCTGTGATTTACACTCTGCTTTGCAGAATTGTGTTCACCGAAAGAAGCACATCCATTGTACCAGAAAGGCAGGAGTGACATTAAAATATGGGTTATGTACTTTGATTTGCAGAACAACAAGACAGAGTTTTTAAAGTGGTCCACAGAGGCCCCTAGAAGCTTTCAAGTGTACTATAAAATGTACCCATTATACCCAAAAGATAGCTTAATACTATACTAATATAGTCTGGCTGTTTTGCACTTAGAGAGCATGACTACATTACAAACACAAGTTAACTGAGGTTTGAAATATGATTAACTTGCGCCAGTGTATTATCCTTGAGAAGTGCTATTGTGGGAGGGTGCTGACATTTCTTTTAGTGATGCCCTTCACAGCATTGCAGTTTTGAGGATTATTGAGTTGCAAATGGAAACTATGGCAATTAAATAGGGATGTGAAAATATCTCACTCTCAGTTTTGTTGTTTCCGTAAATCCCACCTGCATTTTCTTCCCATCTGAGTTTCATATCATGTTGTAAAAATACGTTTTCCCTTCTTGTGTGAAAATCTATATGCATTTTGATAGGCACACTTTTCTATATGTTGCTTTTTTCTATTGACTAATGCATGCTTGCCTGTATTTCTCAAAGACAAGCCATGTGAGTTGCATGCATTAAGTTATATATAATCTGAAAAGAGGGAATAAAAAGAAGTCGAGAGTCTGCCACTCTGCAGATTTTTCTTGGTGATGGGAAAGTGAAAAATGTATGTACATGTTATCATTAATGAGCTTTAAAAAAACCTTGATTTTTATTCCAAATTCCTCCCTCCTCTCCCCACAAATAAAATAGTCTTGCAGACCACAGGTTGGACACTTGAAGAGAAAAAAGCTGCCACCATTTTCCAGATCTAGAGTTGAAGTTATATGAAACCAGGTAATGTTTGTAATGTAGTATGGTGATGGCTGTACCAACACTTGTACAGCCTCTCTTCTAAGAAAAGGAAGAAATAGAAGAGATGCAGCTACTGTCATTCCAGTGACCCTTCCTAAACACACTCCAACCAAGCTCTTGTCTACATATAATTCATTTGGTTGGAGTGTGCTTAGGAGGGGTCATTTGGATAACTTAAATGGTCTTGAGCAGGTGCTCTGAATCTGTTTGAAAGACAGAGAACAAGGGTTTGCTCTCCACAAAGAAAAGTAGAATTCCCCATTCAAAGCACACAACTCTATTGAAGGAGCCAACAGGTTTGGTGTCTTCTGAACATAGATTATCAATGACAGGCTGCCAAGCTTGGCTGCCTACCACCTCATTTATAAATAATGTTTCTTTCCTCCGCATCAAGATATCCTGACAGACAAATGGAAGAGATTGTTTTAAGAGCTGTATCTGGAAATCCCATCAGCATCACTGGCGGGTGAAAGATGCATGCCCAGTGGTGAACATGATGCACGGCTTATATGTAACCAACAACTTTAGTGTACTGCCACAAGGTTTAGGTTTATAGTTTCTTTTCCTTTTCCTTTTTTGGCCCCTGGAAGCTGTGGGATTCTTGAGTGAAGATGAGTACCTGGAGATCACAGGCATCACCCGGGAACAGTCAGGGGAGTATGAATGCAGTGCATCCAATGATGTTGCGACTCCTGTTGTGCGGAGAGTAAAAGTCACTGTGAACTGTGAGTAGTCACTTCTTTTTTTCTCTTTCACTCCTTTTCATTTTGCTGCAGCATTGACGGGTGGAGCAGCTAGTTGGGTCACTACTTTACTTTGTAGTGGTTTTGACCAGTGGTGCCATCTCGGGGCGGGGGGGACTGTTGCTGTGTTTTGGGTTTTAGTCTGAACTTTGGAGGAGCTGTCCAAGGTGCTGAACCCTACCTGCAAAATAGCTTCAGCAACTTGTTTGTGCGCTATGTGCCTTCAAGTCATTTCTGACCCATGGTGACCCTAAGGAAAACCATCGCAGGGTTTTCTTGGAGAGATTTGTTCAGAGGAGACATGCCATTTCTTTCGTCTGAGGCTGAGAGAGTGTGAATTGACCAAGGTCAGCCCGTGTGTTTCTGTGGTCAAGTGGGGATGTGAACCCTAGTCTCCCAGAGAAACAAAACATTGTACTACATTGGCTCTCTCAGCACCTTGCAGAGTCCTTTCAGATTTTGGGCTAAAACCATGGGTAGATTCAACATTCTGCTGACCTGAGAGCCATCAGCTGCTGGTGGATTTAACCACTTAAAGAGAGTGGTAAACCTTAGCTCATGAAGCTGTCTTACTTTCAGTCAGACAGTTGGTCCATTTGTGTTGGCTTTGACTGACAGCGACCTTCTTTTCTAACCCTTCTAACTAAACCCACTGGAAAAGCCAAAGTTTGAACAATGACCTTCTGGGTGCAAAGCATGTACTTTACCTGGGCGCTACGGTTTTCTCCAATGCAGTATCTTGCACCATGTTAAAACTTCAAAAAGGACAACACTGAGCATTAATATGCTGAATTTTCTAGTGAAATAACTCATGCTTAGGGCAAATTTATGTGCATGCATACATAAGCATCCAGGGAAAGACAGAAGGTTCCAGAATATGCACATAGTGTATCCCTTCATACAAGTTAAGTATATCTTCAGTGGGGTGTACATCTGATCCATATTACCTTATGCATTTGTTGTCACATTTCTTTATGGACATCTATCTGCTTTTACATCCTTAAGCATACATACATTAAAGGCTCTTTTGTAACGACACCAAAGGCATGAAAATCATCAAGCCTTTGGAGATTGGGAGCCTACATCGGTCAAATGAACAAGGTTCAGGATGTGTATTGTCATATTAGTCTGAGTATCAGGATGTGGGTATTGGTTTTCTGGTTTTAATATTCTGCTTTAAAATTTGACAAAGAAAGTTTCTGCTGAAAGCACTTTGTTTTGGCACATGGGAAGAAAAGACGTTGTTGAAGCAACTGCACAGGAAAGGAATTTCCCAAGGCCACAGAGAGCAACCTGTACCTGTTCTTTTCTGTACAGATCCACCATATATTTCAGATACTAAGAACACTGGAGTGCCAGTAGGACAGAAGGGCATCCTCCAATGTGAAGCATCTGCAGTTCCATCAGCAGAGTTCCAGTGGTACAAAGACGACAAAAGGTATGGAGCTTAACTGTGCCTGGCCTTAGGATTCTACTTGTAGTTTGCAGCCATTTAGCCAGAATCTGTGCATCCCCTAAAAACACTGCTATCACTCTGCCACACACAGAGCTGGAATATGTGAATGGGATTATAGGAGTATATTTTTCAGTGATTGAATAGGGATGAAGAAGGGGATTGAAAGAGCTGATTCTTGGTTCTGATTTAAAATGCAGACGCAAAGGGATCAATTTCCCAGCTTGTAACTGTCTGAAAAGAAGAGCTTCTTTTATCCGTGGAAGCTTTCCTCGAGATTGTAGAATCCTGTTTTCCCAGGGTTCTCTGCGAGAGCTTCCACAGACTGGGGAGGATATTATTTGTAAATGTTCACCTTATATTCTCCTTACGTTCACTCCTTGCTTTTCTATTCTATCATCTACATTCTTTGGATTGCTACTTTTCTCCAGCTACTCTACCTGCTCTGCCATTGTCTGCCACTATCAATATTCAGATTGCAACGAGGATGTAATTCAAATTTGCTACTTTCATTTTTGAGGGATGCAGTTAAGAATTTTAACAATTTTCTTCCTGCTGTGAGAAAGTCTTAAAAATATTTAAAGCTTTCAAGGACTGTTCAAAGTTTGGGTCACATCCTGTGCAAAATTTGCATGTGGTGTTTTTGTGTATTTTCTGTACAAGAAATAGCATTTTCTGCATGAAAAAAATGCACTAAATTTGCACATTTTTTAACAGACGAGATGGCATTTTCTGTGCAGATATCAGCATTTCATGCGCTGAAAATAATAGCTGCAAATTTTATGCAGAATAGGTGCCAAACTGGGAAAGATTCTCATCAGCTTGGGATCCTTCTCATCAAGGATCCTGACATTAAAAACAAGCATGTTTTTCTATCTTTTTTGAAAATTGCCAAATATTCTTTCCACTCCTAGATTTTAAGGTACTTAGGGAAAGGGTCTTTTTTTCCTGTATGTTACTCTGTAAAGTAGATTGGTAGCACCTATATTAGTAGTAAGAGTATTTCAAAGAAGGGGTTCAAAAACTTTCATCCTGAGATATTTTCCTATGTACTGTTTTAAAATATAATAGCAATTCTCTCACTGCTAAAGCTTCCCAGTAACCAAAACTTCTCTGTAACAATTCTAGCCAGAAGTTTTTTATGAGAGTAGATTGTTGTAGAAACTTTCTCCACATATATAAGCTCTACTCTTGAGGAGATAAGGAGATGCAAGCAAGCTACCTGTTCTCCTGTTCCCTTACTGTGTGAGTAGAGCAATTGTTTGCTGAAGACAGCATCTTCTATTGGAGGAGAATCTCCCCAAGATTTGAAATGAGAGATGGAAAGCATTCAGACATCCAAATGTCTCAGACTTATCTCAGACATGTGCTTGTGCATGTCATGTCCAAAGACAAGATAACTATAAATATTTGTCTGTGGGAACCACATTCAAGTTTGGCTCATGGGTTTTGCTGAGTCTTCTGGGTGGCCCCTGTAAGAAACAAGTCACTGGACTACATAGACAAGCAGGGTTTTTCTCACGTCCTTATCCTCAAGCATCATTTGGTTATGGTTCCTCCATTTCTGTGGGTGATCTTTCACAACATCTCTGACTCTCTCTTAAATTCACTTACTTTTTCCCTCCCTTTCTCCTACCCTCTCTCCATTTATTCTGGATTTGAAGGTTTTGCCCAATGGAGCTCTGGTATTCACTTTGTGGGTTTTTGATAATTCCGTGACCCCAGGCCCCTGGGACTGTTGTTTCTGAACCATTTATCAATGCAGTTGGCAGATCAATAATATGCCTTAAAGACTGTTGACCAAGGAGTCTTCTGCCCTGAGCTATTTGTTTTGGCACATGCTGCAAGATGGAGAAGGAAACAGCATCTTGAACCAAGCTAGCACAAATAGCAAAAGGGCCTCTCATGAGACCAGCCCCAGATATAAATGACCTGCATATCCACTTCCAGTATATGTTTTCAGTGAAATCTCTTCATAAAGTGATCCTGTGGACACAGAAAATTACATCAGATTTGTCCCCAAGTGTGAGCTCAAATTTAGTTAGGTTGATCAAATGCAGTAAATTATAGTCAGCAATGCAATTTATAGAAGACTGAGCCAGTCCTTGATAACTACTTTATCTTTCATTTTGAACCTGTGACCATTCTTTTTTCCTTTCTCTTATATATAAAATGTCTCCTGTAATTTAGGCTCACTGAAGGACAGAAAGGGTTGAAAGTTGAAAACAAAGCCTTCTTCTCCCGCTTGACTTTTTTCAACGTCTCTGAGCAGGACTATGGAAATTATACTTGTGTGGCCTACAACCAGCTAGGAAACACTAATGCCAGCATTATTCTGTACGGTGAGTAAGGCATGGGATTATGCACAAACTTAGCAATAGGGTTGTGGGAGTTTGTAGAAGGGTGTGTATGGGACCATGAGAAGAGATTCGAACTAGGATCTGTTTAGAAAGCTCTGGCAGATGGAAACATATGAAAGCTCTGCTGAAAAAACCTGAAGAAAAGCTAAGTCATTGACAATAAATGTAGAGTCACTAATGAGAGGCTGGTTAACTGCAAAATCCTGCCCTTGAGTTGCTCCAGGCAGAGCATCTCAGTTTTGCCATTCATTTCTGCTGATAAAGAAAGATGTCATGGAATAGTGAGTTGAACATTTCAGCAGTATTCAGCAGTATTCTTGCAAATACTATTCTCTGATGTTAGTGAGATAGAAATAAGATACACTAACTCACCAGTTGGGCACCAGCTTAATAGGATAGAAGCAGCTTCTAGATGGGAGAAAGTCAGACCAGAGACTTAACCTTTTTTCCCCCATTCTTTTTCTTCCATGGTATTACCAATGCTCTTCAAACAAATTCTGACATAACATTGCTATTCCACTTTATTTGTCTTCACAGAACTCCATCTTCCTTTTCAATGACACTTGAGATGTTACCATCTTTATTATAGATATACAAAACCCTCTTGAGTAACATCATTCATGTATTTTATACATATTAAAAAATCTGCTCCACCATCTCTGGAATTTCCTTAGATGTCCTGCCCAGTCTCAGAATTTACCCCAGCCCTGCCTAGTCTTAAATTCACTTTTAATTTTGCTCTGGTGTAGAGTTCACTGGTAGCTCAACACAGGAATGTTTTCCTCTTCCTGGCTGCAATACGCTACCAGCTGCTGGAGTAAGAGCGATGCTCTGGGGCCTCATTCTTTGCACAGGGCACAGACCAGCCTACATCAGGGGAAGGGAACCTGGTGGTTTCCATGTTTTGGGCTTCACTTTTCATTTGCTCTTATCATTTGCTCAATACTCCTTTGCCCTAAATGAGGAATAGGACTGGTTTTCTACCAGTGGCAGTCCGATGACTGTCCCTGTTCTTTACCCTCAGCAAGGAAATTATACTCAGTCTTGGTACTCAGAAGTCAAAACCTGGAGATTTTATTTAGCTATCATATAACCAAGACCTAAGTATCTTGGGTTGGAGGATGGAGATGCAAGCAAAATGCACATGGTCTGGACGATGGGTACTTGTATATCACAGAGAAAGGCATAATTTCTCTTTTATTTTCCCATCATTTTATTGTCAATCAAAAAACCAGGACATTAAATTTAACTTGGAGCCCAAGCCTCTTATATTCCATGGGCATACAGTGAATTGGCTTAGCTGACTCAGAGAATATACTAATAGTGTATTGGTACACACTTTTTAAAAGTCTACTCAACTTTGTTTAATTTCTTGGTTGGTTCTCTCTGTTTACCTCTCCTTTTCTGTTCTGTTTTCATTTGAAAACTTCAGTTGGAATGAAACCTGTGGAATCTAAAACACAATGAGATTTCTTGAGCTGTTCTGGATGAATAGCATATAGTTCTGATGGTGGAAAAAGTTCTCTTCTGATAGAGCTAATTTCTAGCTTTGGGATCATGTGGACATTTCTAGTTAGCGTTGCTGTGAGAATGATATTTTAGTTGGAGATGTGCAAAATGCCCACCCTTGTGAATTTGTCCAATCTTATCTGAACACTTTCAGCTTTTCTAGAAGCTCCTTGGACTTTTCTCCAGGAGAAGGATTCTCAAAGTCAATAGCTGTGCCTATGCTAAGCAGGCACTATCAGAAGGATCTTGAAAGGCTTCAGGAGATATATGGCAAACCAAAAGAAGTGTAAGAGTCTAGAAGATAAGGCCAATGCAAGATATTTTGATGCCTGTAAATGGTACTCCCTTACCATTCTATGTCCAAAAGCTGATTGGACTGGCAGTTGAATTTTTCTTCAACACTTGTGATGGAACAGTGTTCTTCACTGTACCTGAAAACAAGCTTCAGGAGTCAAAGTCACCCTACACAGCACACAGCTGTCTGACAGATTGCTTCCCCCACTCTCAGCAGTTGCTACCTGAAGCAACTGCTTCACTAGCCTGATGGTAGTTTGTGCAAAAGCTTATTGTGTACGTTCTTGTTGTTTCCCCCTTCTACCACCACCTCTGTTTTCCTGATCCTTTTTTAGCCTAAAGTTAATATTTCAGAGTTAAATGCAAATGAAATGCCAAAACATTCTTATCTCTATTTTTAAGTAGTCTGTTGTTAAAGAACAACACAAGCACATGAGGTACCTGGAAATTTTGACCTACCATCACTACTGCTACCACATTATAGTTTCATGGAAGTCTGTGGGATTGTCTTTGAGACAGATGCCATAGCTGCACAGTGTCTCTCTCTCTCTCTCTTTTTTTTAAGTGTTGATGTGGCCATCCGACTTCCATCAGACATTCTCTGACACATGCTAGATATCTGTCCTGAGACCTTCCTTCCCCAGGGTATTGCCCTTCAGGAAACCAAACAGAGGCAACTGCGGGCAAGGAAAATATTCTCTTCATATACAAGCAGGTGTAACCGAAATCTCAAAGAGCATTCTCTGACATCGCCACCCTTGAGTGCAGTCTGTTAGGTGAGGCTTTTGAGAATAAACAACCCAAGCGGCTCGGCAATCGTGAGTTTGCTTCCAAGTCGCATTTTCTATTACTGCAACATAAAATAAAAAATTGACTTTAGCAAAGGAAGGCGGGGAGTGCTCTGTAGCCTTATCTGGAAGCTATTTTCTCCACATGCCAGAGCTCTGATTAGAGTGATGGATCCATCTGACACCACTCACAGCTAGGGACAGCTGTAATTGCTTGGCTTATTTGTCACGCTTCTCCATGTTATAGCAGGCGGCACCATTGCTTGCCTTTGGTGCCAGCTGAGGATTGAGGTGAGGAGCAAAACCTGCAGTGCCCCACTTTCATGCCATTCCAAAGCCAGCATCACAGACTGATAGGAAGAACCACTTCGCTCAATGTGAATGACTCAGTATGACGACTGAGATGCAGGCTTCACATGAGGGGTTGCATTTCTTTCCAGGGAGCATCAACTGACCCAGCATAACACTGATAGCTGTCCCCAAGCTAACACTCTTTTCAGGATAACCAAGGCTGACAAATAAGAAGGAGAGATTACATGAAATGAAGATAAAAAGATGTGAACCAAGTACAAGAGAAAGCCAAAAGGGCCATAGTATTGAACCTGAGTGCTGAACATGGAGCAGATGGCTGTGTTGTGCCACAGAACAAGAGCTCTTGAATTTTACTGCCAAGAAAACAAAGAGTGGCTTGTATCTCTTGGCATGGTCATCAACACAAGGCAGTATTTGTATATGTGTGTCTGTGTGTACACTGTGTGCCTTTCAGTATGGACATAGGGTTCTATGAGTTCCTCCTCACCCCCATGGTAAATGGTCCCTGGACTGGGATACTTTAGTTTTAGGTGCTGATGATCATTTCTTCCATTGTCTCCATCCCTAGGATTTTATTTTTTCTAGATGTCTACTTCGTAGTGAGCTTTTTTCCCCCAAATACCTCATGGGGGTACCATATGGAGAATTACATCAACATTTCAGATAACATCAGGGCGAAACTATGCTATATGGCATAATGAGTCTATTGACTGGGTTATACTGCTGTGGGATAACAGAATGAATAGAGTAATGGTTGAGAGAAGGTCTCTGGATATTTTCATGCTTAAAATTGTTCCTATCCATATCTTTTCCTCCTCGGTGGGATAAGGTAGTCTTTAGTACAGTGGTTCTCAACCTGTGGGTCCCCAGATGTTTGTGGACTTCAGCTCCCAGAAGCCCCAGCCACTATGGTCAATGCTTAAGGCTTCTGGGAACTGAAGTCCTAAAACATCTGGGGACCCACAGGTTGAGAACCACTGCTTTAGTAGGAAAAAGGCAGTGTGAAAAATTGTTTGCCAGACTCTTCTGCTGTTCACCCCTCCCACGGTTGCTTTTAATTTAAAACACCTAAATATTGGGAGACTCCTGCATGCATTTCTTGTACGCCATCTTGTTTGATCTTCAGGAGCATTTTTTTTTCTTGCCAGCTTACTAGTTTCATTTATGGAGGATTGTTTCTTCTTAAATTATTGAGTTTAAAGTGGAGGGAAAAAGAGAAAATGTTGATATTACTGTGGTTCTTTAAAGGCTGGATGGGGAAAGATACAGCGATGGCCTTCTGATGACTTTAGGTTTAGGTTGCCTACCTCTGTGTCTATCACCAGTTGGATAATGAAAAATTCAGAGCTTGGAAATGTTACTTTGTAGGAGTGCAGCTTTCAAAATCCCCAAAACAGCATGGCTACTGGGAACTGTACTCCAGCAAAATACCATTTCCAAGTTCTGGAAAAACTGGCCCTATTTTTTAATAATTTGTGTGTTTCTTTCCGTACTTATACACACCAGTGTGTAAAGTATACTGTTCAGTACACCATGCTACACAAACTGCATAGCTACAATGCATATTTATACTATATGCATAAATGAAATACATATTTGTACACACAAATGAATGTATTAATGGCTCATTGATTCTTTTTTGTCACATCGTCCAATAAGCACATGATAGGCCAAAGGACTTTGAAAGCAAATGGTGTTTGAATGACAATGCAATACCATAATGCAACACATAACACAGCATAGGTACTCCCATCAGATACCTGTGTCAACACTGAAACCATCTCATGTATGTCTGATAATGCTACTTAGAAATAACAGGTCTTTGGTTTTGGAGAAGCACTGGTAGGAGGCAGCTGTGTGGCAGTCAGTGGGAGTGTATCTCGTTGGCACCATCATATGGTGAAAAAGCTATAAATGCAAGACAAAGATTTGTGATTGATGATAAATAGTAAGAGGGTGGAACATGAGAAGAGGCAGCCTCTTCAGTACACTGAGACTACGCTAGCATGCTACTGGGGTAGCAGCAGGTGTCTGTGTCACAGTGGGGCCTAATATGACGTATAGTGCTGATCGTTTAACTCCTAATCGCATCTTTCCCATTACATGCATCACAATGTTACATCATACAGCCTTGCAAAAAAACAAAAATGCTACAAGATGACTTGGAGGGCTGCATAATACCCAGCCCTGCTCTGACTATTAAGGTGCAACAGTAACATTGTAATTAGGATGTTTGACTTTTAGATGAGGTGAAAGTGGTGGTGAGGAGCTGGATTCTAGAGATATTCAGACATCAGTTGTGTTTTTTGATTTCCATGTGAAGAGAAACATCTGCAATTCAAGATCAGAACATTCGGATATCCTGCAACTGGTTTCACTTTTCTGTTTCAGATCCCACATTCTGTCAGAGCATAGAAGGTCTATCTAGAAGTCTCCAGGCTGTGGTTTGTGCCACTCACTTGGCACCAGTAACTGTCACCTGCATTGATAGATTGCTGTTTCCCAAATAATGAGGTGATGATAGTGCAAAATAGTACAAAATAGAAGGGACTCTGAGACATTCAATGTTTTGTTTTCATGTTTGCTAAGCATACCCTGTACAGGTGGCAACAGGCATGGAAGACTTTTTATGGCTTGGTCCATATCAGAGAATAATAATAATAATAATAATAATAATAATAATAATACTTCTTACCTGCCTCTCCTCAAAGCTCAAGGCAGGGTACAACAAAGGTTAAAATATCAGTAAAACCAGCATACCAGTTAAAAACACTTTAGTAATTAAGACACATTAAATACACTAAAAGCATAAAACCATTCGAATACCATTAACTAAAATCACAATTAAAAATACATCATAGTTAAAAATAGGCTGAGTTGGCCTGCCGGAAGAGATACGTCTTTAGCACTTTTTAAAATTAAGACAGCATATTTTACTGTCAGATCTCTCCCGGCAGGCCATTCCACAGTCTAGGGGAGGCTGACAAGAAGATCTTCTGGATGACCGTTGCCAGTCTTGTTTTAGGCAATTTAAGTAAATGGCCCCCAGAGGACCTGAGTGTATGGGGCAGATTGTATGGGAGGAGGCGATCCTGCAGGTGGCTTGGACCCAAACCATGTAGGGCTTTAAAGATAATGACCAACACTTTGATGCTATAGGTGTGCACAAGACCTAGAATCCTATGAACAATTCTGGGAAAATGTGGTGGCACGTGGGCACCGCCTTTCTTCAGACAGTCTTGCCAACAGCAAAGAACTTTTTCCCATTGCAATAAATTTCTTTCTTAAACTTATCAACAGCTTAGAGAAGCACTGTGGTTCTCATTCTCCTCATCTGGGGCAGGCTGTTGTTTAAATCTCTCCACCACTGAGTTCATAACTGAAGTCCCCTGATTGTGTAATAAAGGAACAACCCTCATCTTGTAAACTGTTGAGAGTCTTAAAGCAGCCCAGCACAGGGACATGGCTCACAGAGGAGTAGTCAGATAATTAAACTACAGCAGGGTCCCACTATACCATCCTGTATTAATCTCAGTCCAGCAAATCATTTTCTTCCTCACTTTACCACCCTCCAACAACACCTTTTGTCTGACTACATTGTAAACTCTGCGGGACTTCACTTTTGTACTATATAGTGCCTGAATAGAGAAGGAAACTAATTTCATAAAAGGCCTCCTGTTGAGATAGAGAGTTCTAGGTCCAAGGGTTGTTAGGGGAAACAGCACATTCCATATTTCGAATATGGAGGTATGCCATGCTCAAATCAATATGAAAGAGCTTGACAAAGTCACTAAGGTGTCATGGCATCAAAGGTGACCTGGATATTTGCCTGCATAGAACAGAATTATGAGTCGCTCATTAATCTTTATCAAGGGAATAGCTGTGGTCATCAACTGTGGATAATGCATTCTTTCAGAAACAAATAAAGATAGGGAAAAGTTGGGGGGGGGTTGGGTTTTTTTTCAATCTCCGAGAATTCGCCAAGTAGGCTGGCCAGCGGTCATGATGGGTGGGGAATTCTACAAGTTGTAGTCCCAAAAGTAAATTTCCTAAGCTTGCCATACCATACGTGAAGTGCAGAAGAAGACAGTGACAAGATCTGGTGTGATTGTGAGAAGCGTGTAGGCTAAGACAGAACTGTGAGTTATCCAGGGCCTATTTCCTATCTTGCCTTAGTCATAAGCTTACCTGCTAGGCTTAGGCAAGACATTAATCTCTCAGCTTCATCCCTGGACTGCTGTACAGGAATGTTTTAAAGTTTATTGAGACATCTTATGTGAAATAGTTGGAGTGTTCTGAAAGTACAACAAAAGCAGGCAAACAATTATCATCCCATTTCAGAGAGTTCAACTGATGCAAATATGCAGGGGTTTTGTATTATGTCTACAGAATGGGCACGACACTATGAAGGTTTAGGCCTGAGCAAGGGATTCACAGGTTTCAGGGCCCAATAAACTAGAATTGGGCACAGAAAAGCCAGACCAAGTTCATTTGTTAACAAGGCAAGGTCGAGTCAAGTGAGGCAAAACAAGGCTGAGCAAAGTTCAGGAACTGGTAAGGCAAAGCAGAACAACGCAAGACGAGAGTTCTGTAGAGAGGCAGCAATCCAGGGAGAAACACAGATAGATATTAGATGTGAGACTGAAAAGAATGAGGCTCAAATGTGGCTTCTGAGTGAAAAGCAAAGGACCCTGCTTGGTTTAAACACAACAATAGAGAAATGAGAGGGTAAAAAACAAAGACAGTTGTAGTAAGTACATTTAATGGAAAACAAAGAAGCTAAAATGGCAAATGTTACAAAAATGCCATAGCGTAGCATACAAAACATAATGTACTAAATTAAAATCAGTGTGCTGAACATGTTTCCAACCAAAATGGTCTTCATCAGCAGTTACACAGAAAATGGCATAGGCATAATTGTAATAAACTCCCAGAAGGCTGGCAGCACGCAGCCTTAATGTTTTGCTGCGAAGCCTTAAATTGCATTACCAAATAGAGGAAGGTCAAGAAGAAACCAAAACCCAGTGCAAAGGCAAACCCAAACACCAGATATCTTCAATAAGACACTTCAGTTCCTTTGTTCTCATTCTGCATTAAATAGATTTGCAGATGTTGTTTTTTCGCCTTACCTTCTCATTTCTGTACTGAATGTGGCTTTAGCCACAAATACACCCTCCTGAGCCAAACCTTTGCAAGAACTTCAGTTCCATCCACCTCCAGCAATGGAAGACTCTTCAGTTTATGGGGGACCTATTCTGTTTGGGTAGTCTTCACGCCAAATGATGTGGGGGGGGGAGCCCATAGTTCTTCTGGAATTTGTAGGCTGGAGTTTTCAGAAAGAAAGGAAGGCAAGGAAGTTTCCTTGAACCACAAAGTTAGTAGCATAATGGGGTCATTTCCAGGTAGTGCCGGCTTTTATGGTTAGCTTTGAGCAATATTTTATCACATGTGGACACCTCTGCCACTGTCTCATCCACTGAAAATGAGGAGTTGGCTTATTCCCTGAATATGCAAAGTTTGATCCTAAGGGTTCCTGTTCTTTACTAGCACAAGTTCCCAGGGAAGGGAATGGCATTGCAGTGTGTCTTCCTCACTGAATAGATCTTCAAGAAGTAGAATGGGTTGAGGAGACTGTCTGTCCTTCAGATGACTTATTTTGCCGTTGAAAAGTCTCCCCTGTGACTTCATGAGGTTTGTATATTTATGTTGTTAATTGGAACATGATTTTAATTGGAATAGGCAGCTAATTATTTTAAAAAATAACAAGAAAGGAGATGTTGTGAGATATGAACTGTGAAATAGAGAAAACTAGGTTGTGATATTCTGGCTTCTGAATTTTGCAATTAGCCAACAGAGTAATTTCTGAAAATCCCAGAGATAGGTAGGTAGGTAGCTAGGAAGGTAGATGTTATATATAACATGATGTGACATCCAATAATAATATTTTATATCTGTGTAATAGTAGATAGTATAGTATTGTTTTATTATGGAGCAAGATATGTTATGCATTGTTACCTGACTTTTGGTTCCACAGTAAAATTTCCATTTTCCCTGGTGCCCGTTAGCACCACAGAATGATGCGAGGAGGATGTGATTGGCAAGAGCAGTGGGAAGGAGAAAACAATGCTTAGCTACTTTTTTCTTTTCTTAACCTCCCTACTTTCTGGCATACTTTCCTTCATACCAGAAATACAGGGCATGGAAATGGCTGGAGAAAGCCTCTGAAGGAAGGAAACAGTAGAATGAGACAAAACTGAGCATTTCCTCCCCTTCCTATCCTTTCCTTGCCTTTGAAAAGAATTAGTTTGTCCCTGTCTTATGCTTCCCTTGAAAGCATGTTGTCACGTGGAAGTAGACATGCCCCTAAGGCCTTCTGTGGTGATCTTAATAGCCAACAATATGTGATAGAAATATCAGTAGTCAAAGATTTGATGTACAAACCAAGGAACAGGTGGTATGATGTTTCACTTCTTAGTGCAATCCTCAGATAAGGAGGGCTCTTTTGCAAGGCTGGTATCGTGGAGTCATCTTTCTCATCTTCCATCCATGTTTCCCTTTGTTCACTTTTGGAGAGTATCCACTGTTTTCTTGCACACCCATTCACTTCAACTCCACCCAACCATGCCACAACACTGTGTTCATGGAGTAGTAATTATGAAACAATATATTTATTTTTATTTTATCTTCCATTTTTCTCTTCCATTGTTTCCTCACCTGGTTTAGAAATAAGTGAGCCCACAAGCTCAACCTTGTTCCAAGGTCAGTATTGTTCTTGCTGTGTGTCACATCTTCTCTGCCTCCCTTTAACTGCAACCTCTCCGTCTTCACCACCACCCGTTGTTATACATTGCCTGCTTCCCCGTCCAATTTGCATGGAGGATGGTACCACTTCCTGCTGGGCAACCAAAGGGAGCTCAGGTTCTGATTAGTGGCCTCGTCTCCATCATCTCATGTCTGATATATCAAACAGCTGGTTCAGAGCTATGATATCCAGTTCCAAATCTCCTTGTTGTTGCAGACATTGGCCTGAATCCTATTTGTGAGTCTTAACTAGAGTAGGTGGAGTTAACTCTTGAATGGTGAGTTAACATATAGGTAAATCTCATTGCTTCAGTGGGTTTACTCTAGTTGGGGCTAGCAATAGGATTCAAGTCATTAGGTATGACATAGCTTCCAAATATCTAAGAATATATCTATATGAACCACTTATATTGACTTTTTACAAACAAGGATCTCCCCTACCTTCAAGACTACAGTTCCCAAGATTCCATTGCATTGATTTAAACTATGCCTTCAAATACTTCTATTTTAAATTTTCTTTCTCTGAGAACTATGATGAAATTCTCTGGAGATTCTATATTTCTCCTCTATAGTTCCCCCGCTTTCTTTGGAGAATATTTGGAAAAACAGGCTGTCCAGTTTTGCTGCCCAGGGATAGCATGAAGAATAGACAACTGTTAGGGAATTAGACCTTGGTCTCAGGGATACACAGCAAAATCCTCCATCCCTTGGGTGAAATTTTGGCACCCATATGTAGGACAATGACTTTCAGGAGGCCATCTTCACTCAGCCCTGGTTTATGTGTATGTATGTGCCTTCAAGTCAACTGTTGGCTTATGGTGACCCTATGAATTTGATAGGGATTTCTTAGCCCCACAACCTCCAGCATCCTTTTTTCCCCAAAAAACCAGGCCCCATGTCCCCTAAGGTGCGTGAGGGGTGAGCAGTTACACCATATTTTTGTTGCCTCATGCTGCCTTTTAAAAAATCTATGCATCAAGGCCTCTGTGTGTGTATACGCCTTCAATTCATCTGTGGACTTAGGGTAACCCAATGAATTTCACAGCACTTTCTTAGGTAAGGAATACTCAGAGGTAGTTTTGCCAGTTCCCTCCTCTGAAACATAGCCTACTGCACCTGGTATTCATTGGCAATCTCCCATCCAAGAGCTAAACAGAGCTGACCCTGCTTAGCTTCCAATACCAGACAAGAGCTGGTGCCTTTAGGGTATTTAAGTTTATACCCAGAGACAATTTCACACAGGAAACCTGTGTTATACCTGTCACACTAAGTAATATCGAGATAGTAAGTCTAATTGTGAGAAAAATGCTAGAGATCAGTAAAGGGCACAGTTCTTATCATCCCATAAATCTACAATTTCAGGTATTCTCAAGAGGAGCTGTGACATGAAAACAGCTATGAAACAATATATTTGCAGAACAGATGTGCCTACATAAGAATTAGAATTATTGGAACAGTCTGAGATTTCCAGTCTTGTATTTGTTTTTGTCCCCCCCCCCCCCGTTTATAGAACAGTTGCTTTCATTCCAGGGTTAGAGTCAAGGTCAAAGCTTAGGAAAGCTACTTTTGTGAACCACAGCTCCCAAAATCCTCCAGCCAGCTAGTTGTCCAAACAGGCGGCTTTCTCAAGCTTTATTGGCTGGAGGTTGACAGTCATGATCAATGTTCAAAAGTGGCACCATGCCCATCAGAGGAAGAGCTGCATCCCTTCTACATGGAATTAATCTCTTTGTAGCTCCTTGTGGTTTAGGTTGTGTCTTCAAATGCTGTTATGGCCATTCTTGCACCAACTAGGCAGCTCAAATGACCAGAGGTACCACTTCATCACTATTCTGGAGGCAAAACCAAATTCTGTTTGGAACTATTGCAGAACACATGAAAAGATCTAGAGTAATTAGTGGCAAAGTGAACAAAGGATAAATGTTGGCAGAAGGAGATGTGGAACTGGCAGGAAGTGGCCACAAGTTGTATCATCTGGCAAATGGAGATGAATGAGTGTTTTGGAGAAGAAGCATGCACTAAAACCAGATGTTTAAACAGATGCATTAAAAAGCTAATGGAATGCAGGTGAGGAAGAGTTCTAGAAATCTCAGCCAGCTCTCCAACCTATACCTTCCATCTTCATTGAAGAAACTTGACTGTAGGAATGGACCTGAACATAGCCTTGTTCCACAGACCTCCATCCAATTTCATTACTGATTGCAGGAAATGTATGTGGTTTGTCTCCCTGTCAATCTGCATTCCCTTTCCCTTTGCAGAATCAACTCTGAAATGCAGCTGCCTCATTTAAAACAAAAACAAAAACAAAAAACAAAAACACAGAACTGATTTATTAACTCATCTGTTCTTTTTTTTCTTTCTTTTTTCTTTCTTTCTTTCTTTCTGTTTTTCCTCCTGCATGGCTTCCCCGTGTGTCTCCTCCTCATGCTTCCCTACATTCTGCCATGTAAGTACCGCTAGCTTATATACCAGCTGTAGCAATTATGAAGTCTTTTCTGGGCTAAAGGGTTGATCAGAAGACTTCTTGGAGGGTTGGGAGAGGGGAAGGGAGGTAAGTTGTTGAAGCATCAAAATGCAAAAGATTTTGAAGTTGACTGAAAGATCCCAAGTAGAAGCTGGTTGCATGCTGTAGACATTGTAATGTGGAGAACAGCTGTGTTCATACATTCCCACAAAAGAGTTAAACCCAGCACCTGAGCAAAAAATGTGGCTTCTCCATTTGGGAGTGAAAAATAACATTTCCTGATAGTATGGAGAAGCTGCATGGATAGAGAATGCTGTTCTCCTCAGAGTATGACTTGCTAAACGTAGAGAGTAAAAATGGACAAAATGAGAGAATGTGTTCCTTTCCTAACATGTTGCTTTTAATCTTTTCTGGAGGAATGCATGATTACTTGATAAATGTGATAGAATTGCAGGATGGATGGATGAACAGAGATGCACAGCACTATACGTGCTATATATCATGGACGGCAAAGCTGTGGTGTGACTGTTCTAAGCACAGGGGCATTGGTACACAGCTGGATACCAGTGATGTATTTAAATCTTTTACTCCAAGTCTCAAGTCAAGTCTCAAGTCTCTCCCTTCAAGTCTCAAGTCCTTGCTAGATACTTTCAAGTCAAATCTCAAGTCAAGTTGCAAGTCTGGAAGCCAACTTTATACCCCAACCAAAATTCCAGAATTATTGGATAGAGAGAAATAAATTCAGTTTTAACCATTTAAGCAGAGCTAACTCTCCACATTTGCAGTTTTGCCATCTGCAGCTTTGGAAGTGGGGAATAGGATCCTATCTTACTCCCCATTACTGAGGATTCAAAAGATTTAGCAAGAAGGATCCTTCTTCCTCAAGCCCGTTGCCTAACACATTTGTTGTTCCCTTCTGAGAAATGCAGCTTGCACTCTGGGGGCGGATCTTGTTTTTTGCTCTTAGGAAACATTTTAGAAGGCTCCTCCGATATGCAGCAGGGACAGGCTCTTGAGCAGACCTCCAGCCTACCTCAAGCCCATTGCCTAGCCCATTTGGTGTTCCCCTCTAAGAAATGCATCCACACTTTGGACTTGAGACGATTGTCATGTGACCAGTAGGCAAAAAGAGATGGAGGCGTTCTTCAAAGTCGTGAGGTTTCTGGATGAATGCTTTATGTTAACTGAACCAAGGGCAGCAAGTCAGTCATTAAAAATATACAAGTCTCAAGTTGGGTTGAGTCAGTGCATCATTTATGGCCAAGTTGAGTCCGAGTCGAGTCACTGAAGCAACCTTAGTCTGACTTGAGTCTGAGTCTGTCAACTCAAGTCTAGGTCACTGCTGGATGCAAGCAGGGATAGATGATGCTCATGCCGTCAGTCTTCTCTGTCACTCCAGCAGTGCATTGTCATCTGTGTTCCAGTATAGTGGACTAGGGCAGTGGTTCTCAATAGCTGGTATTAGCCAGCATGTTTTCTGACCATTTTTAGTGTCATGCAGGCAGTGGGAAATGGGCACTTCTGTGGTAGAGTAAGACATTTCAATTTTATTGCAGGAGGACAGTTGTGTTTCAAATTTCCATAGCATAGGCATCTTTAAATCTCCTTTTTTGTTTATTTCTTGAACTTTTCACTGTGTTGGCAAGCAACCACAACCCTCTTAGAAAAATCTGGGAAATATGAGAATGACCATGCCTGCATTCCCCCCCCCCCGAAAAATGTGGACTTTATACAAGCAGCTATTGAAGTACAGTTTACCACCCTTTCAAATTTGCTTCTTTCCATATTCTGATGCAGATCAGCAATGTGGCCTGCAACAACAGACTGATCTCTTCAAGGTTCCTTTCCTCAGGGTGATTTAATGAGTGTGCACATGTACTTGTGTTCATCGTTTACTAGAAACAGGGAGGAATTTGGCATGTTCATCTTCACTTACTTTGCTCTTGGGCAGGAATAGTTTCTGGTTTTGTGCATGTCAGCTGGTTTATTTGTTTGTTTGCACTTTGAGAATTTTTCCTCCAACAGATTTATTTTGCAAAAAGTAGTTGTGCTTGGGCAAAATCTTTTTTTTTTTTTTTTTTGCAGCAGAGAAAAAAAAGTGTTTCGTGCAAAATTCTTTGATTTTTTGAGTCAGAATGTTGTCGTTTGCACAAAACCTGTGGGGTCCTCCAGAACTTTTAGTGCTGCTGTAATTATTTTGCATCTGGTTACAGCAGTGTAGCCAGAATGTCCTCCAATCTTGGCTGCTGCTCATAAAGCATGGATAGCTTTTGGAGAGAGGGGAGGGTTTAGAAGCTGTACAGTAAGTTTAGGAGTGGATTTTGGCACCGCAGAAGGAGGAAGGAAATGCCAACCTCTGCAGTGCTTAAAAACAGATCTACACAAGCATAAGGACAACTTACAAGTGTGTATGCCACGAACAAGATTCCAGCCTGCATGTGTTCAGCCTTTGTCGTTCATATCACAAATGGATCTTCCCCATGAGTGATCTAAGTTTGTTTATAAACAGGATTTAGAGGATGACTTTGTTTGTGGATCATAAGCATGCCAGGCAAAGAAGGCATATGTGGTTGTGGTACATTTCATACATATAGGATAAGCTTTCTCTTATCACTAAAGGCTAGATAATTGTACATTGTTGTTGGTTTTAATGTGTACTATTAGATACGCACATTTCTATAGCAGCTACCTAGATTCTGTCCAAGAAGCCAACACTGATGTTTTGTGGCTTTGTGGGTTCCTAGCTCCCTTTGTTTTGCCTTCTGACACATACTGAATAAGAAGGCCAGTAAATGTGAGCACAATATAGAAATGAATTTTCCATCATCCCTGTCTGTCAGCGGGAGTTGTGGCACATGAAAGCACACTGACAGCAGTTGTCAGCTTAAGCATTTTTCTCAATTGTCCATGGTCCCTACAAAAGATCCTATTGCTTTGTACTGCTACTGCGTTTGTTTGTTTCTGAAAAACAGTAAGTATTAAGTGTAGTTGAACCAGTTCAAAAAATAGGAAACCACTTTTTTGGGATTCATTGCCATCTGATTTTGAGTGTTTGTTTCCAGATCCTCCCCACTGGAAAAATTTGTAGTCTTCTGCAATGTATAGCATGGGTGAGAAGATTTCATGGTTCTAGGATTTTCTGTCTTTTTTTTTTAATAACTGGTTGGAAATGAGTTGGATATAAAGATCCCACCACCCACAGTCAGGTGCAAAACAGAGGATTATAGCCAACCTATGCTATAAATATATAAATAAGAAACAGGGTGCCTCTGAATTGAGATTTCACTATCAGATCTGAGCTGAGACATGTTTCATATATAATCCACTCTTGCCCCCACCCCAGCTCTGCTTGACTGTTCATCATTTCAGTATAGTGACTGAAGGAGAGCTATTTTGCTATATTTTGTCATTAAAGAACTGAGAGAAAGACAGACTTGCAGATCTTCTGCAGTTTACTGGGCCCAAGAGAACTCTGCCTGGGGCAGAGCAGCAAATACAATAAATAAAAGGAGCAATAACACTGCAGAAAATGTGTGAAGTCATTAGTACACCCAAATGTTGCATATAAGAGATGAAGAATCCCAGCAGAAGTTTGACTCTGGGCTTCTGTATCTCCTCCTTCTGAACATCCAGAGCGGCCTCACCGGCTGTTGATCTGCCTTTCTTATTCCCTATGGAGATCGCTCATCTTTCATCTTCCCAACATTAAAACCATTTTAATGAAGGCATCAGCACTCAAGAAAAATTGTTTCCAGATTACTGTCTGCAAGCTTCACAATGATTGTCAAGCCAATTTATTAGCAAACACAAAAGTGTGGTAAACTCTTAACATCACAGAAGGACAATTAGTAGTTATCAAAGGCAAGTCTTCCTCCCTCTAGGCTTATAGAGAGTTATGGGAGGGAGCTTTGAATCTGAAGGAGACATACATGCACAGACAGAGACACACTGCTAAACCCAGTTGTTAGTCGCTACTGGAGTACAGCCGTCAGATCAATAAGGTTTACATGAGTGCTGTGTTAAGAAGTACCATTGATTCAGTGGGTCTACTTTAGTTGAGACTAACAATTAGATTCAGCCCCAAATCTTTAGACTATTTCTGCAGTACACTATTATAATGCTATTATTCCATTTTCAACATCCTGTGGAATTCTGGGGTTTGTAGTTTATGGTGGCCAAAGAGCTCTCTGGCTGAGAATTCCAAATGCCGCTCCCTAAACTGCAAACCTCAGGATTCCATGGGATGTTGAAAATGGAATAATAGCTCTAGAACAGTGTTGGTGGAAATGGCCTTTCTCTCTCTCTTTCTCTTTCTTACAGTTTTTTTCTTTTCCTTTCAGTTCCTCTCTCTGTCTTTCTTTCTCTCACACACACATGTACAATGAACACACTTTTCAGAACTGTTTCTGCTACTATACTCGTTGGAACCATACCATATGTACCTGCAATCAAAGAAACTCTAAAGGGGGGGGGGCATTTTTTGTTGGTTTACATCAACAGAGCCCTTGCTGATGTTGTAGTAACAGGGAGGGTGGACAGTCTAGCTGAAGTCATATTGAATAATTTAGATTAGAATAGGAATGGTTGTTTACTTGTCTTGTGCTGTTTTGTGCATACACAGTAGGGGAAAAAAGGGATATACTGTACTGTAATTTTTAAAATGTCATTGTTTTTGTGGAAAATTATGAGTTATCTTCTGTGTGCCATTTCATAGAGTTCCTTTTGAAGATGATTTTTAATAACATATATTTATATGTTACTCAGAAGAAAGTTCTCAGAACAGTTAATAATAATAATAATAATAATAATAATAATAATAATAATAATAATAATGGCAAAGTAATTATAAACAACTGACACTATAATTTAAAATGGGTGTGGGTAGTTTTGCCTCTTATGCCATATAAATACACTTCCTCGATCACAACTACAAATACTTTGTTTATATAACAGGATCAAAACAAAGCCCAAAGTAAGTTTTTGGACCCAATCTGTCAAACATTTTGAGTATTTCATAAACACTTTGATGTTCCTTTCCTTCCAGTCACTCCCCCTTCCCTCCCTTACTTCTTTTTTTTACCCTTTTGTTTCATGTAGAATTCACATTTATGAATCAATTGTGACCAAACAGTATTTACACTTAGATGGACTTGCTGAACAGTTTTGTCCAAGTTTGGGACTGACTGACTGGCAAACCTTTTTTCTTTTCTTTTCTTTTCTTTTCTTTTTTTTTTCTGAAAAAAAAATTGCAAGTTTTTGCCCATTATGCTTGGAACTTGTGAAACAAATATTAAGGATTCTAAGTGGTGCAAGTCAAACTTCTTTTTTCATTCATATATGATGTGTAATAGTCAACACCAGCCGTGACACCACTGGGTAAATTCCCAAGTAAAAAAAAAAAAAAAAGACAAAAAGGATCCAACCAACAACAACTACAACACATCCAAAGCTCATTAGCATCAACGAGTATATTTAACCCTTTTTCTTTTTCTTTTTGTGGAAACATTGAGAGTTTAAACAGTCTGAAAAAATAAAAGTGTCCTTACCTGGCATAGAAAAGACCATAAAGGTGATGCCAGACAAGCCTGTGTAGGATAAGCTGGGGCTGAACATCCTCAAAGTGACTTCATCATCTCCTAAATATGTCCTAAGGATGCACCTAAAACCAGATGTTTATATAAGAAGAATGGGAGAGAATTTCATTTAGATTCCTTTCAAATAATAATTTCCCATTTTTTACAACTGTATTTTTATATATGGCAGAAGCAAGAACTGACTAATTTGTTCAGCTAAGCCTAAGACTTTGGACATTTCCTCACAGGGCGAGGGAATTGTCCCGTGCCGCTACTTACTGGATCTTCTTGCTTCCCGGTCCGGTCCAGGCTGCTCCGGAGCAGTGCGTGGTCATAGATCCGCACTGCTCCAGCGTCCAAAATGGCGGCTTCCGGTTGGTCGTGGGTCCCGACCAACCACTGAAGCTCGCCAGCCTAAAGCCCACCCTCCGCAGATCGCAGGCTCGCATTGGTGTGAGCCTGTGAATCTGCACCGGAGAGCAGGCACGCAGTGGCGCGTTCCGGGCTTTTGAAAGACCGGAAAAATCAAGTCTTTCAAAAGCACGCTGGAGGACCACTTGGGGTCGTTCCGGAGCAGACTGAGGTGCAGATCTACAGTAAGTAGTCCGGACCCAGTCCTCTCCAAGGCGCAGACGTCCTCCGTGGAGGACGCACTGCACCGTTTTTATTACCCCGTGCGGCCTTTGACAGTACTTAAATCTTCAGAGTCCAGCTTTCAGTCTCTGTGCATTCAAAGACGTTAGTGCTGATGTCAGTGCAACCTCTTCCGCTGACGCAAAGATGCCCCTCATGTTTTCATTCTCATTTGTTTTTGCATAATTTACTGGTATTTTAAAATGAGTTCTTTGGGATGGAAGAAAAGTTTTGAAATGCTGAATGTAGTGGAAAGTGAAGCTGACAGACATTCCATCCCTGGTACTACACACAAACTGGGACTCCTCAGGTGAACAGAGTTCATCAGTTTTATGAGGAAAAGTGTCAAATTTCTGTGGGGAGAGCAGGGGAGACAGAATCTAGTCCCTTCTCATTTGGTGAATACATCCATTTATTTCAACTACAATCAATTTGTTTAAATCAAATGTCCATAGTAGAGCATAATAAATACTAAGATGTCCAAACCTATTTAAAATGCAACAACAAATAAAATTTTTGAATCACCTAAGAAGAGCAAAGAGGCAGGAAAAGGACTAAAATGTTGTCCTATAAGAGAGTAGAAGGAATGCTTCAGAGGTGGTTTGCCAATGCCTTCCTCTGAATACAGCCTACAGCACCTGGTGTTCCCCGTCCGAGTATGAACCAAGCCTGACCCTGCTTAGCTTCCAAGATCAGATGGGATCTGGTGCTTTCATGGTACATAGGCCCTGCAGTTGGCCATTTATTAACTCCATTTAAAATGTCTGTGCCTGGAGTACTATAAGAGCACTAACCAGAGACAGATTTAGCTTGCAGAGATTTGTGCAAGATTTGATGCAGACCTCTCTGCAGAAGACTGGAATGAAGTATATCAGAGCAGGTCAGAATGCAGAGAGGGCTTTCTTTCTCTCTCTGTCTTTTTCCTTATTGATAACTTGTTCTTTAATTTTATAGCAGAGACAACCGCTGTCCAGACACCCTGGAAAGGTCAGTAAAAACCCGCTAAAGCTTCCCCAGATTCTTATTGCGAACCCCAATCAACCCCTCTGCGTCTTTCCCTTGCAGCTAAGCTAACATCAAGGGATTGGTTCTTCACGGGTAGCAATGATCTCTTGCCCGCTTTCTTGTGAAATCCCTTGCCTCTTCTTTGCTCAGTTCCCTGAAAACCTCCCAACCTCCTTTCAAAGAATCTACCTTGAGAGTAAAACTTCACTTGTAGCCAACCTTTATATATTACAGAATAATGTGGCTAGTCCTCCTTTCTAGCAGCTTAACATACAATAGAGATCTCTGCACAGCTTCTGCTTCCATTTGCTGTGTGCCTTCCTCTCCTCCTTTGCTTTGGCATTCTCCCCAAACTCCTTTTTAACATTCTTTGTATGACTTAACTAGAATGTGCAAAACGTGAAAATGGCTTTCCAGTCTGCCTTTATTCAGAATCTCAGGCCTGCTTTGCATATACATTTTCATCATTCAGCAGCTACAACATCAAATTTTACTTTGTTGCATTTGTGAATGGGTGGGCCTGAACAGTTGCAGTGCCACAGACATGAATGGTCAATTGTTTCACAATCCTTCCTGCAGTGTTTCCTGCAATGTATCCCTTTATACATTTGGAGACAGCTATAAACGTGTGTGGCAATAGATTACAAAACAAAACAAAAAGCACAACTCTTTACCTGAGATGCTTAAATTACAGTGGGCCCTCAGTTTTGCTGGGGTTTGGTTTCAGGACCCCCATGGATGCCAAAATCCATGGATGCTCAAATCCCACTTTATACAATGGTGTAGTAAAGTGGTGTCTCATATATAAAATGGTAAACAACTCAGGCAAGTGCTGGAGAGAGCTTGAGGATCTATGAAATGGTACAAGGCTACAGCAGGGTATGCCTATACATCAGTGTAATGTTTGGCATGTGGCAAAATCAAGGTTTGCTTTTTGGATTTTTTTTTTCCCCCTAAGTATTTTCAAGTCATGGTTGGTTGGATTCATGAATGCAGGACCCATGGATATGGAGGGCTGACTGTATTATCACTTATATATTTTGAATGGCTTTGGTCATGTTTGGTTTTATTCTGTTTTTATGTTTTCCAATTTTATTTACACCACTTTTACATACCCTCCAACTGTCCCAACTTGGCAGGGACATTTCTGCTTAATCCCCCCACTTTCATAGCTGCTTTTAAAATGTCTCAGTTTTTCTCTCTCTCTTCCTCACACTTCCCACCTTTATTCTCTGCTTACTTCAATTGCTGCAAACTGAATTCAAAGTGCAAAAGTCGTTTGTACTCAATTAACTCTGCAACGGGGTGGTGGTGGGAGGAGGTGAAATCTTGCCTTTTCTAGGAGGTTCAAGCAAAAGCAACCTGCTGCAACATCTCTTAGCCTGACGTTGCTTGGCCACATGTGTCTGGGTTTTCATCTGTGAAATGCTGAAGAGTGTGCCTTTGTGGTCTTGGTTGTATAAATAATAGCTAATGTATGTTCATGTATACTTGGGATAGAAACTCCCCTCCCCTCAATATTGAGGATGCAGGCTCCAAATTCAGAGATATTCCAACTATTTTCCTTGGCCGAGTGGTAGTGGTAATGGTGATGATGAGGAGGAATCCTGCCTTCTTCCCAATCTGGGACTCAGGACAGCTTACAACAGTTTGAGACACATTTAAAATTTTCAGTCTTACAGAAGTTTCAAATATAATCAAACTATCAAAATTGAAACCAACTGAAAATGTAGCCATTGAAAAAGAAACAACAAACAGACAGTACATGACATTATGAAAGGTCCATTCTCCTTGGGCAGTCAGTCTTCCAAATCTCGCAAAAACAAAAGCCTTGGGCAAGGCAGCTACAAAGGACTGTAGTTAAGCAAGGCTGCTACAAGAGTCCTTTCCAGGAAGGGAATTGCAGAGCCTGGGAGCAACCACTGAGAAGGCCCTCTCAGGCTGTTCAAATTTGGTCAGAAGCTGCTTTTCAGCAATGAAAAGAGCTGGTTTTCAGCAATAATCAGCTGGCACGCGTCCTCTTCTCTCCTCCACTCCTTGAATGCCCCTCACAATGGAGAATCTTGGGGAAGGATTTGGGAATATTTCCATTTTCAAACTATACCTCCTAGAATCTTCTAGCCAGCATGGCCACAGACCATCTTGATGGCTGAGTGATTTGGAAAATTGTAGGCCAAAAATAGGAACTTTTCCACACTCTCGGAGGTGGGGATGAAATCAATCAGTCCTCTGAAGGATTTCAAAGGAGGTTTCGACTTCTCTGAAAATCACAGCCCTTATTAATAAAAAATTGTGGCAGTTTCTCTTTATCCTTCATCCTTCGCACACACATCCCAACTTTGGGGTGAACTTTTCTCAGCTCAACAATTTTCCTGAGGCTTAGTGTGAATCCATAGAGGTGAAAAGAAACAAAAAGAGATCATTTTTTCCCCATGATATTACCTTATTCTATCAACACAATTCAGTTTGTTCCATGCAATCCAGGCAATACTATTACTTACAGGTATGGAGCAGGTGCACACATGGGTTTGCCAGAAGATAAATAATTCAAGTGTGTTAAGTGTAGGATTCAGTGAAAAGAAGAAACTGCAGAAAGATTCCAGGTCACTAGGCAATTTGGCTTGGTGTCACATAATTAAAGATCCACCCATGTGACTTTAGCTAAATCTAGCAGTAATTTAAATGAAGCTGAAATAAATAAAATGGAGAGTGAGTAGGGAAATTCTTGTCCTGAAATTAATTAAGGATGCTTTAAAAAGCAATTTTGCAGGTTTTTTTAAAAAATTAATGTCTTTGATGAATGATAGGTTGCAACCTTATTCCTAAGTATATGGACAATTTATATATATGTATATGTATATGTATTGATTTGGGATGGACTTTATAGAAAAAAAATCATTGAACTCAGACAGCTTTTTCAATGCAAAATCCAATTTATGCAAGGATAAAGGACTACCACCGCTTACCTTTTGACGTAGGCAAGAATAGTGTTCCACAAAAAGGAACAAAAAAAATCTTTGTGAGCTCAGACATGTTTTTAAAAACAAAATTCAAAGCATACAAGCATTTTGCATGGCCAGTTTCAATTTAGCCCTTATGACTATAAGTAAACCAATCTTACAGTGGTATTGGTGGGTGTTGTCCCATAAGTTTAGGGGAATCTGTGGGGAACAAGAGTTCCGCCAGTGCAGGGCAACCAGCAATAACAGCTCTTGGCATGCCTTAGCAGTCCAAACTTGGCACCTGGATGGAAAAATCCACAGGGCATTCCAGGCCAATCATTCTCAGATTATGTGGTTTTTTTTGTTTTTTTGTTTTTTGTTCTTGTATGCTCTCAGTGGATAATTGGTACTTAACAGCTTTTTTCTCTGCGATACCCACTGTGCCTGATTGTTGGTCACTTTGGAACATTACTTGCCTCCTAAATGATCTCAAAGAAATTAATGTTGGAGAGGAACCAGGTAGGGTCATTCTGGTTTCCTTGTTGACTGCTGCTGTTGACAACACTTTTGGCTGCAAGTGTTCCATTATCTTCTTTCATGAAATTCTCTGCTTGGTTCCTTCCAAAGCGTTTGATGAAGTTGTTTTCAAGAATCTAGGAACTTCTAATTTCTGGGCTTTTTTGGTCTGCAGCTGCAGTAACATAGTGCCAGATGATTTAACAGAGAGAGAGAATGCTCACATCCTCCCTATTAATTACTAGAACAGATTCTTAAAGTTAGAAAGTTAGGATTTAATTGAAAGTAGTAAACTATATATTGCATAAAACATCGTGACAGATGAAGTCACCTCTGTGAGATGAAGGTCAAGATAAATGATACTCAACTTTTACTATCCAGACATTCTAAGCGTGAAATAATGTTTTTGGGGCTGTATCACACATAGTACAGACCCTTGTACACCTTTCAACAATGCTTGTGGGGCACCTTGTTAGCCACAGGATGCTGAACTGAATAGACTTAAGAATGAGATGTGGCCAGTCGCAGCATATTAGTGAGTATGGCAACATTTATATTTATTTTATATTTAAAGGGTATAAGTAGTCTTCTATCAAGGAGGAATGCCTGAAGTAGCATACAGGTCAACAGCAGGGGTTCAATTCTTCTCTAATTTCATTCTCAGAAGGAGCAACAAGAAATTTGAGCAAATTTCTCCTTTCTGTGTGAAGGTGTTTGAAAGCTACTTCCAGTTTGGGACTTATTTTGTGCAAAATTCCCTTTTTTTTTCCTTCATAGAAAACAGTACTTTATTAACTCAGGAAGCAAACATTTATATGCAGAAAATATTTCTGCATGTAAGTATTATTTTCTGCACAGAAGCTGAGGTTTACTTTACAGAAGATGCTGTTTTTCTGTGAATTTTGTGTAGAATTAATCCCAAAGGTGAAAATTCTCTGCAGTCCAGGGTTCTCCTCATCAGAGTGTCCTACCTTTCAAAAAAAAAGACTTTCAGATATTGGCCAAAATCCTCTTTCTGATTGATATTGGCATAACCTGTAGTTATGCTAGTTTAAGTACTTTTACAAATGTTACACAAGCTATTGTTCAACAACTCCCTCTGCGACGGGCAGCTTCACCCCATACTCAACAGGCCAATGCAGAGGTGCTTAGGCAAACCTCCTTTCTGCTACCACCCAGCCTGCTATTTAGGCTACTGTCCTCCCAGACCTCCTTGGGACCTCGTGGAGGTACAGTGGTGGAATGTTTTGCTCTCTCTGTTCCAACACAGAACCTTCTTCTTAAAATGTCTGTAGAACTCCTTGTTCTGAGGGCACCAATTCATCCTGTATCAGATGCTGTGAAGTGGTGTAAAAAAACTTGCAGCATATGACAACATGTGAATATTATCCATATGTCTACTTAGAGCAGTGGTTCTCAACCTGTGGGTCCCCAGATGTTTTTGGACTTCAACTCCCAGAAGCCCTGAGCATTGACCATAGTGGCTGAGGCTTCTGGAGCTGAAGTCCACAAACATCTGGGGACCCACAGGTTGAGAACCACTGACTTAGAGGGAAAGGACTTGAATTACATCCAGCAGAACTGAGAAACTTGTTGGACAGTATGTTCGCACTGGTTATAAGAAAGCAGCGATGGGATGGTTTAATCAGCTTTTTCATCTTGAGCTTTTCCTTCTATAGTTCTCTATTGATTTGGATATTAGTTTTCTAGCCAAACACCACTTCAATTGTCCATAGCTCCAAACTCTGCCCCCATACTTGTTTAAAAGGTGGGATGCTCAGATTGATAGATTGTTTGTATATTGAATAATTCCTGGCAATTTTGCACCAATTCTAATTGCGGTCCATACAGTGTGGACACAAACTTCAATTTTGCTATGGGTCTGAAGTTAGGGTTGGATGGGTCTGGTTGAGACTGGAATCAACCATGGAAATTGCAGTAGTTTTTATAAGGCTGGTAGTTGTTTGGGCCCTATTTTCCTATTAAGTTAATTGTTTATGTTATCATTTGCTGACATGGTGCCTCCTGTCTTTCCGCAGGGCCTGGAGCAGTGCATGATGGGAACAGTGGCGGGTCAAGAAGAGCTGGTTCTGTCTGGCTGCTTCCCTTCCTTCTTTTGCACCTGCTGCTCAAGTTTTGACCCTGTCAACTGTGGTGATGTAAAGAGAAAAAAAAGAAGAAAAAGTAAAGAAGAATATTAAAATTTTTAAAAAATAATCAGAATAGTAAAGAGAGTATATTATGAGGAAATCTTGGGGAGAAAGAAAGGGAGTTTGCAAAAAAATAAAAAAACACAAGAAGAGTTCATATTGTTCTGCTGATGTATCAACACAACTGAGTGCTGTTTTATTTCTATTTTTTCCCATTTTTTCCTGACATGGACAAGTATACAGCTGTTGGGGACCTACCATTTCATTTGGCTGAGTGACCATTGTTCCCCATTTTTTCTCATTAAATCTTAGCAAGATAACTGAGTCCTTCCTTCCTTCCCTTTCTCCTTCCCTCTCTCCCTCCATCTGTCTTTCCTTTCTTTGCTTTTCCCTGAACCTGCCCAAGTCTCCTACATGGAGGATTACAATGTCGGCTGCCTTGCACACAATACGTCATGGCTTTTCTCCTCCAGTTCCCCTCCTCTTCACAGACTGCACTGTTATCACAAAGTCGAACACAACAGCTACAGATGACAACCACTCTGGCAAAATGCAACCACAAGCTACAGCCAAGGGGAAGGAAAAACAACAACAACAACAACAACAACACCTGATTGTTAAGACATGAATTCATTGTACTACATGGATATCATGGATAATAAGGGATTCTGATTCATTATTAATTTTATTAATTATATTTTCTGATATGAGCCTAGAACTGTTAGTTCATAAAAAAATACAAAATCAAAAAAAAAAAAATGGGGAAAACAGAAGTTTATTAAGTATTCAAAACAAATCGAATAGCGGGAATCTTAACTAGGAGGTGAACGGTCAATATCTCCAGTTGTTTGTGTGATCTGTTTAGATGAGAATTGAAAATGTCGAGAAAAGAAAGAGAATGCAAAGATGAACAAGCAATGACTCCACCAGCGTTATCAAGTTTCCATTTGTTGTTCTGGTGTTAAACTTAAGAAGGGTTTCCGCTGTTTTCATACTGGTTTGGAAGTACAAAGGTTGATGCTCACTGTATGTTGAGTTAGATGGATATGCTTATTCTTTTTTATGAGCTATATATATATATACAGTATATATATATATATATATATAAAAATATACATATATATATATTATATTATTATTATTTGTTAGCATTCTAGCACATTATTTCTCAGCCGGGTCCTTCTTCTGACATTACTGCATGCTGTATATGGAGTTAGCTGTGTATTGGTCTTTCCAGACAAAAGGGTAGAGTTTTATTGGTAATTGTGTAATTAATTCCTGACTCTTTTTTTTCCCCTTGGCCTTCCCATGGGTTATTTACATGTTGAAGACGTTTATAAAAAAGGAGAGAAAAGAAAAGAAAAAAAATTCTGTAGTGTCTCTTTCCAGGTTTGGTTTTATTGAGAAACACCACTGGTGAAAACCATAACATATCCTTCATTTTCCTCACTCTACACAGCTTCAGATAGGAACATGACAAGGCCACAAAAATGAAATAAAAGAAATTTCAAGTAATGATAATGGCCTTTATCCTTTATCACAGTGTACATTATGCAGTTTTATATATATTTAGTTATGTAGCAGAGGTGCTAAGGAACCCTCTTAGTGAACTTTGAAGACGCATAATGAGATATTGGCACTCTCAAGCTGGTGTCCCAATGGACAATGGGACCAATGTTCATCAGTCTCAATGTACATCAGTCCCAATGCACAAGAATCCCATTGCACATCACTCCCGATGCCCATTGACCATTTTGCTGACTCCCTTACGTAGTAGTATCAGGGCAGCCCTTTACTAGATGTGGATATTATGGAAATCCCTAATTCTAATTCCTGGAGAGGTAAGCCCACTTATGAAAACATAAGTCCCAAGAAGATTCCAGCACTTATATCTTTTCTAAGAAGGGGGAGGAAAACCTTTCCCCTGCCCTCTGGCTATGTGAGAAATTAACTTGCACCATTTTTGTTCTCTAATTTGCATATCTATCGATGGACCGAGAGAAATGCATCTGGTTAATGGGAGTTTTGGAACAGCCCAGAAATTGGAGAGTTCCTTTGTCTTTAGTTTGTCTGCAGGTTAGTACTGGAGGTTGTCTCTGATGTGAAATTAAAAAAAAAAAAATTGGTCTTTTCAGCTTGATTGTGAGACCTGATTCTTAAGCTGGTTGTGGAGAGGGAAATGGATCTATAGCTCATGCATCATCATCAGCCTTCAATAAAATGTTGGACTGATGGAGAAGAGCTTTGGTTTGAGGAACCAAAATGGAAGGCTACCACAGCATGTATGCCATTCTGTTGCTTCAACACTATGAATTTCTTCTTACTTTATACAGATTTTGACACTGAGTCCTGGTGAGTTCCTTTTGCAAAATGACATTGCATTTAATAGTAGGTGGGAATTGCATTGATACTGTCATATTAGTGCAACATGACAAGGAGGAAACCAGAAATCCCCAAATCTTGTGGAGCTTATTATAAATAGGTATGATGGCGAGTTAAAAGGTGCTTCAGAATTCATCAAATCTTGGGAAAGTGTGTGTGTGTGTGTGTGTGTGTGTGTGTGTGTGTGTGTGTTTGACTGGTGTATAATTTTTGGTCCCCACCAAAATTAGATATTTACTACAGTTGAAACAGTGCATTTTATTGAATGTATAAGCTTTGGATACCGTACCCAGCCATTCTTTCACTAACCTGTCCATGTTCTCCCTGTTTGCTCTTGATTGATTCTGGATGGCTTGTCCATCCTACCTGTCACTCTTTTCTTAAATCCTTGCCCTCAGCTGTCCTTATTTTCTTTCTTTTTCTTCTGTCATTGGGCTGACCTTCTAGCTTCATGAGCTTTCATCTCTACCTTGAGTGTGATATTCAATTTCCCAGCATCATTGGTTTCAATGTCATGGTCACATTGAGTTTTCTAACCCTGATCATACAATGTCTTCTCATATCCCAGCTAGTTGTCTAGGGAACACGAAAAAAAAAAAAAAAAAAAAAAACACCTCCAGAGTCTAGAGAAATAAATACCTTCTAAAGCATTTTGCAGTTTTGCTTCAATATAAGATTCCTGCAGGTTTTAAAAGTTCTGTTCTTTTTATCAGTAGACCGTGGTCCTATGAGAGTTATCTTTATAGCCATCAGTCCATTTGTGGCATGCATATATGTAAGTTCATATTATACATGATTATGTCCAAAACTTCCTGAGAAGTCAGGGTTTTGTTGTGATAATGCTCTATGAATGACTTTTCTATGATGGATGAAAATATGTGGGATTAGGGAAACATCTGGTTGTGTCGCTGTAGCCATACACAGAATGGTTACATCATCCACTGAGACTTTGGAGGATGCCCCAGATCTCAGAAGAAGATATCATCAGTCTGCATCTATTTATAGGGTATGACAAATGCTTCATTAACTCATTTCCCTCTCTCTCCAGTTATAGAATAGTTGTATGTGGAGAGAGAATCACATCAAAACCATTGAGTCTGTGGGTGGTGGGCAGAGAGCCATAGTGAAGCTCCACTTGCAGAATTCCTATCTGACGCTGGATCTTGGTCAAAACCTATGTCTGGAGTTACTCAAATTCTGTAATTCTTAAGTATTTTAGGGGTTGCTAAAATATGGCAAAGGAGCTCCCATTCACTTACTGCTTCCCTGGACATGTTCTGATCTCCAAAGACGTATCTCACCAGTTAATATACACCAGCTCACCAATCTCTTGTTTTGGGAGTTTTCCTGTGGTTGTAGAAGCAGGTCTCGGAATCATCATGCATTTGACATGTAATACAGTCATCCCTCCACATTTGCTTGGAAATGTGGAAAAGTGGGAAAAAACGTGATTTAGGCCTTCCCAAAACATATTTAACAACCAAAAAGTATGATCATATTCAATCCACCATGGATTCCTTTGAGGCATCAGAGTTCTTTCACAGGGCAGAAGTGGGTGGCTGGTGGGGCTTAACAGCCACCTCCACTGTTTCCTCATAGTATTTTCAATCGGGACTTATAAGCCTTGTTTGCAGTTTCTCAGACTCATGAGGCTTGCAGTCCCTATTAAAAATGGCACAGGGAGACAGCAGAGGGGACAGCAAATCTGTCAATAATCAAATCTGCAAAAGTGAAACCCACAAGTGTGGTGGGCTGACTTTGCTACATAACTGACTGGCTTCATATGGTGGGTCACAAATTGCATGAGGTCATATGTTTTGTAGGAATTTTCACATAGAAATGGTTGTAAGGAAGTGGTTAATAGGGCACCAGTGTGTCCTTCAAGAGGGGAACTGAATGTAAGAAGAAGAGCAGCATGTAATGAGGTCTGGGAAATAGAGATATAAAGGTTACAAGTGGGATATTTTATTTTTATTTTTACAGTCACTTTTCTCACACTTTATAGTTGCTTAGATGGTAGTGCTGGAAGGAACAGTTAACCTCCTTGTCTGATCTTGTCCTTGTTTTTGAGGTCATCGGCTTTTGATCGGTATCTGGCTGTGACATTCCCTCCAGCAATGATGGGTGAGCAACAGAAAAGACACAAAGGTCAAAAAACCACTCCATGCCCAGCAAGAATGACAAGTTCACCCAAATACTGGCTATGTCGTGCTGCCCCATTTCTACCATCTAACATGTGGAGGTTTTGTCCCACACAGGAAGAAATGAGAATGTCTCTGCCCCCTCTCCCTCACAAAAAAATGAAAAAGAAGTTCCCTATATTTTGTTGGCATAGACCTTTTTCTAACAAGATAGCTGTGTATGTCACACTCATTAAGGAGACCTGTAGCAAATTCTCTACCCAGGATATTGATTAATGTAACTCATCACATGAGTTCTGAATATTATTTATTATGATGGGTTGCTTCATTCATGCCTTCTGCTGGTTGTGGTTTCCATGCAGTAAGTCTGGGGGGACCTGTTTATATGTCCCGATGGCCTGCTGAGAGGGATTCTGTCACTATCACCCCCCTACACACACATTTTCCTGGATTTCATTCAGTTTTTAGACATGTCACCCTTATCTGACATGCCTTTTGGATCCTTATCTGGCTCAGCTTTCAAGCTGTCCTTCCTTTCCTTTCCTTTCCTTTCCTTTCCTTTCCTTTCCTTTCCGTTCCTTTCCTTTCCTTTCCTTTCCTTTCCTTTCCTTTCCTTTCCTCTTCTTCCTCCTTCTTCTTTAAAAGCAGTCTTTAACCCTTGTATAAGTGAAGTTATAGAGCAAAACGGACAACCATTCCTCTGCTCAGTACTTTTAGAGAAATAAAATTGCTTTGTCTTAGAGTGCTTTTAAGGCAGTGAGGGAAATCTCACACCTAACACAGAGATAGTACAGGGAAACCTCAGTTCACGAAGCAGATGCGTTCCTGGGCATTACTTCTTTGACAAGAGACAGAGACAGAAATAAGATGTAAAAAATGGGATAGGTTCCTGTATCACAGAAAAGGAGAATAGATCTCTGGGCAATATTCATTCATTCATTCATTCATTCATTCATTCATTCATTCATTCATTCAAAACTAGCAATATACAGATTGGGAATGAAACAACAAGGTGCAAAGTGAGACAGGGAGAGAGGTGAAGCCATGGAGTAAGGGAGGGAGCCATTGTGAAGGCACATGGTAAGGCAAGGGAGAAGAAGGGAAAGGTGGGTAATGGGAGGGGGCAAAGACTAAGAGTAGTAGGCAAAAGTGCAAGAAGCAGGCAAAGTGCAAAGAGAGGAGGTGTACTTTGCAAGCTTCTCCTTGCTTTCGTCAGCATTTTCCCCTGGGAATCAAATGAGAGCTACGTTCAGGGGCTTTGTGTGACATTTTCATGAAAGTATACCTTTTTGCCATCACTTAGAAAATGGACGGCCAAAGTAAAAACCAACCCCACCCAACCCATATGATGTGTTAACAATACAGGACTGTTCAAGATGCTTGTGCAAGACAAAAAGGTGTTTTTGTTACTTACCGTACCAGGAATATACACAATCATTTTGCATGGTTCCTGTCCTATAATTAATCACCACATAACACACATTTGCTAAGAAGTAGTAATAGTTTTAGGTCACAAGGTAAGTTCCATGATCAAACAAGGATCTGAGCATGTGCTTCTCTGTTCCAAGTCCCAAATATAGACCTTGCTCTGTTAATTCTGGTAGAAACATAGTTACTGTGAAAATGATACCAAGTCTGAAATATAGTGTGGTGGCGGTAGAAAGAAACACAATGATTAATGTGTTAAATTTTCATAATTAGAATGCCAAATAATAATATGCATAATTATAATAGTTTACATTATGGTTGTAAATATAATAATTTGCGTAACATTAATGGTCAAATTTGCGGGGGCTAGAATATGGCAACCCTGCTGAGAGAAGCATGAAATAATACAGTGGGCTGGAAAGGCAGCCAAAGGTGTACGAATTTCCCTGGCAAGCTCTGGCTGTTACAGTTACCATGGTCATGTTTTGTCTGATGTATCTGGGCAAGCGACTGCCAAAAAGAAAGCTCTCCAGCCAAGGTCAAAAGAGTGATTTCTGAAGGCCAGTTAACACATTCATGTTGGTATGCTTTTTTATTTTTATTTTGAAAAAATCCAGTTCATTGACATTTCCCACCATTTTCTAACTTTTTGAATCTCAAAGGCCCTCACATGCAGGTAGGTTGTACAAAAACATCAGAAGACACTCAGGTAAGTGTGTGCAGAAGGAAAGGTTTCAATAATTTGGTGGGGAAGCAACATGATTCTTCACACTTTTCTGAACCTTTCATAGACAGTGGGGATCTACAGGCAACCTTGTTAGATCTCAGAGATGGAAATGGGATATAAAAGGCAGTCGTCAAATTATATTGGATTTACAGAATTTTGATAAAATTGTGTATGATAATATTGTTTATTGCTGTTAAAGTGAAATATCATTTTGTCCAAAATTTAAAGTCATGGACTGAACAAATATTCGCATGTGCACCCCAAAAATTTATCTCTTTCAAACAAACAGCATATTTCTTTGTTTCAGATCATAAACCCTCTCCTTTCTCCTATTCACTGTCCACCTTCCCTGTTCAGATATGCAGTACCCAAATAACTTTTGTGTTCTGTACAAATATGAATGCTGGTTGCAGGCAAAGTAATTGATGTTTGTTTTGCTGATTGGAATTCAGTTTTCACAAGATGTTATGATTGCCAGTAACTAAAGAGGCTTTAAACATGAATTTCACAAATTTGTCAGACGGTTCTATCAATATCTGTGAGCCATGATATGACAAATGAAATTCCTATCTTCAGAATCAACACACCTTTGAGAATCCAAATGCTGAGAATGAAGTGAATATCTGTTTCATCATGTTCTGCTTATGAAAGATGACCAATGCTGGAAACTAGGCGTGCAATCATATGTGTGTATGTGTGTGTGCGCACACCTTCAAGTTGCCTGTTGACTTATGGTGACTCCAAGAATCTCATAGAGTCTTCTTAAGCAAGGAATACTTAGAGATGGTTTTCCAGTTCCTTCCTCTGAAATATAATCTACAGCATCTGTGATTCGTTGGTGGTCTCCCATTAAAGTACTAACCAGCTTAGCTTCCAAGATCAGACAGGATCTGGTGCCTTTAGAGTATTTAGACCTTGGAATCCTATGTACTGGGCACTATTTTTTGCAACCTTCATTGCCTCATTTGCTGCCACTATTAAAGCTACACTGTTGTATCTACTGATAATGAAACTGTTGAAAATTGTTGGTGGTACCACTCACAAAGAACAAACACAGAAGCCTGCAAACATAGCTGCATACATGCATGTACGGATGCATTTCCTTCCCTTCTGGAAAATTAGATGCAGCCTCCTGACTAGAAGGAAATGAGATCATCTTCCCTGCACACTGACATCCCTTTATGATTGAAAGGACACTCTGCTGCTCTCCTGAGCCATAGAGAGCCATTACAGATGCTGGCAATTGCATACCCTCATGACGTTTCACAGATGAAAGCCAGGACACATGTGTCTAAACAACATCAGAGAAAGAGTGCAAACTAGAAACGGTACTGTACCTTTAATGGTTCTGTAGAAGAGGAGATTTTGCTATTTGCTTGCATGACAAGCAATACTTTCTTTCACATAACCATTAAAAGTACAGGCACCCTCTCCAGTTTTCACTCTAGCAACCTGAGGCGACAGGTACATTTATCTTGTTTGATGGATGTTTACAGTACCTCACCCTACCCCCAAGATCCATTGAGGATTAAAATTACTTCATCCCCATCCCAGATCCAACCTAGCAACCCTCAATGTCTCATGCTTAATGGTGTCACATGGGGTTACCCTTGTAATATTACAAGGGTTGCCCCCTAAGTAGCAGGGTTTAGTGCTGAAATTTCAGGATCTGGGATTGTCCTGACTTAACATGTGGGAGAGTGATATGACAGCCACAAAGAGGAACACACATCAGACCGTTAAAGTTACTGCCCTCCCTAGGTTCGCTTCTTCGTGTGACTTGCTTGCCTCCACCCCCAATAAGCATCAGCCCTCTGAGAACTTCTGGCCAAACACTAATGTGATGCTGGAATCAGCAAGGCAGAGAAGGGGCTGAAGTGTCATACAACAAAGGAGTGAAATCAACCAATTCCTTTCCCAAACTGGCTCAGGCAAACCAGCTATTAGCTCATTAAAGCACCTGTGGTAGCCCTGACTCCAGTGGCCATTAAGCCCGAGGTCTACACCTGCAGCCTAAACTGAACCAAATCAGTTTTGACTCCAGATGGGAGATACCCACTCTCACGTGTTCCTTTAGGTGTTAAAACCAGATGATATCCAAAACAACTGGCTGCACCTAGAAAGCAGCCCAGCTGGCACAAGGCTGCCCAGGTATTTTTGGTCCTGTTGTGCTAATTTTCTATTTGCAGAGGATTTTTATTTTTAAAAAATTAATATAGAGAAGTATTCTAGTCAAAAATACACACCCCACCTTGAATGTAGTGCAGGCTGTTCCTCCATCATTTTCCTGAACCTGAACCTGGAGACATTCTCTAGCTGCTCAGACTTGTTGAGCAAAAAATGCTGAAGCTATGAAGGTAGGTGACTTTGTAAGCAAAATACTATGCTACCCTCGTGGGACTTTCAGTCTACATGAAATTATGCTTTAGAAACATCAATATATCTGGGTTTTGCTATTTGATATATATTAGAAATGCACCTACAGTGACCACAAGCTGCAATGGTCTTAAGATACACAACTTTTCTTTTTCCCTTTTAAGCAATTTGCTCTTATATAGACTTAAGAATCTTTCCTTTTGTTTTTTGATCAGCTCTTGCTGAAATCTTGAGAATCTCCCTTTAAGAACACAAAGCACTGAAACAACTGAGACCCAGACTGTCAGTCTGTGTAGCTTACTATTTTCTGAAATCAGAGCATTAGTTTGAGACCTTGTACCCCATCCTATATCATGCGGTGAAACTGGCTTAACTAACCTAACCAATGTAAAAGAGCAAGAAATAATTTAAACGGACTAAAAAGATATCATAGTAAGCTGTTTTAACAAGTTAAAACAAGGCAATTAGAATCGGTTAAGTCATTTTAAAATCTTTGTGTTTGAACATAGCTGGGGAAAATCAATTAAGTGCAAAGGAATTCATTAGAGAGCTGTGTGTGAGTCTAATGGGCACCATAATGAAGGCAGTGCTGGCATTAATTGGACCTCTATAAGGAAGGCATTTTATAGTGGGGACACCACAGTGTAAGGCTTCCATAGTGAAAACTGGAGAGGTTTCCCATACCTTTAAGGATTGTGTGGAAGAGGGAATTCCAGCAGGTGTTGATTGTTACTTGGTTGCATGAGAAGCAGTAACTGCTGATTTTCCCAGTCCCTACAACCCTTGAAAGTACAGGAGCCCTTTTTTGGTTTTCATTATAGTAACCCAAATGCAGAGGAAGCCATTTTTATTAGAAGGAGTGAGACAGCGACCCCCAAGAAGCAGTTTGGGGACCACGAAAGACCCAAAAATGTGTTAAATATTTAATTGGTAATTACTGTATTGTGAGACATATGCTTCAGGTGTCAAAATTATTGGTGTGACACTGGATAGGCTGGCTTGGGATGGGCGAACTGTTTTCTGCTCTGGCTGAAGCAGCAAAACACCTGCAACCAATTCTGAGGAATAGGCAGATCGGTTGGCATTGAGCCATGCATTCTCTTTTAAGGTCAGTGCAGCTGAAGCATACCTTCTGTTACCCTATCCCAGACATTCATCATGTCTTTCAATCTCACATGCAAATCCTTCTTTTAAAATTATCACCCTTCCTTTTGTCTTCCATTGATTCTCTCTGTTTTTTCTCTCTCACACACAGACACCCAACTCGGCTCCCTTCACACAAACCTGCCAACCTGCTTCTGTCTGGGATTGCTGTTCTGCTGCTGCCTGCTCCTGTCTTCCTCCACTTACTTTCTTTCTCCCAGAAATGTGGAGACTAAACCACAAAACATTCTTCTTTCTTGCCTAGCCATGGGTGTTATGTTGGTGGAGTCAGCAGTATGGTGAAGCCTGACTGGAGGGTTTCAGAGAGATCACTAAAAGGATGCTTTTCGTGCACATCTTTTTTTCCCTCCTCCCTCTGAATGTGGCTGCCACAACATCTCTCCCTACTACCACCCCAGCATCCACACAGTATGCCTATATTTTTGGAGTAGTGATATATGCCATTTGTGTGGGATGGAAGGAATGTGAAAGGCAGTGTCTAAGATGCTCAGTAGGCTGTAGTACAGACCGCTAGAAACTAAATGTAAGCATGTCCTGTATTGTTTAAAAGGAGTGATTCTCAATATCTTCTTGACCTTATTTCCCAGACATACCTGGGAATGGCCAAGGATTGAAGTAGGGATGTCCTTCATGCAAAGCCAGAGTTCTACTGAGCTCTAGCTCACCCACTGAAATGTGGAGCCCAGGCAGGTCTGATCCAGCCAGCTCCAACTGCGTTTTATCATGGACAAGCCCAGAACAGTCTTTAGCAGATGCATTTTAAAAAAAATACTGAGACTGTCCTTTGATATCACTTGCACACATTAGTAGTTCATTTTCATCCATGTCTTCCACCTTTATTCCCTTTGAGGCAAGTTCTTTCTCAACAGCTGCTTTGGCTTCCTCATTGAAACCTTTCAGTTTGATTCAGATCAGAGAAAGGAACTGGGGAAAAACCACCTCTGAGTATTGCTTGCCTAAGAAAAACCCCATGAAATGCAAAGGGTCACCATAAGTTGGCAGATGATCTGAAGGCACACGCAGAGAGATCAACTCCAGATGATCTATTGCAGCTTCTGCTCTCTCCCAGCAACTCTGCAAAGTCCCTTTTGCCTTCAATAGCAAAATGTCATGTTTCTCCTCCTCCTTCCTTCTTCTTCTTCTTCTTTCTTTCTTGCTTTCTGCAACCTTTTGAAATAACAAAGCTTCAAAACGCTCCGTGTCACCAGGATGGCTGCCCTCTGCTCCACCTTCCCTTATTCTCATAATAACTGTGCTATAACAAGGCATTCAAGAAAATGCTGCTATTGTTCTCCCTTTGGACCGTTTTATGCTGCACAAGAATAACTGTTGATGATTTACAGTCAAAACACTTATTTGGACAGCCAAGGGTTTTTCTCATGCCTTAGCTAGCCTGCAAGCTTCTTCTGCTTATTACATATATGCCTCCTGTCCCTAGCTACTAGGGATAGACTCTACCTTTTAGTATATATCCCTGATAAAACTTTTCCCGCCCCTGTATTTTGTCCACTAGAAATGAGACTACTGCAAAAGTTCATATATCATGGAATGCTATTTTTCAGAACAAAGTAACACAGCAGGTGGACACAGAAGTTGGGGTCTTGGGGCCTTTAGACTGCTTGTGGACCCTAAAGCCCCATATAATTTTTGAAATGTCTTTTCCAAAAAAGATTTTGCTCCATAGAGCCCCAAATGCTCTTAGGGAGGCTGTGGAAAACTTTACAATGCCCTCATGCCTATTTTAAACCCAGGAATGGCCTTTTTTCAACTGGAAGGGATCAGGATGTCAACTTCTATATCAGTTCTGTTGGAAAATGGGTTCTCCTGGGCCTCAAATGGGTCTGAGTCGGAGCACAAAATATAGTAAAATTGCTCGACGTACCTCTTAGTTGGTATGTTGGAGGCATTTGGGGAAATGGTAACTGCCTACCCCAGAGCAAGATAAATTCTTATTACAGATGAAAGAGAGATTCAGTAGCAAGTTGAAGTCCTGTCTTCCTCCCCTACACACTGGGATCACAGGTCAGCAGTGGAGAGACTGAGGCTATTTCCGCTCTACATTGTTATAGTGCTATTATTCCACTTTCAACATCCTGTGGAATTCTGGGGTTAGCAGTTTACTCAGGTCAAAGAGCTCTCTGGCTGAGAATTCTAAATGCCCCTCTCTAAACTGCAAAAGTGGAATAATAACGCTAGAACAACGTAGAGCGGAAATGGCCCGAGACACTTTCCGTTTCAGGGATGTGCCTTCTTAAACAAGGAAAGCTCTCTAAAACAGCCCATTTTTTGCTCATTGTTTCCTAGCCTGGAGTATTTTCAAGTTATTATATCTGAAGCATGCTTTTCAGCCAAGTTTTCCTCCTGAGTTCTGTTGGATTTAATTATTACATGCGGTGATATTACAAAAAACAAATATGTCTGTCTTTATACAGATGTCTGTCTTTATACAGATGTGAAGTTGAAGCCAAATGTATGGCCCTCAAGCATTCCTCTTCACTGGCTATGCTAGTGAGGAATGCTGGGCTGCTGAGAGATATATTCCAACAACATCCAGAGGGCTACATTTGCCCTCTCCATATCATGTATAAATGCTGACATTTTATGTTTTTTGGAACTGAGAGAGAAAGGGGCAAGAGAAATAGAGGCAGGCATAAGCACACACACACAAAACTACATAGTGACATCGGCTGAGGCTAAGGATGGAAAGAATATTCAACAGTATTCCAAAAATGATTTTTTTAAAAAAAAAAAAAAAATTTCTTGAGTTTTGGGAAGAATCCTGGACTGCACAGTTTGGAACTTATTTTGCCCAAAATTCACATGTGCATAAGAAACAGCATATTTGTGCAAAAAAACAAAACAAAATTTATGTGCAGAAACATTATCTTTTGTGTGGAAAATGTTGCTACCTCTGCAGAGAATGCTGTTTTCTGTGTTTAAAAAGGGTACTTTTTTGGTACAGAATAAATCCCCAACTATAACTTTTTCCATCTAGGAAACAGCATTTCCTGTGCAAAGATGAATATTTTGTGTAGAATATGCAGTTTCTGTGCAGAATATGTTGCTTCCTTTACAGGAAATTATGTTCTCTGTGCAGAAATGCCACATGCAAGAAGTCCTGGACTGTGAGTAGTGTGTATGGGGAGTGGCCTTTCACTCATTCTAGACAGTTGTCCTTTGCTTTGCCTACAAAAGTAGGAAAAAGCTGGACCAAGAAAAAAAAAAGGCTAGGAAAACAAAGCAGAAAGAGCAACGTGTGAATGTCTACTTTCCTACTCATGGTTCAAAATAATTCCATGGCTTTCTTTGCTATCCCACCTAAACTCTGGAGATTTTCTTTTTTTAGAGGAGCTTGCCTGAGGTTTTCAGGAATTCTTTTGTCTGGTGTGGGAGGCAGGGAGGTGTTTTTTGCCAGTATGTATGTAAATTGAGGAGGTTGCAACCCAATTTCAGAGGCAAATCCTGCAGGTAAGCAATTGTGTCACCAAATGTCAGTGGTGAGGGGATCGTTTTTCAGAAGAATATCTGAAGGCCCCCAAAAAAGTAGGAGATCATATGTAGCTCACAGGACTAATGTTTACCACCCCTGAGCTACAGAGTTGTACCAGAGACAACATGGGGTTGGTTTTGAGGAGAGATGTGAGAAAACAAATTAGGAGGCATCACCCAAGCATATTTCCAAGTTCGTAAGTTCATAAAGTGAAGTAAGGAATACAGAAAATGCCATCTGAGGTAGGCCTTGAGATGTTGCACTCAGAGGAACAAAATGTTCTTTTATACTCACAGAGTACTGATCCATCTAGATCAGCACTGGCTACAGCAGAAGTAGGAGGTCTCAGGTTTTGATGTCAATTTAGGTCCCAACCTAGTCTTATGTGCTTCACCAAATGGCATGCACATGTATATGTTTTTTATTTATTTATCTCATTTATATCCTAACTTTCTCTTTGAGTGGGACCCACTCCAACTGGATCAGCTAAAACCAAGCAAGAAAAAATTAAGGACCATTAAATACCATCACATTAGAATGCTATAAAATCATTTAAGGACATAAAAAGGTTAGAAATGAAGCACATTTCTCCCTAAGAAGTTTCCCTATGAGCAACTGCACATTAAAAGACTGCTTAAACAAACAGGTCTTAGCCTGCAAGTAATGGAAGAGCAGGGAAGGGGGCAGCCTAACCTCCCATGGAAGGGAATTTCACAGGGTGGCACAACCAATGAGAAATCTCTCTCCTGTGTCCCAAAATGATCTCTGTATTACCATAATTTGGTAGTTTCCCAAATTTAATATATATTTCCCTCAAAAGATTGGCGTTCCCCCTGCCCCAAGGCTTAATTATTTACCTTTAACTGTATATACTCATGTACAAGTTTAACATCTCTATTAAAAAAATTGACTCAAAAAACCTGGGTCAACTTATCCAGGGGTCAGTATAAGTACTGTGCCTTAATTCTTAGCAAAAATGGAATCATCTTCTTCTCTTAGTAGACTGGTGAAATGTAAAAGCTTAATCTGTCCCAGACGAACCTAAAAGAAGCACCACTGACCTTCTCTAATGTCTCCGCTGTGGTGCCACTTCTGGCTTCTTTGAATGCCTGGTTGGGAATATGGCACTCGCTTTCAAAAGAGCACTGAGAAAATAGAGGGGGTCAGTGGTTTTTTTAAGGTTCTACCAGCAGAGACTAAATTCTCACCATTCACCATTCTACTCTGAGAATGGGATGGCTCCCTTTTTGATAAAGAATGTATACCAGTGGTTCTCAACCTGTGGGTCCCCAGATGTTTGTGAACTTCAGCCCCCAGAAGCCCTGAGCATTGACCATAGTGGCTGGGGCTTCTGGGAGCTGGAGTCCACAAACATCTGGGGACCCACAGGTTGAGAACCACTGATGTATACTGTACCTTACTGTCATCAAAAAGAGAACCATTCCCTCTTCCGAGTAGAGTGGCAAAAAGCTTTTTGGAATGCTTGGGTGGGAAAATGGTGGCAGTGGGAGCCAAGGAATGACCTTCAACTTATCCACACATCAAATCAAAATCCATAATTTTGGCCCCAAAACTTGTCCTTGACTTGTAAATGAGGTCAGCTTATACATGAGTATATACAATAGTTAAAGTAAGATCTTTAAGCAAAGACATGCTGGTCTTTCAGGTCCAATGCTTTTGTTGTTAGCCCTGTCCACCCCCAGAATGTTGCCCCCTTTTCTGAAATAGAATTTGGCCTATTTGATTAAGTCAAAACAATGCCACGTCCCTTATGCACACAAAAGGACCGAGTCACTTCCTGTTAGGGTAGTTTTCTGAATCTCTTGGTAAGGAATGCAAACTAGAAGAGAAATTCCCGATTAAACTGGAATTGACATGCAAACTCCCATAGGCTTTCAACTCCTTTGAGCTGCCTTCTGAGGTCGTAACTCCATTAATCTAATATTTAAAATATGATATTGAAAACACTGGGCCAGCTCCTCTGGTGGTATAAATCACCATAACCTCATTGACTCTTCATACAACTCAGTGGTTTACACCTGCTAAGGATTGGCCCAGGCCTCATTCTTCTGTGGAGGATGTTTATATAAAAGAACGATGCAGCTAATGAGCTATAATTTGCACTGACCCAGAGAATGTAACCGTATTAACTTCCACTGCTCGAGAGTTCTTTTTCCAGTCATTCTAGTTCTTGTGGCTTCGTCCCTGTCTTTTTTATATGCAGAACAATGAAGGCAGCTGAGGTCGTACCATCAATCTCCGCCTTTCTAGGGAAGGAATTCATTGAAGAACAACAGTTTCCAAATGCATATAATCCTAGCAGAGGATGGAGGGGGATAAGCTTATGTCGTTTTCACATAATAATGTACCCGGTGTTTTCCAAGCCTACCGGAGCTAATTGTGTGTTTATTGTCAGGAAATAGACGTGTGATTGAGAAAGGGTGGTTGTGGAGAAACCAAAGAACCTGAATTTGTTTTCATCTGAGCCATTAAGATAGCTGTTGTGTATGACACTGAAGAACAGTTGAACCCTCGGCACTGTATTTTCCAAGTGTTCTTGTTCTTAATGGTTTCTAGAATATTGAAGAGAAACCAAATAGCTTTTACACCTGCATCAGGAGTGTCCTCTTGAGTCTAGGAGATGTTCTTTTTAATCCCAGAAACTGTTTCCAGGAAAGGACTGTCAGGCAGCCCTTAGAAAGCCTGCAAAAATAAAAGCCCAGGATGAGTCATATTTCCCTGTTGTCTGTCGCCAGCATTAAGTATATGGAAGTATTCTGCCTCTGGACTTTGAATGACCCAAAGCCATTGTTTGGTCTTGTGTGTCTAATCTTGTTGAGATGCCTTTAAATCTAGCAGTTCCTTAAGCAAGTAAATTCCATCCTTCTTATCCTTTACCCACTACAGGGCAGTCTGTTTTGAGTGTTTGTCCTCTGGGGGGGGGATTTTTTTTTTCTCCCTAGTCAATCTTCACCTTACTGTTGTCTGATTTTTTCCACCAAAATATGTCTATGATTAAGGATAGAGAAATGGATTGGATGTACATTACTGTGTAGAGTATACCCATTTTGCACCTTCCTACATTTGCAAGGATTTAGGTATGTATAAAAAAACATGCTTGTGTTAAGAAATGTCACACTCTCCAACTGTCACAATTTGGCAGGGACAGCTCCAATTAATCCCCTGTTATCCCAGTTTTTTTACCTGCTTTTTAAGATGCCCTAGTTTATCTTTCCTTCTCCAACTTTTCCCCTTTCTCCTCTGCTTACTTCAAGTGCTGCAAACTGAGTTCAAAGTGCCAAAGCATCTTGTACTCCATGAACTCAACTGGGGAAGAGGAGAGGAAGGGTGGAACATTGGCTTTCCCAGTAGGCTCAGGCAAAGCAAACTGCTGCAGCCTTTCTTGTCTTGTGTGCCCTTCCTCATGGATAACTTTTGCCATCTTGACCATACTCTGAAGTTACTTGGACATGTCTGTTCCAGTTTTTGTCTGTGAAATATTGGAGGGTATGAAGTGTGCACAACTTAAAATGTATATCTTTCGGGGGGAAATACACACAAACAGGCTTTAGTCAATGTAAGTGAGAAAAATTAGGTACCAAAAATGTATGCATATTGAAGGCATGCGGCTAAACTTCTGCAGGAGAGAGCCCTTTTGCAACCTGATACATAAATGGGAGAAAACCAGACTGCCCGTGAAAAACGAAGAAGCTCGTCGACAAATTTTCATGGCCCTCATTGAGGCGGCCCTCACCTCAAAAACTCTCCTCTCCTCCTCCTTCTTTTTCTTTTTCTAGAAAAGGGGTGGGGAAGTATGGGATGTGAACCATATGCAGTCTCTCAGGGCAATTTTTGAGACACCCCCTGAAAGCTCACTCCATTTTGGGTATGGGTTGAGCCTTAATCTGGAAATCTAAAACTTTCCAATAGACTGAAAATTTTTGCCACCTTTGAGGTGGCAGCGATGGCACTCCTGCTCATGGCAGAAGTGGGAGCCTGGCAGTCTCTGAGGAGAGAGAGAGAGACAGAGACAACGATCTGTGAAATGGTGAGAGGCATGGATTTCTGCCATTTCACAGATCCTCAGTCTCTCTCTGGCCTTGTGTCTCATATATAACCCAACTAGCCAACAAATGAGAGGCAAGGCCAAAGAAAGATGGCAGGCTGAGAAAGAGAACAAGGACACTTATTTATTGCCTGGCTCTATTCTTCATCTTTACTTAGATAAACTGAGCTTCTTAGTAGAGGGTTGGAGTGGGGAGGGAAATCAGTGTTTGGTCTTGGGTTGTATCTCTAAGATATTTCATTATGTATACATATGCAAATACAAACGTTCCAAAATATGGGAATCTAAATACAGGAGACTTCTTCTCTCAAGCGTTTTGGGTAAGGAAGACTCAACTTGTATTTTGTAAATCACTCATATTCCCCCCATTCCCTCTTTGATAATGGGGGAGAGTTTTTGTTTGTACCCCTCTGGGCTGTTTTAGGCCTGGGGGAGGCCTTTTAAACACAGCGTGTTAGGTGGAATTTGACTATCAGTCTACTTCCTGGTTTTAAAAGGGCTTTTCAGAACAGGAGTAGAGAGTTCGCATGGTGTGGTGGTTTTAGTACCGAACTAGAATGGTCACGGTAAGTCAGAAGGTGCACAACCACAACAATAAAGATTGGGTGAGGCGAGTGTTATCTGCCTGGCCATGTGCAACCCCCAGCATAACTTTGGTAGCCCCTGAGACTTGCCCCTCAAGATCCCCTTACCCCATCCCCGGAAAATTTCAATGATTTTTAACTGCTGTTTCAGCCCAAATTGCACACGGATTCTGCAGTTTCAATGACAACCTGAGCTTTCCAACATCTCCAGAATGAAGAGGGGAATTGTTAGCCAGAAATAAAATTGCATCACTTCTAGTGTACTTAGCAGGAAGAGTGTGTTCAGATGGAGTTGGCCTTTGCCTTCCTCTGAGGCTGAGCGAGTGTGACTTGCTCAAGTTCACCCAGTGGGTTTTCATGGCTGAGTGGGAATTTGAACCCAGGCCTCCAAAGAACACGGTTTCTCTTCTCATATCATCATCATATTATATAATAGCATAATTGTATACATATGCACATACATATGCACATTACATACATAATTACATGTTTATATTATAATATTATAATCATAATAACTTATATCTTCAATTTGCTGCTTTTCTTGAATTCCTTTCAGCCAACACATCTAAACTGAAAACCACTGAGACAGAAAGCTGTCACTTTCCCATACACAGAATGATTTTAAGATGAGCAGTCAAGACTCATAAAAGCAGAGTTACATGCGAATGAACGCAACTTTGTTAACAACAAAGGACACCAACATTCTCAACAAAAGATTGGACCCTCAGATGTTCTCCAAAAGCACATCTAAGTTAGAATTTACTTGTTCTTCTCTGAGTACTAGTGAGGGCATAGACCCTTCAAAGCACCACTGGAAGAGGATTTCTTAATGTTGTGGCCACCCAACTGAAACCCTATCTCTTTTGCTAAGACTATCTCATGCTGGCAGCTACTGGTATTATTGGGGCAGGGCTTTCATAGCAGATCTAATGGCCAGGTGGAAGAGTGGGGGGAGGTCTGTGTTGGCTTACAGGATCCTTTGCAGCCAAACTGAACATCGTGTTACACGCATCTCTGGAATCTCATATGCTTGGTACATAATTAACCTTCTGTCCTGCCCAGGTGCTGATGAACTGCTTCTCTGAGGAGATCATCTGCTTGGGGCAAACCTTCACAATTTGAATAGAAGCATTGGAGGACCCCTTTATTTCAGGATACTAGCAAGGGAACAAAGGGTTAATCTTCCATGTGCCCCTGCCTATTGCCGTTCTGAAAATTAATATCCAGAGAGAGCCTCTATTTTGCATTCTTCTAACATTGTGTTGGTTAGATTCAAGGACACATTGAAATTTTATTGAGCATCGCTCTTAGATCTTTAAATGGCCCCATAACTTGCTATGGGGGTGAGGGTGGGAGGATATAAGCACTGAAGATGTTTTAAATTAGGTGTTACAGGCTCATAATGACTTGTCTGCTCATAGTTTTCTTTTTTTCTTCTCCACTGACCTGATTTGGTGAGATCGTTTTTAACAGTCTGTGCATGGATGTTGCACTGGAGAGTGCTTGCTAACAGCACAATCGATACACTACAAGTCTATTTTGTATAGCCTCTTTCATACAGCCCACAATCTTTAGAATGCTTTGCAGAATTATGGCATGGTGTAAGCAATGATACGGTGCCTGGTATAAATTACAGAGCCTGGCATGTGCAGAGAACAAATGAAAGCGTTTAATAGCTAAACTGTTGTTAATGGGTCAGCTGCAGATTGTGAAAGCAACTGAGAAAGCGACATGGGAGGCAAAGAGTTTTAGAAAACTGGGTAGGAAGGTAATGAAAGGAGCTGGGTGGGTGAAAATAGCTCATATGCCCAATTTAGTGTGGATTAACAATGAGCTAAATACCTAAATCTAATCACCCTACATTATGGGTGGCCAGCCTTTTTCTCTCTGGGTATTCTGGACCACAGTTCCCATAATCCCTTCCTATTGGCCCTACTGGGGTGTTGAAATAAGAAATATCGAATTTCTCTGCCTTTCCTTTACATAAAACAGATTCTGTTGATGTCTGCTCATTCCTGAAATGTTATTCTCAACAAGAAATAAGTTACTAGACCTCGTGGCTGATGAGAATTTCAGGCTGATATACATGGTGTGTGGTGTATTATTCACTATTGGTGAACTGTGAAAAATCATGTTCTGTGTGGAAGTGGGAAAACTGGCTGCTTGTCCTGCTTTAAATAGTTGGGTGCTAAGTAAGTGTTAGTATATTTCCTTCACATTAATTAGCATGGAAACATTGGTGTAAATCTTTTTCACCAGGGAAGAGCCCCTGATGTAAGATTTCTGTCTTAATTTCCAAACAGAAAATATGTGTTCATTCACTCTCCCCTGCCCCCCCATCTCTCTCTCTTAATATGAACAATTGTGGGTGGTGCTTAATGCATAACTCGTAAGGAAGTCTCTAGGAGTCATCTTTAGGTCTCTGAAACATAAGGGCATGGGATTATTCTGAGCTGGCAGCCCTACTATTCTGCTGAAGCCTAGCATTTATTTTGGCCAGTGGTATGTGCAAGACTTTGTTATAGCATGCTGTGACACTTCAGCAACTTCCCCTGCTCTTGGTCTAGAGCAGTGGTTCTCAACCTGTGGGTCTCCAGATGTTTGTGGACTTCAGCTCCCAGAAGCCCCAGTCACTATGGTCAATGCTCAGGGCTTCTGGGAGCTGAAGTCCACGAACATCTGGGGACCCACAGGTTGAGAACCACTGGTCTAGAGGGAGAGGTGTGAAGGGGCTGGCTTGCCTGGATGCCTCTTCAGTGCAGAAATAGCATAAACCTCTGCCAGCGTCCAGCTCTGAGCTGATGTGGGAGATATGTTACCCCCACCCACCATCTTACAACTGAAAAGCATAAGTTTTCCATTGATCCATATGCTGTGTGTCTGAAATGTAGCACAGATCAGAGAAAAAAAAATCAGTTGACCCTTACAGACATATCCTGCATGGAATTTTGAAATCTCAACATAATGCTTTGCAAAGCAGCGTGGGATCTGGAAATGGTACTTGTTACATTAACAGTAACAAATGTTCATCCATGGTGATGTGGTTTCCAGAGCAGGAATGTAGAACTGGAGGAAAAACTCTGTCTGCTTAATCTCTCCATGTCATAATGCTTTTTGACCACAAGGACCCTGCCAAAATAATATAGCAATCCTAATGGAGCCAGTTCATTTGTGTCAGCATCATGACCCAGCTGAGTATTGTGAAGTGGTAAAATTTCTTTCTGGGCATTAACAGTTTATTTGAAGTTATTTCCCCCCTTCTGCACAAGGTACCAGAAGGCTGGTGCCAAGGAGGTACTACTCTGTGATCCACCCTTTAAGACATATTAATTTGTGTCACCATGTGGTATGTTGTAGAAAGTGAGAGACAGCCTCACTGAGACACTAACTGACCAAACATTCGTACTGTTCCTGGGATGTGGTGGCACTGTGGACTGAAAAAGAACTGGTAAATTTTAGGTGGTGGTGAAAATCTGATGATGAATTTCTAAGTGCCGGTGAGGCCCGTGGTACAAAAGGAATGTTGGAGGCAGTTGACAATGTGTGCAGCAATACACTTCGATCTAAAGCAGCTAGACGATTCTTCATGCATTTATCTTCCTTGGCCACAGATGAAGCAGTCAGTTTCTTGGTTCCAGTAATATGCTATTATTAAAGGTTATGAAGACTGAAAGGTTAATTGTCCTTGCTTTTTTTCTTTTTTTCTGTGTTTGTTTTCAGAAAGTGTTCACAATTAAAGTCCATGTAGCCATATACATAGCAAGCTATTTCTGCCTGCACATTCTATTTTCCTGCTCCACAAAATGTTCCCAGCAGCCCATTGGAGTAATACTTGTATGATTCAAACCCCAAGTTTGTGAAGAATGGCAAAAATCAGGCCAATACACACAGCTTGTTGTGTACCTTCAAGTTGTTTCTGACTTATGGCAACACCAAGATGAGTCTACCGTGTTTTTTTTGGGGGGGCGAGATTTGTTGAGAGGGAGTTTGCCCTTGCCTTCCTTTGAGGCTGAGAGAGTGTGACTTGCCCAAGGACATCCAGTGATTTCCATGGATGAGACAGGAATTCAAACCCTGGTCCAGAGTCATAGTCCAACACTCAAACTACTACACAATGCTGGTTCTCAGTCCACAGAGTATGTGCAGCAAATTTGGGTTTGTCCCTGCATGGATGTTAACCAGGTGCTGCAAACAAGCCTCCTATCTTCTACGTGATTCCAAATGCATCCAGATCGTTACAGGTACAAGACAGATTGGGGAATTAGAGATATGGGATTTCAAATCTTTCTAACAAGTATTACCTACGAGAAAATAAAATCCTGGGCAATGCCAGGTCTATACTCTTGAGAGTGTGTGTGTGTGTGTGTGTGTGTGTGTGTGTATGTGTGTGTATGTATATGTATATATGTATATGTATGTATGTATATATCTCTGTTAAAATACACCTAACTGATTCCGTCCTATCTACAGTAATGTGTGGATTTTCTCATAGCACTGTGCAGAAAGAAACACAGAGGCATTGCTGGCATACTTTTAAACAAATTTCACAAATGCAAAGCAACTGGTGAGGTAACTGGCTGATAATTTTCTGACTGAAGCTGGCCTTATGTGAGTCCCATTGCTTCTGATATAATAATCATCTTCTCCCCAGTAAATAGTAGCTTGGAAAGGCAAAGTGGTGATTTCATGCTTTTTAAACAAAGTGGTCACCAATTAAGCAAGGAAAGGCAGCAAGTCCTCTCGGTCCTTTCAGAAGAAAGAAAAGCAGCCCCTACTATCAACCACTCAGATCTTCTAATCTTGCGTTTTGGGAGAGGAAATCCTTGCCGCCTCCACCATTACCGGTACAGCTTTTCTGAGCTTCTGTTCAGACTAAAACCATTCCTCTTTCAGGATGTGACAATTTTTCTTTTTCTTTAAAAAAAGGGAGAATCACAGAGAAATTATCAAACACCAGTAGCTCAGTTGAGACATTGGTAAACAGTGGCTCTGTAGAGGTTTGTGTACCCCAACTTCCATAGTTGCCTTCCATATTTGCCCCTTAGCCATCCCAACCAAGTCTGGTAGAAATTTGAAATCTAGCACCTGGAAGGCCTATCCCACCCTGGTCCTTGTATTTTCCTTTCTAACACCAGTACTCAGCTGCTAAGATGATGCAGTTTCCTTAAAGAAGTGTAAGCCCTGGACTGCTTTCCTGGAGGGTGTTTTTCTCTAAAGACCCATTTTTAAAAGTAGCTTAGGGACTAGCCTGACTTTACAACAAGGCAGAGAGTAATATGGTGGATTTGCCTTGCAGGAAAGTACACACATACTATAGAATCTAAAGTACTCCTTAATAAACCTAATCTTTAAGTTATAAGCGAAAGCCCCAAGTTGGAGACTTCTGTGGATTATGGAGTCCACCTCATGGGCTTAAAGAATCTTGAGAAAACCAGAATATTGTGTGCTTTTGTCTAGTGATAGGAGTAAGAGTTTTACTGCATGATAGAGTCTTAGCCCATGTAGCAAAGGATATTACATGGGGTTGTGTAGAACCTAGAGGATGAACTCCCTGTCCAAATTTATATTTCTTTCTCAGTGAAGCAAATGTGCTGCCCATTGGGCTTGCTCATGCATGTAAGTTCATGGCTTGATTAATATGGTATCACAGTGACAACCTACATGCCTGAATGAGTCAACGCATACAAAGCACCACATAAGGAACTTCGTATTGCCCCCAATACAATCATTTTCAGTGAATCAGTTTAGAGACGTACATCTGCTATTCATTTTAAGCACTGAATTAACTAATGCCTTCCACAGGCACTTGGACAGCTTATCCTTTCATGGGCCTACAGAGGAATATCCGCGTATATTATGTGAAAGAGATCTTTGTAAACTGAACACCCATGTTAAAGTGCTTACACTGCATGTTCTGCATGGAGTGCAGAGGCATGTAGTTGCAAAATCTCTACCATGTGAATGGAGACACGGTCACGGCAAATGCGTAAGCCAGACCGAAGTGACACAGAATCGAGTAATGTGTGAACCTGCTATCCGTTACACTCCATTATGAGTTCTGTAGTCTTTAGCGTGCCTAGGCAAATTTTATAGATTGTTAATAAAAATATGTTTATGCTACCTTTTGGCCAGTATGCCCTATATAGCACATCAAACTTTAAAACAAAACAGAGCAACAAAATACATGAGTGGAATCTATGTGAAGAGGAGTACAACCCCATCAGTACTTGCATCTATGTACCTAGAGGGATACTAGTGGTAGAGACAGACAGCGAGGGTTCCTCCCTTATCTTGACTAACACGTCCCCCCTGACTATAGACTGATAAGATGACTTCTTCTTTTATTTTTCATCTTTACCCGCACCAGACAGATAGCTAGTGTAGAATTCCAACCTAGTCTCTCTATTCTGGCTGCCGGTTTTCCTATAATAAACTTTTGCTCTGTGTACTCTAAAATGTCTCTGGCACTTAACACTAGCTTCCATGTGTCTCCAATAGAAGCAACAACTGACTTCTCTTTAACTATCATTGAGTGTTGAGCAAAATAGAAAAGTCTTTCTTGATCCTGTGCCTGCCAATCTAGCCTCAGGTGGTGGTGGGACTTGGGACATAGGAGGACAGAGGGTCCTTCCACTGAACCAAGTAAGCCACAAGCATTGTGGGCGATTGTCTACCCATCATTCATTTCTCTTGCAATATTTAAATGCTGTTTGAACAGAAAAAGAGAGAAGTCCAGTTGTAAAATGCTTTTCAAGCAAGCATTCTCTTTAATCTCCTTCACCCATTTACTATTAGAGCAAGAAGGTGTTAGACAGTAAGGGTTCCTGCATGCCCATACCCTACACACGCTGTCTCTAGAACTTTCCCCATTTGCTTTGTCACCAAAAAACCTTCCAAGTATGTTTGCAAGCACATAAAAGACTCCTTCCTCTCTCCTCCTCATCCTCTTCCTTCTCTCTCCTTCCTGCTCTCTCCCTCAAGACGGTGAACACAGGCTCTGTTGAGCAATTCGTCTTCTTGAAACTTACCTGTACTTAGGGCTTAGGCACAGCATGTATATATGTTTGAAAATACTTTTAAACGCAGTTAGTAACATTTTGAAGCTTGCATATTGCCTGTTTGCCTTACTTTGCCAAAACTAGTCTCAGAGACCCAAGAGATCCAGCACTTCCTTTTGCAAAGGAGGCTGAGTCTTAATTGAACCAGTCTTCATCTTTCCCAGAATAGGGGCTAACACCCTGGGAATCTGCTTCTAATCCAACAAGTCTGAATGTAAGCTTGGTTCCAGTTCATCCAGGTTGCTGGACTGAGAGATTTCTCATTCTCTTGGTACACTTCAGCAGATGCATTCCAAATAACAAGCCTCAAGGGTGACTTGTGGTGTCCCATCTAACTCTTGTCCCACCTGACTTTGCATGGAACTCATTTCCACACATAGTTGGGCTCAATCATACTTCCTATCTGGATTCGCATCTGGCAAATCTCCTCCACTTGGCCCTAGGCACAACTTTTGTGTGTGGAGTGGAGGGGCCTTATCCTTTGCTTCACGTTGCAAAATGCCTTGGGTGAGGCCTGGTCAAATGAACGTTGTAAGATCTGAAGATGTTCATAATGTAGTACCTGGAAAAGAAGAAATCCTACCAGGACACAGCTCCCATAGCAGTGTTTATTGCTAAGCCCTGAAAATGTGTAGTGAGAAGTGTTGTATGTCTGTAGGGGGAAGTGTGGAGAATTGCGAGGCGTTGGATCAGTCAAAAATTGGGACATTTCAATGAAGGTTTGGAATACTCCTTTGCCAGAATAAAATCACAGTGTTTGAACTTTTAGTGAAATTTCGTTATAACTTTAATAGCAGACTAGGGTTTCCTTTTTCTTCACTGATGGAGCTTCATTATAGTCATCTAAAACTAAAATAGAAGGCACTTCACACTAATATTTCTTCTTCTGGACAAAGAGGATGGATGTCCCTGGGCATGAAATTAGTCATGCATGGGAAGAAAAGCAGGAACGAGATAATTTAAAAACTCAGCCATCAAAGATGATAGGACTGCTTCCCCTCTATTTTCTCTTTACCCAGCAATTTGTATAAAGAGGTGCATTGCATTGACTGACCAGAGATAGATGTGAGGATGCTATGGATCTGTGGTTATGGATGAAGAGGACTACATCCTGGCAGTATATATCAGAAGAGCTTTGTTCTTGTTACTGGAATGTGTGTGATCATCTCAGCATAAGCTGATGTGATTGAAAATCTATGTAGGCTAGTTTTTTTCCCCTCACTTGTGATGGTTATTGGGCAAGGTGTTCATGGTGATCAGCCCCAAGAAGTTGAAATAGCAAACAGTCAGTGACAGACTGTATTTAGGGGGCTATATATATCTCCAGCAGAGGCTATAGAGTTTATTTTGGCCTAGTGTATATACCCAGCAATGGCTAGGATTTTATTTTCTCGTGGGTAATACTTCTTAGAAAGATTTGAGATCCTGTGTCTCTAATTCCCTAAACTGTCTTGTCCAGTACCTGTAATGTTTCCCCACATTCCTCAATCCAATCTGTATTCAGGGTTATTAACATACAGAGGTTGGGTTCCTGAGAGAATATGTTGCCCTCCTTCTTGCTGCTAGGTCTCATCTCCATAGCAACTGGCCAATCCCAAGGGCTCTTTTGTTGAGAATTCTAAAAGCCCCTCCCTAAACTGCGAACCCCAGGATTCCATAGAATCTTCTCAGGCAGCCAATCATATGAGGTTTTTGCCTCACACAACCAATCATATGAGGTTTTTGCTTCACACAGCCAATTGTATGAGGTCAGGTCTTCGCCTGGCGCAGACAAATGCGTAAAGTTTGACTCTTATATGTTAGATAAGCAGTGGTGGCATGTGAGTGTACAAAGGTGGAATATCTGGAGTTCATCTGTTATATCAGATAGGGATCCTTTCTACCTCCAGATCTTGCTGAACCCCAAGCCATATCTACCCCAACCATCCCAGTCAATGGCTAGACAAGTGTAAGGTATAATCCAACAACCTCTGGATTGCAATTAATTTCCTACCCCATATAAACATTGTTCCTTCACCTCCACTCATTCTTCAGGCTTAGTGTTGGGCTGTGAACACTGAACTTAAATTCAAAGTTGTATAAATACAGTAATTGGTAGTAGAAAATGAGGTCTTCTCAAATGTCTTGTGAATGTACTGCTTCGACCATTTTGAACGTGTGTGTGTGTGTGGAAGGGAGAGAGATATTTTGTCCTTTCCTCTGCCTCCTGGATTATTATGATGAGAAAATAAAACTGAAATTTATGATCAATTGGGTTCATGGCAAGGCTCTGTAGATAAGCTGGGATTGATGGCTGCAGGGCTGAGTTGCCTGCTCCAAGAGCTCCTTTCAACAACAGTAGGAAGGTACAGAAGAAAATTATTTCAGAATTGCAGGCCAGCTGCCTGTACTTTAATATAAATCTGCTTTGGCTGCAAAGGTATAGCTGCTTTGCTACAGTTAAGAGCATAAGAATATTTTGTTGCACTGAATCAAAAACCCATTTCATTCAGCATACTGTTTCCATCACTGACTGGTTGGTTGCTTCTCTGGGCACCTACAGTATGTATTTTATTAATTTTTATTTTTTAAAAAAATCATAAAAACACATACAAACCCACCAACAAAAAACAAAATGACAACAGATTACAAGCACAAGTAAGTATAACAAAAATATAAGCAGAAGAAAATACTAAATACTAAACTAAAAAGAGACACATTTAAAAAAATCTGTTCCATCTTTCCTAGCTCAGATTTTAGATACTAAATCCTACTGTTGATAATTTATATTCCCATTCTTGCAAAAGGCTTATTGGAGTTTCCCAGTCTTTCACAAAAGTCATCATTGTTTTTTCTTTTATCAATATTGTCAGTTTATTGGGTGCCCACAGTATGGAGAGGATGGTCTTTCCTCACTGGCTATTTCTTTAAAAAATGCCTTTTGTGGTATACTGCCTCCAGCTGTGGAAATTCAGATTAGCTACAATTACCATTAATTGCTGATAGGCTATCTTGGCTATTCTCCCTTAACTTGTCTAAGCTCCTTTTAAGACATCTAAGCCTCTTTCCCTTCCTTCTGTTTCACACCAGAGCTTGGATATGTGACATTTTTAGATTACAAATCCCAGAATCACATAGCCAGTTTGGACTACGGGTGGGAAGAATATTCAAAAAATTTGAAAAGTGTCAAAAAACATGTTTCCAAGGCACTGAAAAACCCTGATGAAGAAGAATCTTGGATTAATGACAATCTTCATAGCTTAGCACTTATTCACATGTAGTTGTTTTGTGCAAAAAAATATTATTTTCTGTGCAGAAAATTCTGTTGGCTGTGCAAAATGGCCACGTGGATTTTGTGAGTAATAAGTCTTGAACAGCAAATAGTCTTGGGAAACTGTGCAATTCTAGAAGGTTTTCTCTCACAGGAATGTTGCTAAAATCATTCATTGTTTCATTTGAGAAGAAAACTAGTGGCAAATAACATCCCTAGCCTGGACAAGTGGGTTGGTCAGGTTGGTTGACTGGCTGGCTGTTTCTTAAAAGAGTCCCAGTGCTCTAGCTTCTGTTTGTTTGTGCCATGTATACTTTTGAGTCTAGAGGTGAGCTAGAAAATCTCACTTCCTTGTCAGTTTCTGCCATTTACAATCAGTGAAGTTCAAAGTTTATCAAAGCCATTTCCAGTGGGTGGGAAGATTTGATATTTGTCAGGGGGGGTTCTGTTCCAAGCAGGGGTTCCACCCACTTAACATGGCACATTTAAACAGATTAGATGCCCTCAAGACTATTCCTGGTTTTCAAATCTTACTTCCTCCAGATTAGAAAAACCACTCCAACTAAGGCTGGCCCAAGACCTCTACAATTCTTAGAGTTCTAGAGGTATCATTTTAGTGATTTTGAGAAGAAAGGAAAGGAATGAAACGTTGTAGAAACATGCTGGGATATGTCCTGGAGAGCAGTTTCAAACTATTTTGACCCTTCCCCCAGCTCCCCACATTTCCCTCAGGCCCAACAGTCATGTGCCTAGGGCTGGGGAAAAGACCCGTGGGAGCAAGAGAGGAATAAATCAGAAAGATCTAAGTAGATGAATTGAGTAGACATGCAGTGACTTCAAATCAAGAATCATTTTTGGACTCTTATTTGGATTAATCAGGTTTTCTGAGAAAGGGAGCAGCAGGATGACAGAGGCCAAGGAACTTAATAACTAAGAAATATATCTTGTTGCCACCACTCTAGATATGAAGTATGTAGGGGAGGTCATGGTTTAGATTCCCTTTGGCCTCAGTCAGCCAGAAAGGGGTTATTCTCACAATTTCCTTTTCCCGTGTAGCCACCTAGCTGGGAAAAACTTACAGATAGCCCCTTCCCTTGACTTTCTAATAGTGCCACATTCTTGCTTCTCTTCCATTGCTTGCCAGTAGTCTTTTGTTTCAAGCAAGCTATTGCTGATGACGAAGATGCACTGCACCTCAGGAATGAGCCTCTAGATGTTCTTAGTTTGCATCCCCATCCATTCTTTACTCTTGCCTATGTGAGTTAGGGCTGCTGGGATTCTTACCCCTTCTCTACCTCAATGGAATTTGTCATCTGTAGAAGCAGAATGTTGCCTCTCTCTTGGCTATTGCCTCCTTTTATTCTCCAGCCTTTTGAGCCTGACCGAGGTGGAGTAGCTCCCTTCTCACGAACCAAATAATTGTAAACCAGCATCCCCTGTAATCTTATTTTATTTTCTTGGACATTATCTCTTTCTCCCCCTTTATTCACCCCCCCCAAAACCCTTTGAACTTGACGTGGGCTCTTATGTTGCTTACCACATCATTTAGTGGTGGTAATTGAATATAGAGTTAATTAGACAGTGATGGCATGCTAATGAAATCACCATTGATTGGTGAAAGGAACAACAAAATAGAAGTGAAAAAGAACAACCCTTTGATGAAGTTCAGCAGCAAGATGAGAATATTGGAATTCTCTACTTAGTCAAAATTGAGCAAGTGCGAAAGTGCATGAGTTATCCATCCTATTCCATCCTCTGACCCAAATTAGAAGTTTGGTGAATAAGTGGCAGAAGCAATCCAGGTGCAATCTGGAGGGATTAGGAAGGTGCAGTGGGACCTGTCCAATGAAGTAATGGCTTTTCTTTCTTTTTTAAAAAATCAAAATGTTTTGTATATAATTTTATGTTATGTGCCCTCAAGTCATTTCCAACTTATGGTACCCATCAGGCAAATTATCACAGGGTTTTTTTGGGGGGCTAAGAGTGTGTAATGCTCCCAAGGTCACTCAGTGGGTTTCCATGGCTTAGTGGGGAATTGAACTGTGGTTTCCAGGTTCATAGTACAACACTCAAACTACTACGCGTCAGTGGCTCATGGGGTTGATTGGGCAAGATTTGTTCAGAGGAGATATCCCATTGCCTTTCTTGAAGGCTTTGCCCAAGGTTCCCCAGTGATTTTTCATGGCTAAGTAGTGATTCAGACCCTGGTCTCCCATGGTTCTACTCTAGTACTCAGTCCACTACAATGAGGTGGCTTTCCCTTGGATTTAACATGGATGTGAAAAGCTCTCTGTCTCAGTTCTAGGGATGGAAAGAATATTCAAAATTATTCCAAAAATATATATGGTGTGTGTGTGTGTGAGAGAGAGTGTGTGTTGAGAAACCCTGATGAGAAGAATCCTAGACTTATGAGAATCTGCTGTTCAGAACCTCTTTTGTGCAAAATTAACATGGTTTATTAGCATAGAAAATAGCACTTGCTGCACAGGAAACAAGATTTTCTGTTCAGAAAATAATATTTCTCTACAGATTTTTTTTTCTGCACAAAGCTTCTATTTCCTGATCAGAAAATCCTGTTTTCTGTGGAAATTTTGCACAAGAGTGGCCCTGAATTGTGAAGAGGTTTTGAAAACAATGTGGTTTTTGGAGGTTTTCTCTCATCAAGAAGAAAATGTTTAAAATTATTCATTGCTTCCTTTGAGAAGACAATCAGTGAAGTGTTACATCCCTGCTCAGTTTTGTAGCCTTATTCTACATCCCTCCTATATTCATATCCCAATCTTTGTTTGTTCTTGGCTCAAGACTTTATTCTAAATCCAGTTGTTGGTACCAGTTTGAGAGCTTTCAAATCATATCGAACATAGGGCGACCCAAAGGTGAACCTACCATGGGATTTTCTTGGCAAGATGTGTTTTGCCTCTGAAACTAAGAGTGTGTGATTTGCCAGTGCATTTCTGTGACCAAGCAGAGGTTCAAATCCTGGTTTCCAGAGTCATCCAACACTCAAATTGCTACTCCACATTGGCTTTCATATATATTTACACATTTTCCATAAAGGACACATTGTTTTATTTTATGGTTTTCCCCACTGACTGAATTTGTTTGTACGTTTTTTTAAAAGTTCCATGTATTTTCAGCTGTTCGTATTTTTAAAACATATGCCCACTTGGGGTATATTCTGTTTCTCCAAATGACACTAAAAGCCTTGCTAATGAGTGAATTTGCAAGGCAAGGTGTGCTTTGTCTCACAACATGTCTCAGAAGGTGCAAAATGGGAAATTTTTGGCAAGTGTCTGACAGCCATTGAAATTCTTTCCCACCTCTAGATATAAGTAAATGTGAAGAGGGCTTCGAGCATTATATGATGCTGGATGTAGTAGTAGTAATTGTCGCATAGGCTGCAGTGGAGAGGCTATGCAACATTTTGAAAATTATAAAATAAAATAATGTAATAAATGCAATGCAATGAAATAGAAATGATGGATCCCACTGACAAAATCATTCAGGGTTGTTGTTGTTGATGGAGGGAGGTGCTGTTGTTTCAAATCTAGTGTTTTTGTTTTGTTTTTTGTTTTTGAGGAAAGCACAAACCCTCCTTCTATTTTTCTTCTAATACCTTATTATAGTAGGGTTAGCATCCCAAGAGCTTATTGCTAATGATACCACGGCCCACTCTCTGTACCAGTGACATCACCACTGTAAAGCTTTATATTCTAGATGGGATTTGCACTTGCAAAGCTTGTTGTAAAATTGGCTGTTACAATCCACTGCTGTTCTTCCTACAACAGCCCGAGAGAGGTAGGGGTGTGTGTGTGTGTGATATATAATCTTTGCCCGTTTGGTGTAAGCATTTTCCTAGGAAATTGCTCAGCTTTGACATACCCAACCATGGTGTAATATCTCTTTAAGAGATTGCACTACTTCCTCTCTTGGATGTAGCTTCCAAGGCTTACAGTTGGTCAATTGTGACTTCCCTGTAAGTAACACTCAAGCCATGGGAGATTAACATCTTTCCTCCAATGAAGGTGGAAGGGTAGTTGAGCCTGGCCAATAGACAGATATATTGACCTGTTATTATTTAAAGTTGTTTAACCAGGTTGAGATAAACGAAAGCTTTCAGCCCCTGAACTATCGCACAAATCACAATTAAGGTGGTGCATGTGTTTGGAGGACGGAAAATCAATAGCGCCAACTGTATGTTTTTAGTCTCTGTTTGGACTTCAGAAGAGAAGTAAATTCTCAGGCCGTCATCCCCAGCCCTTCCCCGTGCAAGGGGAAACTCATTCAGCTGCATGGCAGGAAGCTCTCGCTGACTCCTCTAATGTCTCTTTTTATGCGTTCTCTTTTTATGCATCTGATTCCATCAGCTAACTGAATCTCCATGGGCAGGTTATCCAAACCACTTGCACTTCATGTGTATGTACTGGGAGCCCAGCTTTTGTTTTTGCAGATGAAAATTGGGTCACTAATGCTCCTATTTTCACACTAATAATCACATCCTGATGGTGCCCCCTGCATAAGTTAATACCACCAAACCATTCCAAAGCCTCCCTCTTCAACGGTATGCTGAATTAATTTACTCTGAAATAAGCTGCCTTCCTCTGATATTAAAACAAACAAAGCATTTATTAAAGGTATACAAGGGAATTAAAACCATGCTGTTTAGTTTGCTAACCTACTGCACATGGGGTTTTTATGTGGCTCCAAATAGGTTCAAACAATTGAGAGAGGCAGTGCACAGTTTTCCAGTACCTTTAGCTTTTTTTTTTTTTTTATTTTGCATTGTTTTCGTAAGAGTAAGCCGGATGCATTTGGACACTGCCCTGCCCACAGTTTAGTTTTTGGCAGCTTCATTCAAGGGGCTGCTGAAAGTTAAGTGGCTTCTAACTTTTTAAACCAGAGATGATGCCACGTTTCCCTTAAGGTGAAATTCCAATGCAAATTGGAGGTGCAATCTTTGTTAAGATGAGCAACATTTTTCAACTCTTTATCTCAGACAGGTTTGCTTCTCACATCCCACTATACTTGTTAATTGTATATGGTTGCTGTCATCAAGTGTGCCACTCTTTGCTTTGCAGTTATTGCAGGTACAGGTGTGTGTGTCTTAGTTTCTGGTTAAGCCATTACAGTAAGAGTATTTTTAAGACACAGGTAACTTTGGATGCACACCTGGAATGAGCGTCTCCAAAGAGGATTACATCCTTATAAAAAATCATGGTGTTATGTTTCTGTACTGTTTGATGTGTTACAGACTTGATGTGCTACAGAATTCCTTTAATGCAATGAAGTTTGTGCCTTGCTTTGGTCAAGCCAGAAATATTCCTCCTTTTTTTAAAAAAACAGGGCCTGAAAGAAAGCTTTGTCCCCATCACTAGTGTCGAGTAGTATTAAGCTACAAGCTGGGAAGTGACTCTAGGGACTATCTTGCCTTCCTGGTAACCGGTGTGTGTGGAAATCTAATAGGCAGCTGGTTATTACCTGTGGCAAGCTAGAGACTCTGCTAGAAGACTAACAGGTAAATGGCAGCGAATTACACTCCGGCCTCCTCCTGTCCCCTGTTATTCCCACATCACCCTCTGATTAATGGCCTGACCGTTTGTGTTAGACAGCGGAAATGTCACATCCCATCTCCTTGATTGCTGCAACTGTGCGTGTCTCGTCCCACTGGAGCTGCTGCAACAGCCAGACCTGCTCAAGGGGAGAGCAGGTCCTTCCCTACAGCTAAGAAAGTCACTAGCATGAAATTGGGAATCACAGTGGGGATAGGAGCTGTAGTGAAAATGAGGGAGTGTTGTGAGTTGTGGAGTCCAGGCATACGATTTAACAATGATAGTAGGTACCCGGTAGCTTTATAATGACTGGGTTTGCAAAATATTATCAAAGGAGGTGAAGACAGTGCTTTAATTTCTTTTTAAAAAGAGAGGTCTGAAGTTTTAGATCTACACTAGAGTCCTACCAGGTTTCCTTAGAAGGAGGTCCCTCATTCCTTTGTTCTGCTTCACGTGTTCTCAAAGACATCAAGATCTTCAGGTTTCCCCTCCCCAATCAGGAACTCATTTTTAACTTCAATCTGGAATGCAATTTTTAATTACACATAGAATCCTCCAGTTTCTAACATTATGAGAGTGAAAGAAAAAGCAGATTTCATGTTATAATAAATGCTGAGTCTCAGGCTGAAGTTTTTAAAAAGGTAGAGTCATCTGTGCAGCATGGGGTTATGGTCTCGGTGTTGCAGTAGCACTCTTGGAAAACGGCTCCAATTCCTGCTTAGCCATGGAAATCCACTGGACAAATCACACTCTCTCATTCTTAGAATAAGACAATGGCAAACCTATTATGAAAACAATCTGCCAAGTAAACCCGATGATAGGGTTAACATATTGACTTGAGTTGACTTGAAGGCACATAACAAAAAGTGTAGTGGTGCCATCACTGCGTTTGTCCCTGCTACAAGTTGCTTTACATAGGGAGTGAGGAATATGAAGGGAACTGTGACCTTGCTCCAAGCACATAAACACAGCACCGTTACAGTTTACCAGGTTTACCAAAACCCTATCACCTTAGCACAAAAGCAGTAGGTTCTTGTGCTTTGGATGACCAACCTTCCCACCACATCAGTTAACCTAAGGAAAGCTTCCACATTTAATGGAGGCCCTGCAGAAGGGGGAGGATGGAAATAAGGAAGAGGGTAGAAGTATCTTGGGCCTAGAGATGAAGATGAGGGATTGGATATGCTTACCTCAATTTTGACCATGCACCTGACAACCAAATTTATGGGTTAAAAAGAACCCTTCTCTTGAGAGGAGGAATAGCATACTCTATGTACCCATGTCTAAAAAGTATAGTCCAAAAATTGACCCCCCAAAAAACTGGGCCAACTTATCCTTGGATCGAAGTAAGTATTGTACCTTAACTATTAAACAAACAAAGAACCATTCCCTTCTATGAGTAGAATAGTAAAAGGCGAGAGCTTAGGCTGTCCTGGGAGAACCTAAAAGAAACACTGGCTCCCTCTACTCTCTCTGGTATGATGCCGCTTTTGGCCTTTTTTTAAAGCCTGGATGGGAAAGTTGTGTTTCCCCTCAAAGGAGTGCCAAGACAGTAGAGGGGTTTGGTGCTTCTTTTAGGTTCTCTCAGAATGGACTAAACTCTTACCTTGCACCACTCAGAGAAGGGATGGTTCACTTTTTAGATAAGTGTTAACTCTGTGTGTGCGTGCGTGTGTGTATATTAAGGGTGACAAAATGGCAGTGGTAGTGGGCAGGGGTGACTGGCTCCCTTAAGTAAAGCTACCACTTTCCCCTCTTGACTTATCCTTGCGTCATATCAAAATCCATATTTTTGGCCTCCAAACCTGCCCTCAACTTATATGAGATCAACTTATATACGAGTAGATACAGTGCTTTAGAATGCTGTGGAGATGGAGGGGCAAAAGACCAAAATGTTGTATATGGCAAAACATGACCTGGATCTTGCAACAGACAGCATGTACAGCAACAAATACCACAATTTCCTGACAGTGTTTGCTTCATCTGTGTGGTCATAATCACTACCAAACTGGCCAGCTTTAAAGGGAGGTTAGACAAAGTTTATGAATGATAATCCTAGCAGGGATTACCAGTCATGATGGCTATAAATTACCTCCAGTATCAAACATTGACTAATGCTGGAGAATAGAAGGAAAGGGTGACAGTTTGGCACATGATTGGCTATTATGAGAGACATGGTGCTCTTTGGATCCTCTTTGGATCCTGTAGATATCACCCCGACCTGCAAACGTATACCTTGTCCCACACTGTTCTCCTTCACTCACTCTCTAAAATCATAAGAGCACACAATATTGATAACTGCATTTCTGGAGTGGTCCTTCTTATGTTGCAGTGAAATCTATGGAGGGCTCTGATCCTTCCATTCAAAACCATTGCTCTATGATGCATTATTTCCCATGTTTTCCCCCAAAAGAAGCAGAAAGATACAGTAGTCTCTGTGTATGTGCTGCACAAGAAACTGGGCATTTTTAAAAATTAAATAGCATAGAATTCCTAATGCGTTGATTTGACTTTGGGAAACAGGGCCCAGAAAACTCAAAATAAGACAAAAAATTCAGAGGCACATCCCTGTTTATTCCACTACAGGTGAAATGCAGTAGGGGAGACCCAGAGGATTGCCTGTGCTAAAACAAAACATGAAGAGTAGCTGACATTCTATACCAGTTTCCACCTCCTACCTTTATATAGTATCTTAAGCTATTAATGTCCATTTGCAAACTGAGTGATGAGTTACATCTTCCTAACCTCTAAGAGTGCCAATGTATTAAAAGCAGAAACCATTGGAAATGTGGTTTGTGGAAGGAAACATCCTAAATAGGAATGGCCTCTACTTTTAAGGCCAAAGGCATCTCTGAGTCTCTTTGTGCAACCCTTTTTAATGTGAGTCTGTCTGCAGGGATGATAAATGTCTCAAATCAGCATTCAGCTGTCTTGCTGTATTCACATTCAGAGAAAAAAAGACTGCATTGTCTGTCTTGATTACTGAGAAACTTCACAATGTCTTGCCTCCCTTCAACTTAAACAGCTACCTTATCGTAATTGGCCCTTATCTTGTTCCCTACTTGAAGAAGGTAGCAAGGACAGAGGGGTATGGGAATGACTCCCCTGCAATTTCTGTTTCCTGGCAACTCCCAGTCTAGTTCCTATTATCTCTCCTTTGCCATTAGCCTTTTTCAGAACATTTCCATATGAGAGGACAAAATCACTATTATTATTATCATTATTGGTGGGGAGGGGGAATAGAACTTTGTTCTTCAAGAGCAAGGATAGAGAGACGATTGGCACTCCAGATGTTGAGCTACAAACCTCATCAGCCTTGTTCCAGTTGTGAATGATGGATATTGGAGTCCCTCAGCATCTGGAAGGTCACAGATCCCCAACCCCTGCCCAAGGAGCATACAGTCTAAAATGCAAAGGAAGCATGGCTTACAGGGGTGAACGTGAGCAAATTCCTTTTGGGCCTCCCCACTGCAGCTGTTTACTCTATGTTCTGGTTATCTGCAAACAAGAAGGCAAAGGAGAAGCATTTGTAATGCAAATGAGCATTCTGATGCCAGGATTTTGTTTGCGGTATGAACACACTCAAAGCAGGAGACAATTCAAATTTCAGAACATGGAACCTAGTTTTCCTGAAATCCTCGAGGTGGGGAATGTTTTGTGGCATCCTCAAATACAGCTTTCTCCAGTTTCTCTAGAACAACTGCATCATCCATCCATCCATCCATCCATCCATCCATCCATCCATCCATCCATCCCTTTATTTATATTCCACCTTTCTTCTAAGCCACGACTCAAGGCAGGTACATTCTCTCTAATGTAGTCATGACATTGAACTTGAGGATTTAGAAGATGCACCTGAAAAAGTGCTGTGATTTTGATGATGATGATGATGATGATGATGATGATGATGATGGTAAAACAAGATCAATTGAGTGAAGAAGGAACTTACCTCCTCTTATTGAGTGTACTTTGGTTACCAGATTTGCAGCACAATTTTTGGCATGTCTTCATGGAGTTTAATACTATTTATTCCCAGACAAGGGTGCATAAAATCCAGAAAGAATGATCTCGAAAACTTCCTAAGGAAGGATGGGATTATCTTGCAGATATGGGTCTTGCTTTATGTTATCTTCCTTCCTGTCTCTTGCCATATCATTTAAACTGAAGTGAAAGACCAATTGTCCGCAACTAAGAACGAATGCTGAGCTGTAATTGTTGCAGGTTTTGCAGCATCTAAATAATTTCTCCTAATGGTCAAATTAGATAAGGCTAGAGGGAAAGAGTCCTTTTTGATCTCCTTTAATTCCTTCCTCACCCATGAGAACCTGCTTTTTCTTTGATATCTCGCTCGATAAAGACAAAGACATCTTTAATGCTATTATGTCTCGTGAAAAGTGTTTCTGTTGTTTTTACAAGGACAATATTTGAGGAAAAGTGCATACACACAGTCTGTTGGCTTTTCTGGACAAGATACATTTTCTTTATCAGCCCACTTTAACTGGTGTATTATAGACTAGCTAAATTGAGCTTCCCCTGCTGAATGTTGAAGGAGAGATAAGAGGAAAGATTTCATTATGCTGACGTGTTTCTGGAGAAATGTACAAGTTGAGTTTTAAAGGGAGACAGGTGGATGGATTGATAGACAATGGTTGGATCCGTTGGCACAGTAGATGGAAGGATATGTCAGTGCAGCTGGCTGTGTATGGAAGGGCAGATTGATAGATGGACATATTGCCAGGAGTAGGGGGGGGGGCAGCAGGCGAGAAATGGGAATGCAGAAGTATAGCATGCTTTTATATCTATATGTGCCTGGCTGGTGTGGAATGTAATAGGGATAAATGGAAATAAGGAGTTCTACACAGGAAACTGATTCAGAGAAGGACAGATTGACAAAACAAGGCTGCGAAAAATGCTTTGGGCCTTCCCTCTGTGACTATAGATTGGGGGGCTCTCCATCAGTGGGGTGTGTCCCCCCTGGGGAGAGCATACCAAGATTTTAGGGGAAATAGGTCACACATTTCATATTAGATCTCATTTGGATAAAAAGGAAAAATGATGATACATGTTGGCTTCTAAACATGTAGCTTATTGCGTCATTCTAACATGCAAAGTAGTGCAGCCACGATCCATCCTTTCTCTATCTCAGGTGCATGCTGCACTGCAGGGGTGTGGCCGTGAGCGAGGAGCAAAATGAGGGGGTTGCACTTCCCAGGAAGAATTCTGTCCTCCCAGTGAATGTTTTCATCCGTCTCCAAATTTCTAGCATTGCAGTAACACAAAACTTCAGTTGAATATTTAGAAATATAATTTAGGCCTCCAAAAGAGAAAGGGCAGGCAAAAACTACAGAGGGAATAAGAAAATAGCAAATTTAAGCATCTTAGGTGTGAATACGGATCTCTCCCCTCTGCACTGAATAGAAATGTTATTGGGGAGGCATATTTGCTGGCTTTCTGGGCAAACGTGTCATGGTACCTAGGACAATGATAAAGATTGGAGGGGGGGTGAATATATAGATCCATGCTTCTCTCACCTCTTCCTCTTTTGCATTGAATTGCTGACCCACTTTCCTGTCCCTGATACAATGTCACTTCAGGGCCAGGTAGGATTTTCCCCCCTTTCCCATAGATCTTTTTTTTTACCCACCCTACACTGTTGACTGAGGACTGTGACAATTGGCTTAGGACAGTGTCTTAACTAACCAGTCACCTAGCAGGTAGTGGTGGTGGGGGGAAAGAAGTAGGATTTTGGAGGGTTCTGGAATTTCCTCTTGAGGTCATGTGGTTAGAAGGGATGGGAAGAAGACTTTCCTTGGGGCTGGCTTATGGGCTGAGTCTTCATGTTATGTGACTTAGGAGAGGTCTTCTTGGTTTGGCCTTCCAGTAGAGGGCTGGCTAGGGAGCAACCTCAGGGCTCAGGTGTTCCACCTAGAAGAAGCCATGGAGGAGGTTTGGGTGAGACCACCTGTCTCAGCTCCTCCCACACTAGATGGCCCCCCTGCCTTTTGCAGCTCTTAAGAGTTAAACAACAAATAGGTTAGAATTTAAATAAGATGGTCCATTTACAATCCAAATTCTGTGTCTGGTCTCACTGTCTCTCTGGTTGGTCAGCAATGGCTTTCAGCATCCCACTGTCTAGAATGCTAGAAACCTGGAGACTGAAAGAAAATTTCATAGGAAGCAGAATTCTTATTTGTGGGAGGAGATGTCTTCATTTGCCCTTAATAGCTCCACTCCTTTGCACTGTTGTGTGGATGGCACCCCTTTGAAACTCCCTTAAAATTTTTCCTATCAAATTTGTGACTCTCGCACTGCCAAAAGCTAATCTTTCTCTCTTATTCTTTTTCCTTTTGAAAAATGGACAGATTTTTAATTGTTTTGAGTTGCAGTGTTTCAAATTCCAAAGAGAATAATTAGGAAAAACAGATTAGAAGAGGAGCAAGAGATTTTTGTGATTTTATGGTTTCTGATTTTTACTCTCATGTTTATCAAAAGCAGGCATGTGGTCAAAAAAATGTTTGAAAAACTGAGGATGTGTTGCAGTGTTTTGAGTGTTGAACTGCATATCTGGAGGCTAGGGTTCAATTCTCTGCTTGGTCATGGAAACCAACTAGGTGGCCTCAGCCCTAGAAAATGCTGATAGGTTCACCTTAGAGTTGCTGTAAGACATGTAACGACAGCAGATTGGCCAGGGTAGTAGGAAATTAAGCCAAATTAAGGCAGGCATAAGTGAACAGAGGGAAGAGATCCTAAGAATTGATTCCTTCCTATTTTTGGGATTGATATATGCACCCATTCTTCATCTATGCATATCTTTAGTTCTGCCTCTGGTTTTGTTTATCTCTGTGGATTGTTTAATATACTGTGAGTCACAGAGGGCTTCAGGTGCTGCTGCTTTGTTGGAAGACAGGGACAACAAAGGTGAGCAAATATACTAAGGAAATATACCAATATACCAAAGAAAGATAAAAATAGATGAAGAAAAAGGGCAGGAACTATCTAGACTCCCTTCTCTCACTGATCACTTTATATAAGTGCAGATGCCGCTTTGCTTCCAACAAATTCAGGCCTCTACATTTGTGGCATGGGAGAGGTAGAGGATATCTCACACTATTCGCTTTATTGACAGTGATAGCAAAACCCCAGGAAAAGATTCTTGGGACAGATTTTGGCTTCCTTACAGAATGAGAACTATTACAGTTAAAATACACTGGCTATTCTCAGGCTGTGACCCGTGAGTCACACGTTAAACAGGCTTATTTGATAAGGCTGCTGAAAACATTTGTGACATTTTTATGAGAGATCATTATTTTGACTTTTTGGATGTGCATGCATCTATGTATTCTTTTACGGGATCTGTAATGGCATTTAGTCAAATGCTATGAATGAATGGCTGTTTGATTACAGCCATAAAATGATGGATAAATGAAGGCAGGGTGCTTCTGAGGTAGGGATTGTCTATATCAGGAGTGGGCAATGTTTGTATCCTTCTGGATGTTATTGGACTTTAACTCCCATAATCCTTACCCAGGGATGAGGGCTGATGGGACTTGCATTGCAAGAAAAAACAACAACTGGAGAGTCGCCACAGTATTCTCTATCTCTGATCTGTAACTGTAAAGCTGCTTTGGGCATAAGCAACTGGTAGACCAAGATGTGATTCTCTGCATGCTTGAGGTTTCACAGTGGACTCGCAACAAAGGCTTTAATTCCAAAGACATTCCTACTGCTTCCATTACATACCTGTGCAATCTGAAGGCCTTCCATAACCCATGTAATGTGAATAAGCATATAAGGCTCTGCTGTGTGCACAGGACTTGCCCCATCATTTGGCAGAGTGAGGCAACTGCCTCAGGCAGCAGATGATGGACAACAGGTGAAAGATGCTGAAGGAGAGAGTTATATAGACTAGGGGGTTTGACCCACATGCTCTAAAACTAGCCTGCTGTTCTCACATGCAGTATAAGGTATTAGCCCATCACACCAGTGTTGACTCAGCTCTTGGTCTTTTCAGTATCCATAACTGAAATGGGAGATGGATGCTGTCTTACCATTTGCCTAAGGAATAAAATGTATTTGGAGAGTCCTATCTATGCTTGCTATGTACAATGGAAATGAGAAAACTGAACTGATACATATCCACTTGTGTTTCCTTCCTTCCTTCCTTCCTTCCTTCCTTCCTTCCTTCCTTCCTTCCTTCCTTTTTTTAAAGGGTACTTGACAGTGCCTATGTACTTTTTGTATGTAATTTCCTGCATATTCACATCTTACAAGTGTGTATATTTCCGAATAGCTGACTTTTTGCATGCAGTTTTCTTTGGTGTTTGTTTTTTTGTATGCAAGTTTTATGCATTAATTTGTGTACACATTGTTTAAAATGAAGAACTGTGTTGTTAACTTTGCAGAAACATTAAACCCAAACAGTGGTTGCATTTTGGTTTGCCCATTCATCATTCAAGAAGAGAGTGTTAGTTTGGTGCATATTAAAAAGTGAACCAAATGAATCTTGCCCTCGACTTGCACCATGGTTTGTCTAAGGGCCAGCGGCTGTTTGTTCACACATGTTTAAATTGGTTCTTTTGCAATGGCTACTGATTTGCACAATCTCTACTGAGAGACCTGCCCTCACAGTCTGTGCTGTTCACACACAAAAATATCCCCACTTTTTGCTCTGATACAGTTGCTACCGCTAGCCTGATTGGTCTCTAAGCCACTGTGTCAAACCGTTCTTAAATGTCTTTAATGCAAGCTGCATTGATGGATCCCCTGGACCTTTTTTAAAATAAATATTTTTAAAATAAATATAACTACTGTGGAAGATGAGCTGCTGACCAAAAGGGGTAGATGCCGAGGAGTATAGAGCCAGTGAAAGAATTGTGCTTCAGATAAAATGTCCCCAGAAGTACAAATTTCTTCAAACTTTATTGATACACTGCACAATCACAACCATCTCTTATTCTTTCTGAATTAGAAAAGGTTACAACTACAATGTAACATGCACAAAATTTCAGGTAGTATATTCACCCTTTTAATACGATTATTGACAGGAAAAAAAAAAGACTCACCCTTGTTTGCTTTAAGAGATAAAAAATAAAATTTAGAAAGTATCTCTAGAAGGCTGACAGAATAAAAGAAAAAAATGCTTTGCAAAACTTCTGTTTGATAATAACTTCTCTCTCATTAAAGCATTTGAACACTCAAAATTTATTTACTATTTTGTTTTTCGTTTCTTTTTAAAGGATAAATTGTGTGAAAACAATGTGCACGCCCATAGCTTTGACACAGCTAGAAGAATTGCACCATTGATAAGTCACAGAAGAACTTGTTAAGTCTACCAAAGATAAGGACTCTGAAATGGACAGGTAACGGATTCATACACCCAACATGTTTCCTCACAATTGCACTTATACATTGCACAAGTAACTTGAATGATTTTTTTTTTAATGCTCCCCAGTAGCTGGAAATACAAGAAGTTATTCTTCTATCTTGTTTCTTTTTTTTGTTTGCTTGCTTAAGTGACAGAATTAAGTGATGTGTCCTATTGACCACCGGCTAGGGAGAGTCTCCATCTTGAAGCCCTATATAGTAGGAAGTGATAGCAGATGCAATCCCCTTGAATTAATACAGATGCTCAGGCATAGATGTTACTTTGTTTGGAGACCTCCTAGATGGGTTGTCTCTTTAATTGGCTTGGCCTTGAATTTAGTGTTTTATCTACTCTTCCTAAATGATGTCAAACAAAACTTGAATCTCTCTTCCTTCCACTGTCTATCCTAGGCACAGAGACTTCAATGCATGTGTAGGGATTCCCTGTTCATTTTGGTTGAGGGAGCCAACCCACAAGAATATTTGAGTACACAGAAGGAGTGCTTATGAACTCGACAGGGAGACCCATACAATACATACAATTTCTGGGTGAGGATGAAGGTGTACTCACTAAATAATATGACCAAGCTTTTAATCATTATACTTTGGTCCAATTTGCCTGCAGTGGCTCTAAGGTGCTCAAAGAGCTCCATATTAGCTTGCCCAGAACATCATGTGTACATGTTCCATGAAACTTCATAGTGCAGATTTACTGATTTACACAGATCACACAACTGCATGTTTCTTTTATTTTTCTCACATACTTTAAAAACTGCAGCTAGCATTTAGTCTTTAATGCCTGGAGAACGGACTTTTTGACTGATTTTTTTTAATAGACTTGGTACAAGATGCTTGTCATTGTAGCAACTGCCAACAACTATGTGAAGAACCGCTTTCTTTGGGGGAAATGCACGTAGGTTTTCCCTTTGTTCCTCAAATCTAGCAGTGTTGAAGACCCTAAGTTGTCAACGGTAGTAAGGCAAATGGAAAGTATTTTCTTTTTCAAAAAAAAAAAATGGTTGAAAAATATGTTTCTTGAGGGTTGGGAAACCCTGTTGAGGAAAATCCTGGTCTGATGATAATATTCACAGTTCAGGATTTATTCTGCACAAAATTCACAAGGATCTGTTTTGTGTGTGTGTGTGTGTGTGCAACAGAGAACAGCATTCTCTCTGCACAAAACAATATTTCTGTGTAGCAATATTATAGTCAGTCTGCTATATTATAGTCTGTTTTCTGCACAAAAATTGCATATTGAACTGCAAATAGTCTTCAAAATCTGTAGAGCTTTGGAAAACTTATTTGCTGAGGGAAGAAAATTGCTAAAAAGTTTCTCATTGCTTCCCTTCGAAAGAAAATTCATCACATTTCTACTCAGCAAGAAATCCACTTCAATTTTTTGAGAATAGATTTTCTCAGACGAGAGGCCATGAATCTTATGTAGGCATTTACAACTTTTCTGTATCATGTTGCCTGTCTTAATGTGGATCGACAGGTCTTTAAGAATGTCAGTCACAGATATTCCACGTAACATTGATACCGCTAATTAATAAGGGCCTGTAACCAATCACACATTGTGGAGAATATGGTTATTGTCTGTTTGTATTATTTCTGCATTTACAAATAAGAAAGGCACCTGCATGAATCACGTGTTCGACTCTCCTCTCCTTCTGTGTAGCCAAGAGGGGGAACAATCAAAGATGCCTGGCTTATATAACACAACACACCCAAATAAGACTCATGATTTAAAATATGTCTACTTTGTAGGGACACAAATCTTCACTTATTTTGTTTTTGCGTGCAAAAAGGAAAAAAAAATCAAATGTTTCCTTTCTACTGAGTAAAATTTTGAAAAATTCCTCACTATTTTGATGACCTTCCTCCCATTGTGGAACTTTTTTTCCAGAAAAAAAATGCAGAAAGGCATTGATGTATGCACAAAGAAAAACTGTGGCATAGAAAATGGTGTCTTTTTCTGGAAAATACTGTTTTTTCTTAGCAGAAGTGAATTTTTCACAAATAAGGTCCTGAAATGCAAATGGAGGTTGGCCAGGTTTCGGTGGAATATCTCAATGGTTGAGATGAGGATGGGAAAATTTATGAGTATTCTTTACATCCCTGCGACTTTGTTATATAAGCCAGCTTCAAAATTCATGTTCTTTGAGGCTAGTATGTTTAGTAATTGTTTAGAGTTTATTCTAAAACACAGTTTTGGTTTCACACATTACGGCAGTTCAGCAATTGGAGAAAGCACAACTTAATCCTTGCTTAATCCTCCTTCAAGGCAGAGGAAACTTTGAATCTTAGTCTTTCCTTGTTCTTGTTTCTTCTTGAGCACATAGCATCAAACATGGGTTTAGCATTATGTGTGAATCCTCCCTATCAATTCTCATGTGGATTAAAAGATTATCTGTATCAGATTCAGCTCTAAAGTTGGTTTATTTTCAGAATTTGCCATGTATGTTTATAAGCAAAAAGAAACCAGCCCTGATGTTTTTTTCTTAGCAAGTAAACATCCAAGTTTTTTTTTTAATGCTACATTTTTTTGGGAGGGATCTAGCTGTAAAAATATTGTTATGCTTTCTCTTCATCATTTGCTTTGACAGATAATACTGCGATAGTACACCTACAGCTATGTCATGGGTCTGCATGTGTTAATGCATACACGCACACACGCACACACGCACATGCACACGCACACAGAGTTTTTACTTCCTTCTTAAATGAGAGGTGTTTGTTGTTTCTTTTACTTTTTTTTCTTTCTTATTTCTGTTGTGTACAAATCTTTTCTGATTTGTAGAAGGAAAAAAACCTACTTTTTTTTCCCCAAACAAATTTTCAGGGGCATAAAATTCCCAGGAACAATTTGCAGCATCTCTTTCCCTACACACATGAAGGTTAAACTGTCTTTTAACCTCCTGTATGCTATTTGTGTCAATGTCTGACCATCTTCATTTGAGTTGGAATCCAGAGAGAGAGAGAAATGCGTTTGCAAAGGAAACAAACATTCCAGTCAACGTAGGTTTGCTTTCCCATTACAAATCAATTGGAGAACGGTCATTCCTGTGTGCCAGAGCACATGACTTACATCCAGCAAGTACCCATTTTGAATCCTGCCATCTCCAAGGAATCTCTGAAACCTTGAAGAGCCACTGCCAGTCAATGTGGACCATACTGAGTTAGATGAATGAATGATATGGCTTGTCACAAGGTAAATTCCTGTTTCACAGAGGGAAAAAAGCGCCTTGTATGTGAAACATAACCAAGACCTTAACTTTAAAGGCCTTGCTCCAGAAAACAAAAAAATAATCAACATAATGGCTGACTCCCATTAATTTCAATAAGATTGATGCAACTGACATTTTTGGCTGGGATCAATGGCTGCAATCTTGTGTCCAGTTTGCTTGCACATAGTTTCACTGAAGTCAGTGGGCTTTAGGTTGTGTAATTATACTTAGGTCCATTCATAACCGAATGGTGTAATGCACCAATTGGTATTGCTACACAATCTTCATTCATTTCAATGGAGCCAGAGTGGGAGCTTGTTGAAGCACTCACAGAAATGAATGGAGGGAGGCTCATGTTTGCTGTGTTGCTTCCAAACATAGCAAAGCTTCACATCAGAGGGGCAGTGTATAGTTTTCTCACCATCAAAATGCACAACATTTCTCATAAAATGCATGTCACCCAAATGCATCTGGAAAATATTTGCAAACACCACACATTAGGCACTTAACGTTAACCACTATCAAGAAAACTTAGTACATGGTGTGTAACCAGCACTTCAGTGCACATTATTCTGGAAAGAATTTCCCCCCTTCTTCAGAGAAACCTCCAAAAGAACTTCTTCGTGCTTTTATATTTTCTTTATTACTGTTTTTTTTAAAGCTAGGGGTTCTTCTCTTTCCTTCCACTTCATATAGCCCTTCTCCACAGGGCTTGCTTGTTCAGCTTCTAAGACTAGGTTCCAGGGCCTAGGCATGCAGAAACAATCTAATGCTTGTGGAATAAAATTCCTTAGATTTAGCTTTCTAGAGCTGACTGTTCAGTGACATGTTAATCCTTGTCAGAGTCTTCCATTATGATTTTGAACATCTTAAATCCTTTCTTTTTCCAGTTTGTTCTTGTACAAATGCTTATTTTACATTCAAACTCCTTTTTGACTAAACTGATTTTTGAATTAAAGTAACCATAGTAGCAATCTTGTGAACAATTCACCCTTGAATTTTATCCAATGAATTTTATCCGATGACTTCCAGTTCAAACCTAAAGACAGATCAAATCTGGTGATGGTCTACAACAACTAGGAGCAAAGTTGAAATATGTATATCTGTACTTTATATCTCATTAGAACATCTTCAAAAAAAGCCAATAACCTCTGGTTGCAACCCAGACAAACCAGAGACCAAATGCATCTCTTCTGTATTCTTCAAGGTCAAAAAGTGAAGCCGAAACCTAGAGGCATTTAGTTGGGAGCTGCTAGATAGAGTGTAATACCAGTTTGGGCTTGATCCAGCTAAGCAATTCCTAAAGGAACTTAAAGCTCTTTTGCATTACAGCACATTGCTGTAAATTTCTTGTAGAGACTGAATTGATGTCCAAATGGCTTCATGATGTTGATCTCTTCATGGTGGAAACAACAAGAAGTCTCTTTTCACCTTAAAGATTAACAAATTCATTGTGACATAAGGTTTTATTGACTACAGTCCATTTTGTTTGTTTGAGACACTTTGAATTAAGGTTTTCCCTCCCCTTTGGTGAACTCTGTTGCCTGTTGTCCCAGTGTGGAAAAGAAAGCGAAGGGTAATATTGGTAGGACAATAAAACATTTTTGGAAACCGTGCTCCCCAGTCTTCCTCTCGCTCTCTCTTTTACCCTTGTTTTCTTTTGTCCCCCCGCCCCGAAAGGGTTTTAACAACTTCTTTTCTTAATATCTGAAGGGAAGAGTGCCATTTGAGGCTGAAAATTAAGTTATGGGAAGCAAAGTCTGTACATTCAACAATAATGTAGTTGTGGTGGATTTGCTTTCATCATTCCTCTAAAAAACAAAACCCTGACCATTCCAACTTTTTTTTTCCAATATGAATATACCACCCAAATGTTTAGTCTTGTATAAGTAAATATCAGACTCTGTAATCATCCATGTTTTACATGTGTGGATAATCTAAACACTTGAATAGCACAACATTTTAATCATCCACATAGACCCTTTGGGAATTGGCACCAGTCACTTGCCAGCCACAATGTCATTTTAGTGTTCCCAGGACATAGCTGATAGCAGCTCAGCACAGTGGGCATGATACTTCCTTACTGCTTTTCAGGGTACTGCTGGGCCTGTCAGTCTTGGTTGTACAGGACAGTCTTCGGACCATCCCCCTATGAAGAACGTTTCCAAAGAGGAGGAAAAAGAGGTATTAGGAGCCTTTATTTATCCATCTTGGTCCCACCAAGGAGACAGCCTCTACATATAACAGAAAAAATGGCATAAATCAGATGCAGAGCTAATAGTTTTTTCCCACATGACTGATCTTGACAAGAGCACATGAAATTGTTCTAGTGATTCCGTCTGTCCAACTTGTCCTGGGACATGATGTGGAGACACACTAGGTACAGATCTGTTAAATTTAGGAGTGCCCCTGTTCATAACTCTCCTAGTCATGGCCCACAACACTGGTATCTTCTTAGAAAACTGATCTCTTCATTGTAGGGACCAGAATTAATCCCTTGCAATCACTTCCTATTGTTTGTGGATAAAAGCAGCAGCTCTTCCTGGTAGCTTGCATCTTGCATCCTTCGGAGAAGAGGCAGGCAGTGCCAGAACTTTCAGCAAACTGAGTCCTGAAACTGAAATAAAATGTATACAGCTTGATGCCATTGCTCTGCTTTAGAGAACAGTGACCTGAAAGTTTCCTCCATCATTTTGTAGGGTTTGAATAAAATCCACCAAGAGACAAGAAAACACATGAATCTTTTTTTTACTTTCTCCATTTCCATCTGGCTCCCACACTTACTTCTGATCCAATATTTGGAAATTAAGTTGGCATTCAAATCTGCTCCACTCCAGAAATGTCTCTATCCCCAAACACAAGATAAATGTGTCAAACTCACTACCTCCATCAGCTTCTGAGTGGATGGACTTCTAAGACTACAAAGGGTCAGGTTGGGTGGGGAGGTGAAAGCAAGTCAGTCTTCAGCTTTAGGAAGCTCAGTAACATTGTTCTCCTTGGATGTGCTGGAGTGAAAGGAGGTGTTTTCTCTCTGAATGTCTATGTGAAACAGAACTCTGGGGCAATGAAATAGATGGTAGAATACTTCCAAATAAAAGAAAACATTTTATGTGAATCATTTTTAACACAATGCTTAGAACTAGGTCTTTGTTTAGAGATGATATGAGCCCAGGCTTCTCAGGGCAAAAATATGAGAGGCCAGAAACCTAACCATTTCAACAGACGGATTTATTTCAGAATGGTACTGAATATGGTGTCTTTGTCTTTGCCCTCACTCAATTTTCAGTTTATATTTTTATTTATCTGTGTCATGAGTTCTCACTAGTTGCTACGTAAGTGCCTCTCCTTCCTTCATTCTGCAGCAAAGGAGACTGAAAACCTGACGTGGAACTTTGAAATAATAATGGATTGAATAATGAGAAATTAAAAAGTTGCCTAGATGGAGGTGGGACTCAATAGAGGTGATTATGCTGATGGATAGGTGAATGAACGGATGAGAAATGGCAGGAGAGAGATCTGATTTGGAGAAAAAAGCCTTTTGCCTGATAATTACATTGATATATTGATAAATATGCTTAATAATTGATGGAAAAAGCAGACAGTGGAATGGGTAGAATGGTGGCATGATTATTCTGAAAAATGAGAGACGCACAACCAGCAGCTGCAGTAGAAGTAGCAGATGGGTATCCTGGTCTTTCTTCCTCCCCTCTCAGCATTTGGCAAACTCACAGTCTTTGTCTAAAAGTGTGACCTGGTCCAATATTGCTCCTTAGCCTTCACACTTCTGGATCTAACACATATGCTGGGGAGAGGCCAGAGGACTGTGCCGATACCAGGCTACAAGTTTATTAAGACAACCATCCAGGCAGAAGCAAGGTGATACCAGAGCATAACTGGACACGTGGAGAAACATGAACAGATATGTACAGGGTTACAAGTAGAAAGAACAATCCTTTTGTTCAAGAGACACCAGAGATTGGGGGACACCTCTTTTTTTGACTTGCTTTTGAATTCTTGTTGTGCGTTGTCTCCTGGACTAAGATGCCACCTCCTCCTCCTGGGGCATGTTGGTGGGCTCATTCCAGAAAATCTTGACAGTAGAAATGAGAGGCTGACATTTATAAATAGGGTATTTTTGAGGTACGGGGTCGAGGAAGGAAAATAAAACTGATTCTGCTTTGGGAAATGTTCGTGATTGACCAGTCCCTAATGGGAAGTCGACTTGGAACCCAGTTGCCCTCCCCCTCCCCTTGCCCTCCCGGCAGTAGATTCAAGCTGCAGACTGTTTCTTTGTTTGCTTGTTTGCCCCCTCCCCTCCCCAGCAGTATGGATGGTTAAAAGTCTGTGGTGTGGGAGAAGCCAGGCGTCATCTGCAAGGACCCTCACTTTTCTTATCAAAACTTGAGGAGGAAATAAACAAAGAGAGTGCCTGATAGCCAGAGGCAAGCCATTGCTCTGGAAGCTGCACTGTTGCCATCGTGTACTGCTCCTGGGCCTGGATGAAACAATAACAAAAAGAGGAAAATAGGGAAGATAGTAGTTGTTACTATTGTTATCACCATCACCGCCACCACCATTCTACAGCTACTGGCCAGAATCCAGTGTCAGCTTATACTTAACTACATACTTCACTATGCAACTTCTCCTGGCCCAACCCCTCCGGACCTGATGGAAATACTATTCAACCATGTTCTGAACATCCTCACCTCCACGCAGTTGATGCTCAATATCGTAGATGGGGATGAGTTACGGTTGTAGCAATAGTGACAAAAATTGTTACTAAGTAGTGGTTGTGAATACAAAACAGTTACCTAATCATATCTGTTTTGTATTCATGATCTTCACAATTCTGTGTGGGCAGAAGGAGGGCCATTCTCCCAATGATCAGAACACAGTTGAATAATGTTTCTGTCAGATCTGGAGGTGCTGGGCTAAGAGAAATTGCACAGTTAAGTATAAGCTGACACAGGACACTGGCCAAAACTTCTAGTACTACTACAACTGCTAATATTACTAGGATTATTAATAAACCAATTAGTCTTTTTGTAAAAGGAACATTAAGGAAGAAAACTTAAAGCAACTTTTCAGTGTTTAGTAAAAACATAGGATAGACTGTCAGCCCTGAGAAGAGACGTCTTAGGCAATGTGTCCACAGATGTCTTGCTCTCCAATTTGGTTCAAAATCTTACCAGGGCCACTACTGCCTACATGTTTTCCTTCATTAAGCCCAATCTACCTGACCACCCTGAAGAAGACTGCAAGATAAATGGCAACTGCTGCTTCATATCCTCACTCTTGTCATGGTTTGCTGCTGAGAGAGGTGGCAAGAATGAACGGTAGAAACAGGAGGCTCTCGGGGCTGCAGGAACAAAGCTGTGGTCCTCAACCAACACTCAATAGCCGTCTTTCCTCCTTTATGTCTCCCACATCAGCCCCTCCTCTCCCATATTGGAGATACAATATAAGACAGGGCTTGTAGGGAGAGAAGAAGATAAGGAGCCCTATTTCCATATTTTTAAAGGCTCTCTTTAAATGTTTAAGAGAGATTTAGACAGCTCAGAATAAACTCAGCCTAGTTAAATTGCATAGCCCTCAAGCTATCCCCTCACTTCCAATTCCCACAGCAACTACTGGCAACCAAAGAAGATGGCAAAGCCCTTGTGCTGTTTAATTCATTAATTTGCAATTTTATAGCAATGCTGATTGACTGGAGTTCTAGAAATAGAACACATCTGTGCTGAACTCCTCCCATCTGGAGCCCTTCATATAGTAATTGCTCTTAAATGTTTTAAAGTCTTGGAGTTTTGTTCTCTGACGAGGGTCTCTTTCCAGCACCTCCGTCCCCCAGTCTTGCCTTGCCTTTCTCTTCCCTCCTGGCCATTTCAGTACATGCAAAGAACTGCTTTCACTTGTTATTTAACTAGCTGAATGTCACTAGTCTAATTAAAAATTGATAATGACTGCAACACATGGGCAGACTGCAAACAGCGACAAATAGTGTGCAGGCCTTGATAACTGTACTGCTTTAAAAAAAAAAATCTAGTAATGAGGCTTTGATTTGTATTGCTTCCCTTTTCAAGGCTGGATTTCTAACAGGCATGTCATGAACAACTCATTCTTGTCCTCCTCGTTTTGCGTGCTCTGAACACATTAAAAAACCTGGGAGGGCATTGCAGTGCTCACTTTTTGTAGAGCTGCAACCAGCATGCAGGTTTCAGTGGGGCCAAGGAGGCACCAAATGCGGAACCAATGATGTCTATTTTGCTACCTGCCCTTGCAAGGCCTAAGTGAACTTTGGACCCCTCTGCTAGTTTTCTAGAATGTAGGGGTTTGTGTTCCATTTACTTAAATATGTAGGATCTTGCCTGGCTTCAGTGGAATAGAGAAAACAAAGGGGGCACCTGCCCAAAATGTATCCAAAAATATTTTTCTTCAATTATTTTGTTGGGGAGGGGGAGGCTCTAGTTTTTTTAAAAAAATAAAAATTGCATCCCACTCAGGTGATATTTGCTGAACACTTCCCACCATAGATTCAACTCGATATACTTCAAGATCATTGAAGAAAGAAATGGCTCCTACTACTTCTAGTCTTCCTTTCCCAAACCACTGCTTCCTTCATCCATTAGTATTTGAGACATTTACCCATTCTTTATAACATGGGTCAGAATTATGGAACCCTCCAGAAGTTGTTGGTCTATGAGTTCCAGTAGTGCCAGTCCCATAGCCAATGGTGAAGAATGCTGGGAGTCACAGTCTAGAAACACTGGAAGAGCCACATGATTTCCACTCTTGATTTATGTACTCTTTAATAACCAGGGTTTATGGAATATGGAGCAAAAAATAAAAATATACTTATCAAATAAAATGCAGGATTTTTTTTTTAATAAGAAGGATCACTGAGATCCTACAGTTTAGATGAAGTTACAAATATGCAACTATGTCTTGTCTTGCAACCGGATCCACAAATCTACCTTAACAGCCAGCAGCCAACCAAATGATGCAAGTCTGTTCTGCTGGTGACTGAGGTGTAGCAGGATGATGTTTTCTACCTCCCCCCACCCAGGAGCCTTAGCATGACAGGGAATTACGATGGGGTCCTGCTTCTGATTGTCTCACTAGAGATCCCTGGCAGGAATGGAAATGTCATCTTGCTGCACCCTAACTGCTAGCAAAAGAGACCTCAATCTTTTGATGCGACTGCTAGATCTTAAGGTAGATTTGGGGTGAGGTATTTACTATTATGGCAATAGTGCTATGATCATGAGTACAGAGCATGGCTGAATAAGGAACAGTTATGGATACATAACTCTAGATTATGCATCTGTAACTGCAATGCCGGATGTCAGCCAATAAAGCTAACCACTGTATGAAAGAAAATGATGATCTAATATTATTTCATTTGGTATCAACTAAACCAAATTTTATCAAAATTAGATAGACAGACAGACAGATAAATAGACAGATATTTTTGCCCCATCCCCTGTTGTTGGACAATCTTTGACTGTCTGTAGAGAATATTCAGCAAAATCCTCTCCCTTTGTCCGTTTCACCCCCCACAGATAAGATGGAGATATTTCGGAGGTTATTTTCACTCAACTGTAGCATTTCTGCACATAATTTCTTCACACTGGGATACATCCTTTCCTGTATTTTGTTTCAAGACCAACCTTCCCTGACAGATTTCATGGTAGTTTTCAAATGAAATGGTGACAACATAGCGATACACAAAAATATAAACCAAGGTAACAAGAACAGCAGTTAAAAACAGCACAGTGAGTTGACCAAAGGCCTCATGCAAACCCATGGGTGTGAGGCACAGAGAAGAGCAGAGGGACAGAGGACATAGGTAGCCAAAATAAAGCAGAAGACATAATGAGGAAGCTGTGATGGGGGGGGAAATGAAAATTAAACAGGTGCCATGCAGTTTCAAGCCCATGAAAAAGGCATCTAAATCTGTTTGGGACTCAGTAACAAACATTTGTAGACATGCAGAGAGCAAGGGGTGTGATTATTCAGCAGGAATAATTTCCTTCCTTCCTTCCTTCCTTCCTTCCTTCCTTCCTTCCTTCCTTCCTTCCTTCCTTCCTTCCTTTTTTCCTTTCACTTTTGATGAGCAGCGAAGTCTCAGAACTGCTCAACAAAGTGGCTTTGTTCCAATGCCACTTTCTAGAAGCCGGAAGGCAAACCTACTAAAGGATTGGATTAGCCTGTGACAGTCTGAGTGAAATCTGTTAACAGAGTCCCTAGTGAAGGGGAGACCTGATAACTGGCTGGTGCAACAGGCACATAGCTCTTCTTGACAGCAGCTGACCTTGACTCGTGCTTCCATAAAAGCTCAAAATCCCAGGAATTCAAGTAACTTGTTTGCTTTTTTAAAAGAAAAACATTTGGGGTTTGCTCAAGAAAGTAGCTCCTTGCATCTAATAAGGGTAAGGTGTTTGTTTGTTTGTTTGTTTGTTTTTTAAGGTTCAGGTTCTTGTGTGTGAAACCCAGTGACTTTGTAGGCTTCATGTTGTCTGGGATGGTCCCACCACTTGTGCTTCCTAAGCTAGATGATTTTGAAGTTTATGTATGAGGACAAGAACATTTATTTTGCTGTCAAAAACAATTTCCCCATTTTTTCCAATGGATAGAGGCTATAGACAGTCAACAGTTTAAAGGGGGAACAGGTTGAAGGAGATTAGCCAAATTCATGAAGGCTAGGACTCTAAATGTCTGTTAACCATGATGGCTGCGTGGACCCTTGGTATTTAGAGGAGGTAACTTTACAGAGGACAGATCGACATCTGAAGGGCTATCAGGTGATACCTCTCCCCCTGAAGGTCTTGTCTGCTTCAAGAAATATCTTGTCTAAATCTTGTTGAGAGAGAAAGAACTGTGGGAAGAAGATCAGGACACTTGAAGTTGTCTAGCAACCATTAGAACCTTGATAGCTGACTGAACAGTAGGTACATAGGCCACCTTCGTGCACAATGGTATTGTCTTCTTTCTCAAATGACAACAGTGATTTCTGTATTTGCATCTTTACAACAGAAATTAACATATCCACAGGTTGTACTAGGGATGGATGATTATTTAAAATATTCAGAAAACAGTTTAAAAATACATGTTTTTTCAAGCATTAAGAAACCCTGACAACAAGAATCCTGGAGTAAGTAAAAGCTTTGCAGTTTGAGAGTTAGGCCCTTTCCTCACGGGGGGGGGGCGAAACGGGGCCGCGCACACAGGGGCGGAGCTTACCCGCGAGCGAGTTGGTCCGTCCCTCCGAAGAGTGCGGATCCGCCGTTCCAAACGCCACCGAATTTTGGTGGTGCCCGGTGGCGCCCAAAATGGCGGTCGGCAGCTTCCGGCGGCGCTCTGCCAATTAGGACAGCGTGCCAGCCAGAAACCCGCCCCCAGGCAGATCTGCAGGGACGCTCTACCACGTCTCTGCAGTTCTTGACTGGGAGCTGCTACGGGGCAGCACGGGTAAGTTTTATAAAAACCACTTTTGAAGGTGGTTTTTATAAAACTCGCAGCGCCACCCCGGGGCTGCGCTAGAGCAGTTTGAGGTCTAGAACCTCACTTTTTTTAACTGCTTTAGCGCAGACCCCGGTGAAGAAGACCTCCTGGAGAGGACGCTCTAGCGTGGGCAATGTGCCCGTGTGGAAATGGCCTTAGTCTTCACAAAATTCGCACATGGCTGTTTTGTGTAGAAAACAGCATTTTCTGCACAAAACAGAAGCATCTGCTGTCCAAAAAAATTTCTATGCAGGAATATTATTTTCTGCCCAGAAAATGCTGTGACTTAGGACTTATTCTACATTTTCTGCTTACAATTATTATTTTATAAGCAGAAAGCGCTATTTCCTATGCAGAAAATAGTGAATAGATTTTGATAACTATATGGTTTTCAAAGACTTTCTCACAGTGGGAAGAAAATTGTTTAAAATTACTTGTTGCCTTCTTCAAGAAGAAATTTAGTGAAGCATTACATCCCTACTGTGTACAGGTGTGCATCATTTTATGGCGATGATCTGTTTCCTTTGTTTTCTTTTTGGGAAGGTATAATTGGACATTTTAAATCAGTGTGCCTTTAAACAGCACCTAATCAGGGACAATGGTAAGAAAGAGCTGTTGGCTTTGTACCCACATGTTGGGTCCCCAAAGCTGGCTGGTTGGTGATTATAAAAACAAAATATTGTCTAAGATAATAGACCACCTATTTTGATCCAGGAGAAGTCTAAAGTTTATACGAAGCAAGTTTTTGGTCACAGATGTTTTGACCTCTCTCTTTTGAGTTATGCATACAAACTTTCAGTGCTCGTGGGAGTGCCGACAGTTGACTGTATGGTGATCACATACATATGAAACCAGCAACTACAAAGGGCTGGAGTCCCCATTATTCAAGTTTTGAAAACTGCTTGCTATAGCTTCCTATAGCAAGTGTGCCAGCCATAATGTCAGCACATTCTGGCCAGAGCTATGTAATACACATGGTAAATACTTTTAGAAGTTTATGTCTGATAGGGAATCATTCACTACATATAGGCTGTTCTCTCCACCATTGCTCTGGGCAGGGCTAGTCCTATCATTAGGCCAGGCAGAACCTGGCACACTTACTTTTTCGGATGTCTGGTCCTCTAGCCAGGATAGCCATGGGCTATCTGGGCCTGGTTGGAGAAGTGTGTGTGTGTAATTTTTACAGGCTCTGAGGTGGCATAAGGGCAACACCTCTGGCAGCAAATTTAGATTATCAGGAAATAATAGAAAATTGTTAATTATTTCACTGATTACCCTTGCATTTCTTACTGTCAATGTGAATAGAAGTAAGAAATGGAATTTGTGGAATTTTCTCTCTCATGGCTTCAGAAACTGTGTTGCTTGTCTACCTGAAGAAACTCTCCTGCTTTACCTGGATGGAAAGATGGAATATTGTTTGCTGTTCTGTCTTATGGCCAACCCTGCCTATTTTATTTATTTATTTATTTATATCTCACCTTTCTCCAAGTGTGGCTTTCAAGGTGTTGTATAGTGTTTTAAAGGTGCAATACAATTTTTTTTAAAAAAGCTTAGTACACAAGTTAAAACACAATTAATCTAACTTTCACTTTAAACGCATGTTGAAAACAAGGAAAGAAAACAGCATTAAAAGATGCTTAAAAGGAAGTAAAATAAAGACACTAGACCTTCCATTAAAAGTTCTACCTGTTGCAAAACAATAAAAACCAAAGAAAAAAGTCTTTTCAGTTTCTGTAAATTAAAGTTCTTGATCCACCAGTGGAAAGAAAACAGAGAAGGGGCCAACAGGGCCTCCCAGGGAAGAGAGTTCAACAGCCTAGGAGTAGTCATGGAGAAGACTCTATTCTGGGGACTCATCCAGGCATGCCTAAGATGGTGGGGGGGCTGAAAGAAATCTTTCCTCCGCAGATCTTAGAACACAGGCAGATTCATATAAGGAGATATGCATCAGAATCCTATTGGGGCCTTATGTCTTGGTAAGTAGACTTATGTCTGAGGGAATTAGAATTGTACAACTGTGTAACATCCATAACCACTAAAGGACTGCTGTTATATTTCTACATAGCAGAACCAGCCAAGTGTGCAATGCACATCAGTACTCAATGCACCTTGCTACACATTGTCAACTGATGTGCCTCACACAGTGATGTGCATTGTGCACCAGTGCACATTGCCCACTGATATGCATTGGTCCCAATGCACATTGGACACTCTTGCCGATGTCCCATTATGCATCTTCACAATACAATAAAGACACTTCTTAGTGTCTCTGCTATGTAGCTAGGTATACATAGAGTTATATTATGTTAACAGGTCCTATGGAACTCTAGCTATGGTTTTTCAAATAGTCTGGACCCAAGGCATATTGGACTTTAAAGGTCATAGCCGGCACTTTGCATTCTGTCCAAAAACAGATTGACAACCAGTATGGTTGTTTCAGCAAAAGGATATGGGAAATTATGGGAAATTCAATGTCTATTTCTGATTTACAAGCCCTGGTACCAATCAAATAAATTCCAGGAAATATACTGAATACAGAAGTGTCATTGTTCCAGTTCTAAGAATGTATAAATGGAAATATTTGCACTGGATATTAAGGCTGGAAGAAGCTCAGGTTATGCTACTTGTGACTGATTTTGTTTTCTCTTAGCAGTCTTAAAGCTGTTGCTTTGATTAGTACTGAGTTGTCTTGTGTGTGTCTGTTTGTGTTCAAGTTGGCTGTTGACTTATGGTTGACTCATGAATTTGATAGGGTTTTTTAAGAAATACTCAGCTGGTTTGTCATAGCCTTCCTCTGAAATGTAGCTTCCAGAACCTGATATTCCCTGATGGACTCCCTTCCAAGTACTAGCCAGGGCTGACCCTGTTTAGCTTCTAGGATCCAATGGGATCTGGTGACTTCAGGCCTGTTGTATTGTGTTCCCAGACTCACACTGTATAAGCTGGGACATTCTATAGAGAGAGATAGCATCCTGTAAAAGTGTACCTTGCACGTTGTATCCAAGTAAGTTTGAATTACTGAGGAGTTGTGGATTGGGATGCACAGAGCCTAGGTGTGTTACACAAGAAAAGGTAGGACCCAGAAACATAGACAGAGCCACAGCTGGCACCTTTAGTGGCCAATTCTGATATTTCAGAAACTGTTCCATAGCCTAAACCATAGAGAATGATGGCCAAATATTTTCCTGTGCTATATTGTATCTTGTCCTGGATAAACTAATGGGAAATTAGCTTATTCTTGTTTACTTTTCATCTAAACAAAACATCAAGAAATGTCTTTCATCTGCTTGTAATGAAAGGATGAAGGTTACCACGGATCAGTGATCCTAATCTTTGCTAAGCAAGACTGCCAATAGAATATTTCTCCTTTAGCTTTGCATCCGTCAGTTTTCTCCAAATACGTTTTAGAGCAAATTTCGGAGATTTCTTTTTCCCTTGCCTCTTCTTCCCCTAAAAATGCATGTCATTATGCAGAAGTTTCTCCTAACACTCTGCAACACTTTTTTAAAAGCAAGATGGGGCCTTGTATTTTCATTACAAAGTGGGTGAGATCCTGTATTTCTAAGTATAGAATACAAAGCTTTGCATTTGCAGGTCTACATCCTACCCTCAGCAGCTGTCAATGTGTGTGGAGGAAGGCTTCTACTGCCCTCTCTTCCACCCCCCGCCGTTCTGGAGGAAGGAGAGGGAGGTGACAAGGGTGACTAAGAAGTGGTTCGTCTCAGCTGCAGTCAGAGGAAAAGCAAAGCAAGGTTGCCCTCAGTGATGGGAAAAATGACCTTGCTTCTCTTCCTCTTTGGCTGCATCTGCAGCAAAGATGGACTTCTTTTAATTCCTGCAAGAGCCAAGAAAGCAACATCTCTTTTAATTCTGCAGCTAGCTGCTGCTTAGGTGCCCTCTGCCAACCATGACCAAAAGATATACTCTCCCACTAAGGATGCAGCCTTCTGCAGTTCAGAAGGCAATATGGTGGAGCTGCACATGTGGAGCGTTGTGTTCCACACATGCAGTCCAACAAATATACATACATACACTGTTCTACTGCCACTGCTGATTCCGGTCCTTCAGTATCTGGGGGAGGATTTTTTCCTTATGCTTTACCTAAACAAATTTAGGGAAAATGTTCCATATTTATATCTGACCACAAAAGTGATGGAAAATTTTCAGAGACCATTTGGACACAGAAATAGACTACTTTGCTGAAGCTGCATTTATGCTTGGAGAGAGAAAAAATGACTGAGACATGCCATTTCCCAGATATTCTTCCACAGTGAAACTTTTCCTTAATCTTGTTATTGTTTTGTCAGTAGACAAAGGCTATTTCCATACTACAGTGTTACAGTGCTGCTATTCCACTTTCAAGGTCCTGTGGAATTCTGGGGTTTGTAGTTTACTGAGGCCAAAGAGCTCCCTGGCTGAGAATTCTAAATGCCTCTCCCTAAGCTGCAAACCCCAGAATTCCATAGGAAGTTGAAAGTGGAATAATAGCACTATAACAGTGTAATGAGGAAATGGCCACAGAAACATTTGTAGCAGGGATTTAATCCTTCCTTCCTTCCTTCCTTCCTTCCTTCCTTCCTTCCTTCCTTCCTTCCTTCCTTCCTTCCTTTCTGCCTGCCTTCTTTCTTTTAATTCTTCCTAAGATGGACCCATATCTTAACATCCCCTGGCCTGAACCCTTCCAAACCATCCTTAACAGCCAGCAGCCATACTGAGCGATGGTGGCCTGTTCTGCTGATGGCAAGGGTGCAGCACAATGATGTTTCTATCCCCCTCCCACCAGCAAGCGAGACTGTGACAATCAGAAGGAGGATCCCAGTCACAATTTCTTGTTTCAGCCTTGCTCACAAGCAGAACAGGCCACCATTGCCTGGCATGACTGCTGGCTGTAAAGGTAGGTCGGGAAGGGCATTAACAACTGTGACAACAATGTCACCATTGTGAATACATTGGATTTATATAGATTAGTATAAAAAATATATAGTATACCTTTATGGATCCGTAACTCTAGGTTATGAATCCATCACTGCAATATAGAATGCCAGCCAAGACCCATAAATGGAGCTAACATCTGCAGATACAGAAATGTCAGGCCTAGGGGGAGGAAAAAAACTATATCTAAGCCATGCAATACAATGTAAGGGGGAAAGAATGTAATTTTTGATGTTGAGGAACGAATTCAAAATTGGACACTATTACCTCTCACATCTCACTGCACAGTTAAAGAAATTAAACACACACACATATATATTGCATACATACATACTTACACACAAACACACATACACATATATAGGAAGAAGCAAAGGGTGCTTTAAGGCACAAGAAAAGGGAAGAAGGGGAAGAAAAATCATTAGTGCATAATTATAACTCAAGTGAATTCTAAACACTCAACCGTAATCTGAACTTAAAAAAAGAAACATGATGTGAGCTTTCTAACCTCATTAATTTTAAGACAAAGGGATAACAACTATTGTAATGGCAAAAAATTAAAAATAATGGCAGGAGGGAATCTAATTAGCTCCTGTGTTCCCGAGTAAGTGGAGAGCTACAAAATCGCTCTCTGCAATGAAAAACCAGCTTAGTCAAATTGTTTTGCTGCAAACAGAACTTTTATTTTGCTTAATTACAACAGAATGCAGCATTGTCTTCCCAAGCATCTACCCAGACAATCTTTGTGGAGCAATTCAAATGAATTTTGTCAGGAGAAGGGGTGGGTGGAGTGTGCCTTACATATATATATAGAGAGAGAGAGAGAGAGGAGAGAGGGATTGGAAATCAAGGGCAGTTAATGCACATTTAGTGCTTAGATCACAAACATTTTGAAGAGTTACTCCTCCTTTGGGGTGAGAAAGGTAATTCAAGTGTGAAGCCAAAGATGGCACCAAGTTATATAAAAATGGGAAACGCATACACATACGCACACACCTTGTCTCCGCTGACATTAGCAAACTCTGAACTGACTGTGTCAGAAGAACTGGGAATGCAACAACTAATATCCAGATGCCAATGATGGGGGGGGGAGAGAAAACTCATCAGAAATAAAATGTGAAATGTCTGCATATTTTTCTAATAGGTTGACATTTTTTCAGTTTGTGAGAAATGTAACAGAACCCTTTGGTGCTGCTGTCAGCCAAAAGAAAACAGATCTGTGATTCACTTCCTCCTCCATAACAAAAGTGGGGGGTGGGAGGGGGAGAAGACTCTTATTTAAGGAGAAATGGAAAGGCCTTTTTATTAGCTGAAAAAAGAAAATGGAATAGACAAATTTATACATGAGCTTTCTGGAACTGAGCAGATTTTCATGGCTTAGGCACTTCTGGGTTGAAAGAGTTGAGATTTTGGATTTCAAGGTTATTGTGGGGAAGCCCTGTGTCAGGTTATATTAAAGGCAGGACAAAGGCTCATAAGCAGAAATGCTCCATTAACTCCCTGAAGCTGTGGCACAAGGAGGGAAGGGTTACCATGCTTGGTACTGGTTCTTCCAACAACCCCTAAGATGACCAGCAAACCAGACTGAGGTTGGCTCATCTGGGGTGTGTGTGTGTGTGTGTGTGTGTGTGTGGTGGTCCTTCTAGGCAGACCCAAGAGAGTAACTTCTCTCTCTAGTCCACTGCAAAAACATAAAACAAATAGTGTCCAGCATGCCACAGCTTGAGTTGGGTGGTGGCAAATTTAAACAAGAGCGGTAGTACGAAAAGAAGGAGGGATGGCAGTGCTGGCTACAGGGTCCTTGAATGAGCAAGGAAGTAGTGTCCCTGCAATGGTGATGGTTGAGGCCAAGCAGTGCAGGAAGACCCTGAAAGACCAGGATGAGGTGGCATTTGGAGGAATGTGGGAAATAGAGGAGCCTAAAGACCAGGAAGCAAAGGGGTGCCACAGATCCCAAGTCTCCAAGACCGTGAGGGATTCCAAAATTTATTGTCCAGGGGAACCAAAAGTGGGTCATTTCCTATCTCTTTGTCTTCCCTTTTCTGCAAGAAAGGAATCTCTCTTCTTTCTCTTCTTTTCTGACTCTTTTCTGTGGGTGGGAGGCAGAAGCTTGACGGACCCATCAGAAAATTGGGGTGAAAAAAGATCGGCCCAGGATTTTAGCCACCCATACAGTCATTACAGGCAAAAGAGGGCTGGGTTGCTTGGCATAAATATATTGAGAAGGAAGGGTGCAAACAGAGTCTTTCCCTTAAACTGTGATTAGCACTGTTTTGTCTACAGACACAGGTTATTGCTTTGCTGCAAGTATTTGGAAAAGGGTCAAAATTCAACAGAGAGAGAGGGCATGGTCAGTGAACTACTGCTTAGATCTTAGCAGAGAGGTTGTGATGGCTGGAAACTCAAATGGCATAGTGTAACATGTATTTTTGCATGCAGAACTGTGCTACAGCTGGCTGTTCAATATCCTCCAGAGTTCCCATTGAGCTGCTGCAGCCATCTTGCCATTTTGTGGCTGGTGGAGGATTGGGAGAAGAGTCAGAGAAATGTCTGGCTATATCCCCAAAGCCAGACATGGAATGATTACATCATCTATTGCAGTGGTTCTCAACCTGTGGGTCCCCAGATGTTTTTGAACTTCAGCTCCCAGAAACCCTGAGCATTGACCATAGTGGTTGGGGCTTCTGGGAGCTGAAGTCCACAAACATCTGGGGACCCACAGGTTGAGAACCACTGATCTATTGAGACACGTGGTAGATTTCAGTAGATAATGTAATCATAGAATTGGGAGAGACCTCAGAGGCCATCGAGGCCAACCCTCTGCTATGCAGGAACACCCATCAAAGCATTCCCAACAGATGGCCATCCAGCCTCTGATTAAAAACCTCCAAAGAAGGAGACTCCACCACACTCCACTGAGGCAGCATATTCCACTGCAGGACAGCTCTGACTCTCAAGAAGTTCTTCCTGAGGTTCAGGTGGAATCTCCTTTCCTGCAGCTTGAATCCATTGCTCCTTGTCTTAGTCTCTGGACCAGCAGAAAACAAGCCCACTCCCTCCTCGACATGACAGCTTTCAAATATTTAAACATGGCTATCATGTCCCCTCTTAACCTTCTCTTCTGCAGACTAAACATACCCAGCTTCCTATGCCGCTCCTCCTAGGGCATAGCTTCCAGACCCTTCACTGTGTTGGTCACCCTCCTCTGGACATGCTCTGGATAGCTTATCATATCCTTCTGGAACTGAGGTGCCCAGAACTGGCCACAGTATTTCAAATGAGGTCTAACCAAAGCAGAATAGAGCGGAAATAGTGGATTTGGTTTTAATACACATCCACACACACACAGACATCCACACATCCAATGCCTTCTAGCTTTCCAGATTAACAGATTAGTACTCGAGCATCCCAGTTGGTCTCATGCACAGTTTGAAGCCATTTTCAGTCACCTTCTTCTTTTTGTTTCAACATTTATTCACTTTTCTCTCCCCTCAACATAATATATATATATGTATGTATGTATGTATGTATGTATTTGTGCATATTTTGTTCCTTTACAAAGTTCTGGAATATGATTGTCTATGCCAGTCACCTACTTCTTCTTTACATCAGCAAAGGTTTCTAAAGAAGTTATTATTAAAGCCCCTTCTCCTTTTCTTTAAAGGTATGCATGTTTTTGTGTGCATGCTGAACTGCATTAATTGCTTGAATTTGTTCTGCCACTGAGTAAAGTGTGTTTAGCCAGATTTTTGTGCACTTGAAATGTGAACATTCTCCTACCCCTTCTTATGCAGCCGGCTAGCAATGCAAGGACTCCAGACTGTGAACTGTGTCTGCCATGCAAACAGTCTGGTTGGTACAGACCATGGCAAGCCTGTCAAACTCCATACTAAAATCAGATTCCTCATCTCTCAGTAGCAGAAATCCTGGATAGGAGTATTCCTTCTAGGAAGCACATCAAGGAAAGATCATAGAGCCTGGGGACCCAGGAACAGGAAATACAAATAGGCAAGAAGAGCACAGGAAGCAGGGTGGCAAGGAAAAGTCAGGAGGTGGCACTGGCACTACTCAATGTGGCATGCAGGCCCTTCTCTTTCCTCTTAGCAGATGGTGGTAGGGTAGAGAGTGGGGGTTTGGGGCCCCTGCTGGTGCTTGGCAGACAGGTGCAAATGGCAGTAGTGATTTTGCTGTCCCTGCGTGGCACACAGGCTAGCTCTTCTCATTCCAGTAGATGGAATGGGAGTGTAGGACCAGGAATTGGGGTGGTGGTGCAAGGAGCAGCTGGCCCCTTTGGGCCCATGGAGAGTGCCCCTCCCAGTCCAATGGCTGCTGTGCCAGTGATGAGATCTGATTACACATCTAGCTGTTTTTTATGTTAACCTGCAGCAAAAAAAGGGATGTCCCCTGAAGCTCCATTTCTTAAAAGCACTGCCTTAGTTCCTTCCTTCCAAGAACATATCAGCCAGAAGTCCCCGTGCACTGATGCCTGTGTGGGAAGCAGCCCTTTTCTTTTATGGCAAAGCGGCACTTGGTATGTTGCAAGCAAAAGAAGGAAGGAACCATGCTCGTACCAACCTGCCAGTGCTGGAGGTTCACTTATTTCTAAAACAGAAGACACAATGGGCACGTAGGGAGAGAAGAGAAAACAGGAAAGGGGAGGAAAAGGAAAAAAAAATGTAGTTCATATTTTCAGACAGCTGAGTGAGTGAATGAATGAAAGAACAGATGGATTATTAGAAAGTTGACCCATTTTATGTAAACAGAGCTCACAGCAATGATTACATGGATGTGGCAGGCATGACAACATGTAACACAATTACAGGGGTTCAATCATTAAAAATTGACAGCATCCCCAAGAATCTACTTGCATCTGCTTTGACAATAGGGTATCAGACAATTCTATAGGTTTGCTAAGTTTCCAGTTGGTGCAGGGGTTGGCCTCTGTGGTCCGCAAATGCCTAGACTAACATGAGACACTTGCCTTCTTGGATTAGCTGTCAAACCCCAAATCCTGTCTTCAACTGTGGCCTGATAGATGGAAATGTGCAACATAACACACTGACTGCAAAACTTAGTCCCTTTCAAACTGCATCAAGAGCTCTGAGAATATGAGAAGATATTACCATAACCATCCTCTTCAATTCCGGTTTCCACTAATACTTTGTTTTCCTCTCCAAAATCAGTTTCCAGTAAGATGAAAATTCAAAAGAGTAAATGTTCCAAACCTGGCAGAATGGAAATGTCTAGTTTTCCAGCCAGCTTTAATATGTAAGAGCCCTAACTTTGCTCCGACATGAAGATCTCAACCTAAGTATAATCATATAGTGCAGTGACACAGTACTGGTACTCTTTGCCTCACTACAGAGTGTTTTAATGGTTGAATCACAGGCTGGTTTGAGCTGCACAGACATGTTCTCTGTCTAAAACTCTTTGTACCAAGATTTCTCTGCTGTTAGTCCAATGTGTCCATCAACAGCACAATCAAATGTTTATACCGTGCAAATTTCATGTGTTCAGCTGTCTAGGTACCTACCATACAGGATTATACTGGCATTGGTGTTCCCCAGTTTGTTCATGGCCACACAGGTGTAGTTGCCATAATCCTTCTCTGAAACATTGAAGAAGGTTAACGTGGAGATCCGGCCTTTGTTCTCAATTCTCACTCCGTCCAGCCCGTTGGCTAATCTGTAAGGAGCATAAAACATGGACCTATTTTAATCCATATACTCTGAAAGGGCATACAATTTCCTTAGCATTGTTTTCTGCACAAAAATATTGTTTTTGAGGAAAAAATGTTTTTAGAACACTCGAAATGTTTGTAAAAAAAAAAATAGTTCTGAAACATGAAGAATATTGTGGTGATTGGCCATTCTTTTTCATTGGAGTGTTGCAGTTTATCAAGGCATCCTTGAAGACAGGGCACAGTATGAATATTGTGTGTGTGTGTGTGTGTGTGTGCGTGTGTGTGTGTGTGTATTTCCAATTCAGAGTGCTTATACCAGTGGTTCTCAACCTGTGGGTCCCCAGATGTTTGTGGACTTCATCTCCCAGAAGCCCCAGCCACTATGGTCAATGCTCAGGGCTTCTGGGAGCTGAAGTCCAAAACATCTGGGGACCCACAGGTTGAGAACCACTGGCTTATACAGAGGTAGGAGTTGTAATGATGGAAGGAAAAGTTATGGGATGGTGAGGAAGTAGATGGGAAAGGAGTCTTTCATGATCATTGTTGTGTGCCTTTCCAGTTGCTTCCGACTAACGACAACCCTAAGGCAACCCTATCTTGGGGTTTTCTGGGGCTGAGTGTGTGTGATGTACTCAAGGTCACCCAATGGGTTTCCATGGCTAAGCAGGGGAATCAAACCCTGGTCTCCACGGTCACAGTCCAATGTTCAAATTACTACACCATGCTGGCTTTCTGCATGATAATACATGGTTCTAAATTTCTATCTCAGCTTAAGGCTATCATAGGGTTGTCTTTGGACTTACAGACTACCAAAGAGACCTTAAATCCTGTTTGAAATTCAGACCCCCTGATATATTGAAGACTTTTGCCTAGTGGTAAAGATATATCAGGGTATATATCAGTGGTTCTCAACCTGTGGGTCCCCAGATGTTTTTGGACTTCAGCTCCCAGAAGCCCTGAGCATTGACCATAGTGGCTGGGGCTTCTGGGAGCTGAAGTCCACAAACATCTGGGGACCCACAGGTTGAGAACCACTGGTATATATGATTATTCAATATTCAGTGGGCAATCTGTCATGCCTGAAGGAACTCTTATTATGTTGCACCACAGCTGTACTTGAAAATTAAAGGATTTCTAGGCCTGAGCTGTGTTGCAAGGAAACCCCTGCTGATCTGGTATCTCCTGCCAAGGGTGTAAATCTCCCCTTCTCAGGTTAGTTTGGCAACCTCTAGAGCGTGCTTACCTGGTTTCTTCTTTAAACCACTGAAACTCTGCTACAGGGACAGCAGAGGCTTCACAACGTAGGATCCCCTTCTGTCCAACTGAGACACCAGTGTTCTTGGGATTGGAGATGGACGGAGGATCTGCAGAAGAAAGGAAGATCACTCCAGAATATTTCAGCAACCAATCAGGCCTCCAGATTACAGAAATGTTAAAAAGGGTGGCCTATGTGACAACAAAACAGAATCACATGCCACCTGGTATCACAGGCGTATTTGTGGTTTATATAATCCACTTGATCCAATGCATAGAATTTAATCTCAGAGCTTCAGATATGCACATGTGCATGTACGTCTGAGGATTGGGATCAGAGCAAAACTAAATTCAGAGAAGCACCAGGTATTCTGGTTGTCATCCTGTTCTGTATTATGATGTTTTAAGCTACCTTTACAACCTTATACATTTTGCTGTTCACATTCACAGTTGTGGTATCATTGTGATTATCACAAATGTCCCCACAAAATCCGCCTGGAGTCCTGCCACAACAGCTTGTCACACCACAGCTCACTGGCAAGAGTGGCTGGTCACATCAGCCTTTGGTGTCCCCCTCACCAGTTCCACAGAACTCTTTCAGTTGGTGCTGTTGCCTGCTTTTAAGGTGGGTTTTAAGGGGTCAGACTGGGAAAGCGGTGAGAGCCCTGTCACTGTAGCTATATTTCCTATGCAGCACTTTGGGCCTATATTATTAATGCTGGCCATTGATATTTAAAATTTTAATTGAGCATTAATAATTTGAAACAAACAAAAAACAAAAACATGTTTTGTACCCATTCCACATCTCTTTCCAAGAACACTAATGTACAGGAAGGAGGCTATAATAAGCCTACAATCAGCTTATGTTGAACAGGTCTGCTTTAAACACAACATGCTACTTGGCTGGCATATTTCATCATTCCATATTGCATTATCCAAAAGGAGGAGTACACCAGTGTAGACATAATAGTGAAGTTTCAGTGAAATTAGCATTCTCCTTTATACCTTAAAAACATACAGCTCTAGTCAACTCTAAAATGCCAAGAGGCTTTTGGAGATGTGCCTGTTACAAGAGCTTAGAGTAACTGGGCTCTCCACTGCTGGCCAGGTTTTTTGGAAGAGCAAATTGTCCAGAGGAGCAAACACCTGAAGAATAAATGAAATGCATATATGAGATTTTCTCATATCAGCTTAGCCGATTAATATATAAGACTCCTGCATGCTTTGTCTGAAAGCTAAGGATTTCTTAATATGCTGTGTGCCAAGGTTAACCATCAGAGAGATCCTCTCTCTTAAAAAAAAAAAATATGAATTACTACTCAAGAGGATGGATAAAAGAGAGAGAAAAAGAAAGGTGATTACTATTTGCTCCCTAGTTAAAAATAGGTTTCAAAAGACTGATGAAAATTACCTTATTTACTTTTTTGTGTATAATTCTGACCATTAGATATATATTCACAAAACTGTATGGACATACTGTGCTTCCATATTTGGAATTCACATTCAAAAAATGGAGGAACATGGAAGAACCGGAGCTCAGAGGCAGAACGCATATCCACATACTCTTACTCCAACTTTAAGAGTTGTACTGGCTGGCTCACATCAAAGGCCTGTTTAGTCCAGCATTCTCTTCACATAGTGGCTGATCAGTTACTTATCTGAAGTTTACAAGCAGGGCATGACCACAATGTCGCCTTTTCAATCTCAAGCATCAATTTATGTCTACAAATTGCAGAGCTCCTGTCAGGCACAGTAGACTATGTAGAACTAGAAGAAGAAAGAGGTCATTTTTGCCCTACACTGTTATCGTGCTATTATTCCACTTTCAGAATCCTCTGGGATTTGTAGTCTACTGAGGCCAAATTGCTCTCTGGCTGAGAATTCTAAAGGCCCCTCCCTAAACTGCAAATTCCAGGATTCCATAGGATGTTGAAAGTGGAATAAAAGCAGTTTAACTGTGTACTGCGGAAATGACCAGAGTCTGACCAAACGTAAGGCAAATACCTACATTCCTAGAAGGGACTGTAGCTCCTTCAAATTTCAGTTCCAGATGGGATTTTTAAATATTCTCTAGGGCTGGGGGAAAGAAAAACTAGCTAAAGAATAGGCAGTTGTGATCCTCCAGAAGGCTTTGGCTTACCTTTCCTATAAGGCCTAGCCAACATAACCAATGGTGAGCTGCAGACCAAAATCATCTGGAGGATTATCCCTAATCTAGTCCAACATTCACCTTTTCTGTAGTAGTATTCTACTTGTTGTGAATATCTTTTATTGCAGGGGAACATTACAAGTGCCAAAGGGCAAACACAAACATGTTTATTTGGACAGTAAGACCTACTGTGCTCATTAAGCTTACTCCAAGATAGGTATGCTTTGGAATACAGTTTAAAACGTCTTAGAGCCTTTCTGCACTAGGCTGTTATAGTGCTATTATTCTATTTTCAACCTCCTATGGGATCCTGGGGTTTGCAGTTTAGGGAGGGGCCTTTAGAATTCTCAGCCAGAGAACTCTTCGGCCTACAAATCCCAGAATTCCACAGCATGTTGAAAGTGGAATAATAGCACTATAATAGTGAAGTGTGGAAAGGCCCTTACTTATGAATTTCCACAGCAGCTTCAAGCAGGCTATTTTTGCTCAAATTCCTTTCAACCACACACACATGACAGTAGCAGCCTAATGGCAGGATTGTTTTTAAAAATTACTGTATAGTAAGTGTGTTGAAGAACATTTTATAAATGCTTATAGAGTGTTAGTTATATCTGAGGACGACATATATACTTGGCAGAATACTTACAGTTTACAGTGACCTTTACTCTCCGGATGTCAGGTGCTGCAACATCGTTAACAGCAGTGCATTCATATTCCCCAGACTGGTCTCTGGTGATCCCTGTGATTTCTAAGTATTCATCATCACTTATAAATCCCTGGCCTACAAGAGAAGAAGAATGCATAAGGTAAACACACTTGCCAAGCTCTGTTGCTTCAGGTAGACTCAGGTAGTTCCGGGTCAAAGTGTTATCTGCACAAATGTTACTGCCACACTGTCAGGTTGGCTTTGCTCTCCCTGCCACGTTTTTAGGTGGCTGCTTTTGTTTGATGCTTTGTGGGCTTTTCTGTGCTCTGAGGGGATGATGGAATCGGCTGGCGAGTGGTGTGCTGGGAGCATGAAGATGTTATGGTAATGAACTGTGATAAGAGGGCAGACACAGCCAGGCAGACTCAGCTGCAAGGTTGAATTGTTGGCAAGCTGGAACAGGAGGAGGACAGAATAGCCTGGGAAAGGAGTCGTTATGGGTAGCCATCAAATGGGATCTTAGTGCACACTAATTAGTAATGTTACAGTTTATAAGGTACTGCAAATCCAATGTTTATCTAGGATTGGCAACACCAAAGTGTGCTGTTGTTTCTTTGATGTTCCCGAATAAAATATTTGAAACCTTGAAACCTAGTTCCTTGAACTCTAAGCTATGCTGTACTTCACATATATCAGCAATTGCAATATAGCAATAGCATTTATTTCTACACCGCCTATCAACTAGTGTTATCTAAGCGGTTTACAATGTATTTTAGCTAATTGCCCCCAACAAGCTGGGTACTCATTTTACCAACCTACGAAAGGATGGAAGGCTGAGTCAGCCTTGGAGCCTGGCAGGATCGAACTCACAACCTTGTGGTTGCAGTACTGGCATTTAACCACTGCCCCACCAGGGCTTCTTCAGGGTCTGTACTACTTTGATCATTGCAGACGGAGGCACCCAGTACTGCTTTGTGCAATGACCCCCCCTCCTCTATGTACAATCTCTCTTTGATACATTAGTATATACAATCCTATGGTCAGTTAGTGAGTAGAGAACTCCTGGTCACCCATTGCCTGGAAAAAGGAAGAGCAGTTGCTGTCCTGGACCTTGCTGGACATCCAGGAGGGGGACAGATCTGTTTCTCCTGCTGCAAAACTGCAGCTGGATGGTGCCTTGGAGCCCTCCCCAACTACTGGCACTGATTGGTGTGAAGGTGTGCCCTAGCTCTTCAAGCCAAGGCTGCATGCAGGGAAAAAGGGAATATTGATGGAAATCCACCAGCAGAGCTTTGCCAGCATTCAGTAGAGTCTCTAGGCCTAGGAAGTGCTGTAGACACAGACAGATCTGCTGTGACACCGTGCTGGTAGGAACCTGAAGGTCTTCAGGCATTTTGCTGAGCAGCACTGCGAATACATCTTCATCCCCAATAAAACTTCAAGCCCTAGTTTTAACTAATTAATCATCTCCCTTTTAATCAATTGATCAGTTTATCAAAGGTAAATACATTTGCATCTTTTCAATAGCCACTCTACCTTTAAAAAAAAATCCTCAAGGACGTTAAGAAGTGATACCATATAACAAAAAAGCAAAAGCTGCTACTCATTGTTAGGGAAAAGACTTTATTTTACTATTGTTCTTTTTTCTTTCCATGAGACACACACACACACACACCAAATCTGAAGAGCCTTTAAAATAAAGAAATGTGACCTTCAGTTTCTAGGCAGTTGGTTACAACGATCCTCAGTGACTTCCAAACTGGCTCACCAATTAATCAACCACATTTCAAATTGAGTATTCTGCCAATTTGAGGCAGAAATCCTGTGTGTGTGTGTGTGTGTGTGTGTGTGTGTGTAGCTCCACATGTACAGTTCTATGACCTCCTACTGTGTGGCAGCTTTCAGGCCCCACTAGGGACCCCTACTGCTGTTGCTTACTGGTGGGGAAGGAGGGAGGAGGCGATTCAGGCCATGAAGAACCAGCTTTTATATCCCACCTTTCCTCCATCCCTAGGATTCAAGGCTTGCAGAAGCTAAAACAGATACAGCTGAAAGTGCACATCCTACCAAAGCTGAAATATAACTAAATTATGAATAGCATGAAAAGCAATTGAAACATGCTTATTAAATAATAATAAAATATTTTTTTAAAAAATATAGAGAATACAACATATTATTTAAGTCTCTTCTTGTAGGAGCAACCAGTTTTCATAGGCCTGCCAAGACAAACAGACAAAAAGTCTTCACCTGCCCATCGAAGGATAGCATGGAGGATGCCAATGTGGCCAGAATCCTGTTAGTGACATGTCTGTGCACATGTATTTCCAAGTCACCTGTCAAACTTATGGGGATCCAAAGAATTTCATAGGGCTTAGAGAAAGAATACTCAGAGCTAGTTTTGTCAGTTCCTTCCTCTGAAATATAGCCTATAGCACATGGTATTCATTGGTTGTCACCCATTCAAGTACTAATGAGGACTGACCCTGCTGAGCTTCCAAAATCAGACAGGATCTGATGATTTTAGAGTAATCTACAGTTATGCCTATGTATGCCATTAACTACTGCAAATTATGCCTGCTTGCATTCTTTTTATTTGCTGCAGATGAAAGCATTCAGAACCTCCTACCACAATGTCCCCCTGGTCTTCACATAAATTTTGCAGCCAGGGCATCTCCCTCACTCATCCCACATGGCCAGAGGAGCATAGGAGCAGCAGCCAGATAATGTTATAATGTTCCTGAAGCTGGATGCACAAAGAAGCAGGTATCCTTCTGGATCTCTTGGGAGCCTTTCCAGCATCACCCAGGAGATCCAGGAGAAAGACTCATCCTTGTGAGTCTGGCTGCAGTGACTCTTCCACTAACTGGTTGTGGTGGTCTTGGGGACACCCCACCCACAGAAAAGTAAATGAAGAGCACGGGGAAAGGGAGGCATTGGATCTTTGGCTGGTAGAGCTTTATATTCTGCCAGTGTGACCTAAGATCCTATCCTGTGCATGTGTCTATACATGCGCACCCACACACAAAATCACAAACATACCCCTCTGTGTATATATGCACAAGCACAGTCTCACAAACTTTGATAAATATCCTTTGATTCAGAGCAGCTGAAGCAACTTGCTATGGTACTTGAGTATTGTTAGTTTTGTTAGTCACTCTAATGAATAAAGTTCTAAATGTTTACCTGCATCTTTCTAGGATCCTGAACAGACTGATCGAAGCTCCAAAGTGCTCTTTGATGCTTCAAGAAAAAAAATTATCTCTCTAACTCTCCAAACACACACATACCAACTAGGGATGGTTGAGCAAATTTCTGCCTTACCTGAGACCCAATTGATTAAAGCCCTCCTGTCCTGAACATTTGCAGTAACATCTAAAGCAATCCAGTCCCAGTGTTTTATCCCTTCCTGGCATCTTGATTTGTTTACATGTTCTTCATAGAAGAAAGAGTACTCCTTCTTCCACAGAAAGGTACCACACTGGCCTGGAGTGATGAAACATCCTGGGACTCTTAATTTAATCTGCCTAGCTTGTTTTTACTACCTCCCATGAAGGAGAATTTGTCCCATGGCACGTTCAGAATACAGCATGCTGAAAGAAGGAGGCATTCTTCCTACTTTTCTACTACTTCCCACTATTCTTCCTACTTCCCACTTTAATTCTTTGGGAAGGTTCATAGATTTACTTGCAAGTAGGCGGTGTTAGAAGTTCGTCTCCAGCCAAGTCTAGAGAAAACTCTTCCCCAAAACCCTGCAGAGATGCTGCCCTGTAAATGACTCAAAACTAGATGGACTAAAGGCCTGTCCTGGTGTATGGCATTGTTGTTGTCTTTCAATAGCAGCTGTTGGAGAACATGAGGAGAAGGGCTCTATTGCTTTCATGTCCTATTTGTGAGCTTTCTATAGGTATCTGGTTCCAGGAACACTGATTACTCATCTAAATAGGCTTCTCATCTGATCAAGCATGCCTTTTCTTAGGATCTTGTTCCTCTTGTCAAAATCAAGTGGGGCAATTTAGCAAATCACACAGCCACACTTCATTTCTTGCAACACTCCTGTTAAAAATACTCTTTGACTTGAAGTCTCTCCTTTGACATTGTTATTGACTTGATTTAAGCATTCTTTTCAAGCATCTCGTAACTCTAAAATCCAGAGGCACAACAGAATCAATTCAAAGTACTGGTATAGTCCTATAACACGTAAGCTTGACATAGAAGTAAGCCAAAAATGTCTCAAACAATGGCATCCAGGCCTTCCTGTAATCTTGTCCCTTCAGATGGTAACCACTGGGTCAGACACAATTTTGAGACAAAATAGCTGTGGGTACTCATAGTGTGGTAGCATGGGTTAACTGTCAATTTCCAGTTCTCAAACAGGTGGAAAACGGTAGACATGCACACAAAATTTTTGCCTATTCTTCTTCAGAAAGGCTACCACAGTGGAAGTGAAATACCACCTACTGTTCCAGACACAGTACAGGTGTGTTTGACACTGGCTACATGTTTCTGTCCTACGATATTCTATCCCTGCTGGTTCACAGCTAGCATAGGATCTGACAAAGCCCTGTCAATAAAGCAAGGTTGCTAGTCTGTCAGGAACAACACTTTGCACAGCTGTCCCCAGCATGCTTTTAGCACAATCCAAGGCTTCCTTACTTTTGTTTGTTTGATGATAACCACCAGCACTTCATGTTTGCCAGCACTGTGTTGTGTTTCGAAAATTGTTGCACTAGGATTCTGGGACACCAGCATTTAAATCTCTGCTTGGCCACAGAGAAGGCCCATGAATGAGTCACACTCAGCCGCAGAGGAAGGTAATGGCAAACCCCATATGAATAAATCTTGCCAAGAAAACCCTGTGATAGGTTCTCCATAAGTTAGAAAAGACTGAAGGCACACAAAAACAAACTAGCACCAGATTTCATGCAAAATGATAGAGCTGGAACGATATGGATATCTCCATCCTCCGTGCTTTAGGAATCACTTGCATTAGCACAGTTTGGGTTTGTGGCTGTTGTTGTTGTGCACCTTCATGTCATGTCTGACTTCTGGAAACCATAAGGTGGACCAACCATGAAGCTTTCTTTGCAAGATTTCTTCAGAGGGGGTTTACCTTTGCCTTCTTCTGAGGGTGAGAGTGGGTGATGTGTCCAAGATCACTTAGTAGGGTTCCATAGTTGAGTGGGGGTTCAGACCCTGGTCTCCAGAGCCATAGTCCAATGCTCAAACCACTATACCATGCTGTAAGTCACCATGAGGATTCTGGTCTTATTCAGCATTATCTGAAGCATTTTCACTATTGTGAAAAGTAGCCCTATGTATAACCCATGGCAGTCATCCAATTGAGAGGTCACCAGACCATGGATAAGTACAGCAAGGCTATCACAATTGAAAGCATTAGGGAGAAACCACATTATACACCCTTCCTGGGTATTTTCATATAATATTAACAGAATGGCATGCGCTATGACTGTGTAGAGGTAGCAGCCATGCCACTCAGGTAATCCATGGGCTGGCCTTTTGTCTCTTGGGCATCATAAGCACTCCTTCTTGTTCTGGAAATGCCAAATATTTCCAGGCAGTGAGGAAATGATCGCATTAACTGCAAAAGCCTTCTCCTGCCTTGAAGAAATAAGTAGCGGGACACAGATGATAAAACGCCAAGAATACAGGGTGAGAGGGGAACAGAGCTGGCATACAAGACAGTAAAGATGGGGAAATAATAAGGAGAGGGGGGAAAATATGAAGAGGATGAACGCTAGGCTCACTTTGCTAGCGAACCTTCCTTGTAATGATCCAATAATCCTGAGGTCATTATGGGCCCAGCCTATCCTCCCGTTGATCTCTATAAAAGATAATTGGAAGTGTAAGAAAATAGATTCGAGGAGCCAGAGACAGAAATACATAAATAACGGAGGTGATTTCTTTTTGGTGCAGAAGAGGCCTCAGGAAGAGATAAGCCCAGCTTGCTACATTAGTGAGATAAGGATCTACAGGGATACAAATGGGCGCTCTCAGAAGGCGGCTGCATGACAGACACAGCACCATCAATCACGGGAGGCTGGAATCATGTCAGAGCATGGATCAGCTGCTGCATCAGGGCAAGTCGGTGTCACCCGCGTAGACGACACTGCGCCAGATTGCTTGCCATGCTCATGCTCTGAGGATTCATCCTTCACACAACAATGGCTATACTCTTGAATTTTCCAAGAAGGTAGCTTGGTTCTTTCTGGTAAATACAAGACCAGAATTCTGTATCAGCTACTTGGTTACACAACTAAGCAACTTCTCCTGGCTGCCTCAAACCTGACCTTCTAACCATTCTCCTATCGCCAGCAAAATAGACCTCTTTTTCCCCCTGCAGCTGAGGCCAAATAAAGTGTGTTGGGGGGAGAGTTTTACAATCATGGCAATGGTCACCACTAAGTAGCAATCATGAATATGAAACAGTTACCTAGGCATGGTCATAACTTCCACTCAGCCTACCTTACCAGGCACCCGTTGCATTGGGGTTAAGGAGGAACCATTCTGCCAGTCCTCAGACTACTAACAGAATCACATTTTCACCTTGTTCAGACCAGTGCTGGAGCTGTTGTAAGTAAATTTTGCCTTCAGTTTAGCTGTGTAAAAGTTTGTACCACAAATATTCAAGAATATTAAAAACAACAACAGTTTCATGTCTGTGCTTTGTTTAAATGCTTTTTTTTTTTTAAAAAAAGATGTTTTGTTGGTGAGCTGCTCCTACTCCTTACAAACCCTTGATACTTTTTGTGAGTACTCAAAGAAAAAAAAAGCCTTCAGAAAATCCTTGACTATTTTAACTCCTTTGGCTTTGAAGGCTGCTTTTGAAAAGACTGTGTGGGGAGGATGAAGTCTTTCTCTGCAGGGAATCCTCTTCTAAAAATGTCTCCCCATGAGGGATGAACTCCCCCTACCCCTTACAAAGGGCATCTCTTCAAAGCAAGTCCTGTGAAAAGAGACTGCATTAATGGACTGCACTGAGATTAGGATGTAAACAGAACTGAAGGAAGACATTACTCAGGTTAGCTGGGCCCATCTTGGTTTGGCTCACCATTTGGGTGGGGTGTTTGTATTATCAAACAAATTCTCATATAGGGATACAAGAAGAACCATGGTAGGTCAGATCAAAGGCCTATCTAGTCCAACATTATATTCCAACATTCTTACCCTCTTCCTAAACTGATAATTTGCATGTGTCAATAGCACACAATCCAACATTTCACAGAGGAAAACTGGGACACATGTGATCAAGCAAAATCAGAGTGTGGTCAAGATCACAAAAGTTATAAAGAAGAAGACACAGCCTCGAAGAGTCTGTAGCAGTTTGCTTTTGCCTGAATCTACTGGGACGGACAAGATTACACTCCTCTCCTTTTCCTCCTGCTGAGCTAATTGAGTGCAAACTACTTTTGCACTTCAAAATCAGTTTGAATTAATCAAAGTGAGCTGAGGACAAAAGGGGATAGTGGGAGAAGGAGAGGAAAACTGGGTCATATTCAAAGCATCTGAAAAAGTGGAATGGCAGATGATTAATTGGAACTGTCCCTGCTAAATCGGGATATGGAATGAGTGACAACACACTGATTGCTGCATACCTACTTGCTTCCTGCTCAATATCAACCAAATGCTTTCCTATTTAATATGAAATTGCTCATCTGGTACAACAGGATGACAAACTGTTGTAGACATGTATTTGAACACATGGAAAGGCCCCTTCTAAGTTGTAAAAGAGAAGTATAGACTGTTGCACCCCCCAAAATTGACAATGACTTTTAGCAAAGAGCTTTGCAAGTGCATCTTCACCACCCTTGTTGAGAATGGCAGGCTGAGATACGCAGCACTGGAGTTAATGAAAAGTGTGATAAACCTGTGGTTTCATTTTGTTGTAATTAATGGAAGCGATTGGGTTGTGCTGAAGTCATTCTGATTTGGAGAAAGCGCCCCGGGGTCACTGCTCGCATTACAATGGAACAGCTCTTTATTTTCTACTCAGACTGAATGGGAAAGACTTGTATGTAAAGTGGCTCAGGGAAGGCTGGGATATATCTCCTCCCATTCTTTAATTGCCAAGAAGACATCAATACATTTACTCCTTACAAGGTGCAAAGTCTGGAAATTTAACTTTTGAAACTAATTAATTCCAAGAGACATTCCCCAAGTAGTTAGCATTATAGGCCAGAATCCTGTTGAGGTCTTACATCTTCATAAGTGGACTGGCGTATGTGGCAATGTTACTACATAGCAGAATTAGCAAACTGTGGAATGTGCTTTGTGCACTGATGTGCATTGCACATTTACATGCATTATGCACCAATGCGCACAGCATACTGATGCACATTGGCCCCAATGCACATCAAGCACTCTTTCCAGTGTCCTGATCTACATTTTCACAATTCACTAACAGGATTTTTAGTGCCCCTGCTACTTGACTAAATATAGAGGAAGTTCCATTAGGTGCAAGGTGATATAGGATTCCAGCAAATGTGATTTTCTCACATACTTCTTCCCTTTTACTCTGAAAAAGAACATCTGAATCCTATCTAACTTCAAAATACTTGTGGTACAAAATACACTCTCTTCCTCTCTACCTGTCATTCCCTCAACAGCTATTGACAAGCAGCATTTGAACCAGGCTGAATTCTTCCTCTACCATTTAATGAGACTGCAGCTTATAGCTATAAATGTAACTAAAAAGTTACAGCAGCAATCGGTGTTTCTACAAAGAATTGGGGCTGCTTTTCTATCCTGAGCCTGCCCAGTGAGCCACACCAGCATGTTCTGGTGTGCCTGAATTGATGCAACTTCACTTCCAGCTGCCATTTGGGATTTTTGACCCTTTTGTATTTTGGGGAGGGTTTTTTGTGGGGGGGGAGCTTTGGAGAGTGAGAGGAAGTAAACTACCACAGTTTGGGTACATTTTGAGTGGTTTGCAGGGGTGGGGAGAAAACACCTTAAAATTGGTAGGAATTTATCTTTTAAACAGGTAACAGTACCATTTACTATTGTTAGAAACCACTTGCTAAAAGCCAGAAGTGGGCTTCTGTCTAGTTCCAAGTCCCCTCCCTCCCCACCCCTGCATCTGCTGTCATCCTGTCTGGTCCCTAGAAGGTTCCAAGAGCAGACAGTTCACTCTCAGAAATGCTGTAGTTGCTGACCTTAAATCCTCATCAGCACTATGCAACATAACCAACAGTAGGAGATAGTTGCAGCTATCATCCACAGTCTTTTCTCCATCTTTGGAAGCCTTTAAATAAAGTTTGGCTGGGTATCCTTCAGGAACACTTCAGTTATGTATTCCTGCATGGCCAGGGGTTGTGCCTCCTTCCATCTCTAAGCTTCCATGATTCTATGATTCATTCTCATAGCAGCTTTGGGGTGGGGTCCAGGAGTGGTTCCCTGGTGAGTGGTGGTGGGAACCAGAACATGAGATCTGCTCTAAGGTAGGAAGCACAGATTTATTTAAGATGTGTTCTGAAACACTCCTTTCTAACTTAGGCCTTTGGATCATTTCACAGGAAGCATGGTACTGCAAAATTTACAGAATTTCTTAAGTCATATTTTCCTGAACAGCCCAGACCGATACTTTCTTGTTATTGTTGAATCTAACATTCAAATCACTGAACACCAATTTGGCTCTCAGAACAATGCTATACTTGTAAAATTCCATGAAAAGGAAAATGGTGGACTCCAGCTGGCAGGCCTCAAAAGGAGTCTGGCTGTACAAAATGATAACACTGCATGCTACACAATTTATCATAATGTATATATTGGCTCTCATGCCTGGCATAATTAATATTAAGGAAGTGGCAAGCCTTCTGCAAAAGTACTCAGAGATACCCAGAAAAAGCAAGGAAGTTGTAACGGTGACATTCTTCCAGTGCATTTTGCAAAGCCACTGCAGCACAGCAGATGAATCACATTTGTATGTCCTTTCATGCCAGCCACATAGAAAACACACAAAGTCAACAATTTTGCAACCTCTGAATTAACACAGCAAGATGAAGGGAGGAGGTGACACTACGGCTGAACTTCCTGACAACTATGCCCAGATGGTATGATATCCTTGTGGAGACAGAAGGTCAGCTCGCTGGCTTTTTGCTTTTTTCAAATTGTTTTTTGAAGGTATCCATCAAAATTGTTGAAGCTGCCCCCTATTCTTTGGAATCATTACACTGAAATTCAGTCTCACAACTGGTAGCTTTTTCGAGGGTGAAAGAGTATGTTTCAGAATAACACTATCTATGTACCAGGATGGAAGCCACTCAGAGTCCCAGTTCATGTTGCATCAATAACCCAAACATCCAGAAAACAGAACAGAGGAAAATAAAATAGAATAGACCTGTTTCTTCTAATATTATTGCATCCTACTGGTTGTATAAGCCAATATCCCATGCATAGACAGTCCACAACTTGGAAGTCTTTCCTTGCTTTTCCACATCTGCATGCAACCTGCTTCTGCACAGTGTAATATCCCAGGGTGCTGGGTTAAGTATAGAGCAGTTATGTGAGACAGGGCCATAGGTATGGTACAGCACAGTGACCTAGGAATCCCGTTTTTCAGCCTCTTCAACCTCTTCTATTCAGTGGAATAGAGACCCTGACATCAAAAAACATTTCATTTTTTTCTTCCTGATCACAGACTTTCTTCCCATGGTGTAGTGGTTTAGATGTTAGACTAGGACCCTTGGAGAAACCTCCTCCGAACCAGTCTCACCTAGAAAACTCTGTGATAGCTTCACTTTAGGGTCTCCATAAGTCAGAAGTGACTTGAAGGTGGAGTAAAAACTGGGAAAGAGTCAAAAGGAAACAACTGATGCACTTTCCTCCCACACACATGATCCTGGTATTCGCACATATTCCTCAGCAGTATGAAGGTTACACCTATGGTACTGTGAAGGGCTCTGCCACATGAAGGTTATGCCACATGTGGGACATAAGAAGAGCCTGCTGGAAAAACCCAAAGGCTTATTTAGTGCAGTGTTCTGTTCATAGACTATGTGAAGTCAACAAGCCCAAGATGGGTTTCCTGTGCACAAGGCACTGTTTTCTGCACAGAAAACAATTTTTAAAAAATGGGGGAAAAGTGCTTTTATGTGTATAGTAGTTCATCCATGACACTTTGGGACATCTGAATACAGCACACTACAGGTTAATATTTGTTTTCCCTTGCAGTGGGGAGAATGCTATTGTGGCTAGTATGCTTTATCAGCTACTTGGTTAAGTATACTTAATTAAGTAACCTCTCCTGGCTTGACCCTCCCCCTGCAAAAAAAAAAAAAAAAAAAAAAAAAACTGATGGAAACTTCATTCATCTGTGCTCCAATCACCAGCAAAATGGACCTCCTTCTCCCCATGCAGCTGATACTTGGTAAAATAGGTTGGGGGTGGAGTTGCAATCACATCAATTGTGTCACAATTGTGACTAAGTAATGATCATGAATATGGAATAGTTACCTAGATTTATTCATCCGCAACTCTTTCACACTTATAACTACACACTTATAACTCAATCATGAATGAGGCACTGTTGCCACAATTGTAACTCCTCTCACCAATCTATTTTACTGGGCATCAGCTGCATGGGGAGAAGGAGGTCCTTTGTGCTGGCCATCAGAGCATGGGTGAATAATGTTTCCATCAGGTATGTGAGGGGTTGGGCAGGGAGAGGTTTCAAGTAGCTCATACAGAATCCCTGTCCATAATTAGTTGTCCTTACATGTGAGGATGAAATAGTGAAGGATTTACACCTGTCCTCTGAATACATTCTTCTCAGTTGTGAATTCCAATGCAATAGAGGGATCACTGTACAAGCACAATAGTAATCCTATGTATGTCTTGCTCAATGCAATGAAATATGCACAGAGAATCTCCTGGAAGATGGGGGTGTGCACGTGATGGGTGGAACTGTCCAGAGAAAGCCATGAATAAGCTTTGGGATTTCTAGATCAAAAGACTTGGTGCCAGAAAGGCTAGAGTCCTTGTCCTATCCTTTTAGCACCTGAAGCTTCATCTTCCAAAGGAGATGAGGACTGCCACAAGGAGATTCCCTTTCCAGAAAGAACACTGCGGCATGTTCTGCCGTGCTGAGTGTGCCAATCCCTTCCTTCGCTAATCCTGCAGGTTCCATGGGAGAAACTTTGACACAGCAGGATTATTTATCTGACTGTGCATTAGGCCTAGCAACGCAGCAGTATCATAATGATGCTAATTAACAGTGTTCGTTAATATCTTTAAATTACCTGTGTTAGCTCCCAGGCAAAACAACCCAGTAACAACAGCAGTGGTATGAACCCATTTGCATTGGCGAGTGACATTATGCTCATTTCACACTTCATTAGAACGCTCCAGAGTGATTCTGTCCCCAAATTGCAAAAGAATCTCAAAGCATGGGGTTTGCTATCTGTTGGGTGTCCTGCAGAATTGCTCTTCTTCAACAGAAAGGGGTGAACATGAAGAAACTGGCTGGATATGTTCCTTTTGTCTAACTTTGGTGCATTTGGTGCAGGCAGTTCTGAAAAGCTGCACCTTGGCCCCTCCTGCTCTGTGTCTGCAGCAGAATATTAACTTGATATGATCACTGACTATAGCTGCATACAGACAACCATTTATGAAGTGTTAATGTGGCTTCCTTTGACTATTATCTTCATTGGTATGGGAGAACTCATTTAATGTACTCCTCCTATTGAATTGCATGTGAGAAGCCCATGCTGTGGTAGAGCTTGACCAACCTTTCAAACTCAACTTTGCTTAGTTTCTTATTTTTCCAAACATTCACCCCATCTCTGCATCATCGGTATTTTTTCCAAAGGCAGCATGAACATTGGTAGAAATACTTGATCATATTTCTCCTTATATAGAGAGTTTTGTATGCACTCTTACCTAATACACATTTTTGCAAGAACATGGTTTCCAGATATGATGCCTTTTAATTTTTTTTTTAAAAAACCCACTAGACATATTTGTGTTCACAATTTCCTCTAATATACACATTTTTGTATGAATTTTTAAAATAGCAGAGAACTGCACTGCATTTTTTAAAAAAATTGTGAATATTAAAGTTTGGATTTCTGTTCAGATATTTTTTTGAGAAATACAGATCATACATATTTACATTAAAATATCCAGCAAACAAGTATTTTTTCCCATTCTAGACTATGGCTTCTTCTTCTACTAGCATCACCTTTCTAGAAACTCTAGCAACAAATAACAATCTTAAAAAAGAATGAATAAGAATAATCTTGACTCCAGTGTGTTGGGTACTGGGATAAAATGAAAACTTCCACTGTTCTCCATCTCTTTAACAGTCTTTGCTCCTGCAGATTTTCAAGACAGTCTGCTCCAGATATTTATGCTTGTCATAATTGGAAATGACCCTACAAAGTCCAGAAGGTGGACTCCCGGAACAAATTCTGCTGAAGATGACAGACCTACTCCAACAAAATGTACAAATAATGAATGAAACCTCTTGGGCATTTGTACTCATAAGGATTGGATCAATAGGGCTGGCAGGAGGGCAGGGAAGTGCAAAGCACATCTCCCAAAGGAGTTTACCAATTATATGTCATCCACACCTCTTGGATGACCTTTTGGCACCATAGTTCTAGGTTGACGGCTATATCTCATCTGACTTTATATCCTGATCGGTCTTGCTTTTTCAAAGTCACTCCTATGCTAGGAATAGCAAGGTCCAAAATCTAGCAAACTCTGTCTTGGGAGATTAGGAAATTTCTCCTCTTCCTTTTCGGTTGCCAGGGGATCATTGACCTACCTTAGACTTTGTGCTTATCAAAGGACCAAACAACAACCTCCTCCAAAAAGCCCAATAAAACTAATAAAAATATAGAAATCTTTGAATTATTGCCAAAAAGGGGGAGGGGACAGGCAAATCTTCTATAACAGAAAATTCCAGACCATGGTTGCCACCAGAGGCAAGACCTTGATTGGAGGGATAGAACCAGTGGCCCTCAAGATGTTGTTGGAATCCAATTTCCATCAGTCACAACCACCAGAAACGAAGCTCAGGAACAGTGGGAATCTTAGTTCAGCAACATCTGAAGGAGCACCCTCCCTACTGTTCCACAGCAGGAAATCCCTTATGTTGCTGGGCAAACACAGAATACTGGAAAGGCAACCATGTGTAAAGACCCAAGCATAACAACCATAACCTGTACCTATGGTGAAAGCCCAAGGAGAGAGTTTGCTGTAGTTCTTCCTGTCTAAGAAGAGTCACTGGGCATGTTTAGATAGGTGAGGTCCATCCACAGCTCAACAAACTTTTCTAATAGAAAGATGCCATGAATCACAATTGTGATACCTCACTTCAGGGGTAACTGCACACAGGGACAAGAGTTCTCAGTTCTAGGTCTGGCTGCTCTTGGCAAAGATTGTGGGAATCTACATCTTCACCTAGTTAATTCTTACATGCAGGAACAAATAATTTTCATAATTTCCTCTTCACTGCAGGAGAAAAAAAATCCACTCAGTTTTCACTGACATTCAGATATCTCAAAGTATTTGGGAAAATTATTACACACATACACACACAGAGAGAGGTTATTTAATGTTTTAATTTTTTTTTGAAAGTTCATCTTTTCATACCAAAGTTGCATTTCTGGAAACAATGGTGGGTTTAGGGGTGAGAAATGTGTTTTTGTGCAAAAAAAAAAAAAGGGGGGGGAGGCCACAGTTCTGTGCAAAAATCACTTCATGTCTATTCCTACATTGAATTATGCCCTGATGCACTTCAGGATGTGCAAATCAGTAGGCAAAAACTGTTTTTATTCTTCCTCACTGGATTTCCCAAGTGTCAGGAAATCCATGTTTTTGATTGGGAAATAAGTAACAATGAGTATTCTTCCATCCCTATTCTGTTTGCTAAAGGACTGTGTTAGCAGCAGCAGCAGCAGCAAAACTCAAACCAGAGCCTTTTTAGACACTCTTCACTGCTAGCTTTACTTATCTTTTGCTGAAGGGCTCACTAACAACCCATGTCTTTCCTCCGAGCACATTGTAATAGGCGGAGTCAGAAAATTACTTGTTAAAAGTAATTAGTTGCAGTTATAGTTCCAAGGTCCAGAAAGTAGTTAACATTTTAAAATAGTTAATCTTTGTGTTTTCGTATGTCAAGTCACCTCCACGAATTTCATAGAGCTTGCTTATGTCAGGAATACCCAGAGGCGGTTTGGCCAGTTCCTTCCTCTGAGTCATATGAATAGGAAATAGTTACAAACTTCTAAGTCAAACTTACAACATTGCAATTAACTAAAAGGACGCCAGCCCACATGTCACAAACAGTCTGATTGTCTCCCTCATTCTGTTACAACTTTAATGTAGCTTGTTTATGTTGTGCCTACTTGAATAAATTACAAGTAACTCATTCTCTGTAGCTGATTGGTTTCAAATTCTGGTACTGGGATCATGTAGTTTTTCTGCACCCTGGACTATATCCAGTTACAAGATGTCCCAACATCAGTGTTGCTCCCCAAGGATTCTGCACATGGCTATCTGCTCCCAACATCCTTTTCAGATAAGCAAGTAGTAAAGAGCATGAGAGAAGGGCCTAGACCGCATGTGCTTAACAAATCAGAAGGCAATTCATCTCCCGGAGAAAACAAGTGATATTTACATTATTAAATCACAATTACAAAGCAAATCAGCTGCAGAAAGAAAGGAGCCCATTTTCATCAATTATTACTGAACTGAACGTAATTTTTCAATCACAGCCGGATTGTAAATGGAGGCCTCCATGCAGCCAGACCTCTTTCATCATCATATTTACTAATCAGGTATTAACTTCTTGGAATTACAAATGACATTGTGAAAAGAAAGTAGGGAGAATAGGAGGGGGAAGCGAGGGGGGTGCTAAAGGGAAAAAGAGAAAGATGTACTTGTACTAATTACAGAAAAGCGAAATTAGGCATGGCAAGCACTTCAGTGATAGGACAATGAGATGTCTCTTGGGCCGGAATTAAAAGTGGGGAGGGGGCACACAGCTTCTTGCTGGAACGCTTTTACTTTGAAGGGAAATAGATTGTTACCTGCTCAACAAGACACACAAGAAAAGCAAACAACGATCCCTTTATGCATAAATTCAATAGTATTGCTACTGGCCTACTGGAAAAAAAAAAGGTGGGGGGAAGACAAGTGATTGTTGCCTTGAATGCATATTCTTTAGAAAGGAAGGACTCACTGAAAGCCAAGATGATCTGCTCATCAACTCAGTGTGTGGCATGTATCCACTGTAGGATCTGGGCAACCATTTTACGAAGTATTAGCTGTAGTACCCTGAAGTATTTGGGATAATCATTAACCTTTGTTAATGACTGCTCAGTTTCAGTTGCTATTGGAGGATGAGAGTCTTTTCCTTTCATATCTCAAACATTCCTCATACTGCACATCCATCTCCATTGCCCTTAGAAGGGCAGAACACTTCCTATCTGACACCAAAACCATTACTGTATGAATGAAAAAATAATAATTGGGGTGCTCTTTAGGACTGGCCCAATCTTAGTTTTGCATAGACCACATAGCCTATACTTTAAGTCAGACCATCCCAAACATACCCTCCAAACATGGTGAAAATTTGTCCAGCTGTTTAAAAAAAAAAAAAAAGTGGCATCTTGACATATCATGGGAACTTTTCCCAATGAAGATGAGAGAATCTGTGAATATTATTTGCATCCCTGCCACAGAAGGATGGGAGAAAGCAGCACCTGTCTACCATAGTGCAAATGACTTCCCACCTACCAAAATACCTCCCCTTCCATTTTAAACCAGTTAAACTGCAGCTTTGTTCAACACGGTCTGTGTTTTGAACATGGCTGGGGCTGGATGCTAATACCCCTAGGACGAGGCTATATAATATAATTGGCTGGCATTCTATATTGAAATTAGAGATTTGTAATGGCTTCATATTTAGTAAGACTATGCAAATCCCCCCAGCCTACCTTGACTGTGAGTAGCTGCATCAGGTGATGCAGATGCCAATCAGGGTACAAAGAATGTAATGGTTCCAGCCCCTTCCCATCAAGTGAGGCTGCAACAACCAGAAGCAGGGACCCTTTCCGCACCGGGCTATTAAAACGGTGCAGAGCGACCACCGACAGAGGTCTTCTGCATAATGGAGTGGACTGGGGCAGACTACTTTTTGTAGTTCCACACCTCAGTCCGGTTCAGAGCGACCAAAACTGGTCACGCAGCATTATTTTTAAAAACTTCTTTTAAGAGGTTTTTCAAAAGCACGGAGCGCGCAACTCCGTGTTGCTCCATTGCTGTGCTCCAGTGCAGATTTGCAGGCATGCACTAGTGCATGCCTGCAGATCTGCCAGGGGCGGGCTTTAGGCTGGCGAGCTTGTCTGGTTGGTGGAGAGCCTCCACCAACCGGAAACCGCCATTTTGGACGCCGGAGCAGTGCGGACGCTGCTCGCCCAGATGCTGCAGAAATCCGGTGAGTCCCATTTTTGTGCGGTTTCTTTCCCACATGCGGAAAGGGCCAGGGTCTCTGTCTCAGTTCCTTGTTACAGCTTCGCCCACTGGTGGGAAGGGGCTAGAAACTTCCTTGTAGTCCAATTGGCATTTATATAGACCCCCTTTGCTTGATGCAACTGCTGGCTGTTAAAGTGGGCTTGGGGGATTGAGCCAGGAGATATTACTGAGTTATGCATGCATGACTAAATAGCTGATGTAGAATATTGGCAATCATATCTATTTTCCCAAGGTGAGCCAACTCTCCTTCCCTGCCCCAACAACTCTTTGCACTGCTGGGAGCTGAGCAGTGACTCCTCATTTAAAATACATGGAAAAAAAGTAGGGAGAGAAAGACTCCCCCAGACAGCCCTGTCCTATGACATGTAAATACTGCTACTATTCAGAACTTCTGAGAATTTCTACAGGCACACACACACAATTCCCCCCCCATCCTCATTGTTTAAGAAAAAAGCTCAAATGTGTGTATCTGTGCAAGCTTGCTTCATTCATTTATACTAAGCTTCAAATCCATCAAAACTGTGCATTGATAGATTTTTGCCTATTTTGTTTATAATCTGTTTATTTTACTAATTTGATTGCATGCCACATTTTATTGAGTTATTCTACAGTCGACAGAAATTTGTCAAAATTCCATTTAACAGTAACATGTTAATTTGACTGTAGTAAACAGTTTTCTCTATTAATTGATAATTATTCTTGTTAAACTGCAGTGCAATCCTATATGTGTCACCTAAGACGGAAGACCCACTGAGCTCAATGGGGCTTACTTTTGAGTAAGCTATATAGGATTGTATTGTGGGGCCAGAATCCTTCTTGTGCACTATATCACTGCGCTTTTTCCAGGGCTATGCAGCGGTGGTCAATGAAAGCAAAGGCTGAGATCCTACATCACCCCACCATAGTTTAAATACCCATCCAAGGAGTTATGCTTTGCTGGCACTGCCATCAGGTCAACATGGATGGTGACCATCTAATCTTCAAGCCACCCTGCTCTGGTCTTCTAAACTCAGAGTAGCCATAATTTCTTTGTTTGAGCTGATCCACCTATAACATGGTCTTCCTCTTTTCCTACTGCCTTCTACCTCATCAAGCATTATTGTCTTTTTTTAACGTATCATGTATCCTAGCACTACACAGTCTCTCTAATGAATACCATTGTAAAACTACATATGAGAAATAATGAACACGTCTAGTTTTTGCCTCATTGTGCAATGCACAATCCATATTCACATGTGCATTATTGTGCACCTGTAATGTTTCTAAATGTGGAACTCTGTTTCCACTACCTTCTACTTGATTTGCGCATTCTGCATTGTCCAAAATAGTCATTGCCTATGCCACTAACAGGATTGTGCCTATGTATGTCACCAACAGGATTCTGCACCAGGTCTCCCAGCTCTGAGGACCCTGTTTCTCAAACACATTACTTCCTTTGCAGCCACTGTTGAAGTGCACCAGTGGTTAAGCTAAGGTGGTGCAAGAGCAGGACTTCAGTCTGAATCGTTAATACAGCAGGTTAGTAGCACCTCTCATTTTAATGGAATTACATTTTTAATGAACCTGACAACATCTCTTTAGTAGAAGACCTTAATTTTTGAATACTTCCACCAAAAATGTGCCACTCAGTAACCCTTCCAACATTTCCAGAAATGTCACAATACTTTTTATTGGTATGGAGCTAATTCTGATGTGAATGTTAATATGAGCAATGGATTGAGGAGTCCCTTCCCTGTGCTCTTCCTATGGCTCGCCGGAACATGAGCATGAGTTTCTAGTCATTAGTCACCTAGAAGGTCTTATAAGGAAGTTAAAAGAGCCCATTGAAAGGCAAGCAGTGTCTCTCTCTGTTGAATGTCTCGGGCTGGGCTCATCTCTCATCACAATTCATCGAGCAAATCATTATCAGCAGCCAAGGCTTTCTGCCAAGCCAATGAGATGCACCAGTGATTCCTTGCTGAGCCACAAAGATTGATATACCCCTAGAAACACCTGAAGTGACTGTGAAGATGGATTATTCATCAGCAACTCCAGCCCTGTGCCATTGTGATGTCTATGCAGATGACAGAGAATGGGCTTATATCATGATGATATAGGCGACCGGAAGACCTCGGTGAGGAAAAGAAATCTGAAAATGGAAAGCAATGGGAGCAAAGAGAAATAAGTAAACAAAAACAACCTAGGGAGGAAAATAAGGAACCATCCATTCTTGCGGTTCAGCTAGAAATGTCTCTCCCTCTCTCTTCCCTCCCTTCTTTGCCCACTATCCATTAATTCTCTCTCTGCCTTGTCTCATATGCCGTTATTGTTTATAACTCATTTGCAACGGAAACTTTTAGCCCTGTCAGCTGGTAAAAATCACAGTCACACTTTCATCTCTTATGAAACTGAGCCCTTACATACTAGATTTGATTTGCATGTGCCCCTTCCTCTTCATTCCCATTAGCATCATGGTGTTTCTACTTGCTTTCAACAACTAATAGCTTTTCACAGTTCTCCATGCAAATGGACATATTAAACAAGAAACAAGTGTTCGGGGCTCTCGTCCCCAACCTAAAGATCCACATGGATCTTCTACATTCCCCATAGGTTACTATCTTCCCCATGCTGTCAGCTATTGAAATCCAGGGTGGTGGAGAGATCAGTTCTCCATTGTCATCATGATGGGCTTTTGAGGAAGAGTCAACACTCAGTGGTAGAGGACATGCTCTGGATACAGAAGGCCTCAGGTCCAACCCATGCACTGAGCCTGGAAAAAAAATCCATTTGAAATCTTAGCAAGTCAGTGCCAGTCAACGTAGATGGCAATGAGCTAAAAGAATCAGGCTTCTGACTCAGTTATAAGGTATCATCCTATGTACTTTTCCAACACAGAAACAGATTTCTTATTGTGTTTGCATTTTTTTGTTCTTCAAAATTCCAGTAAAATCAATATTTTTTTGTCATGAAGTCCAGCAAGCAAAACTGATTGACCACCAAAATATAAGTGTTATTATAATAATTTTAAATCAACCACAGTTATACAGATTGCAGAAACAGTGGGAAAGTTTGCAGTTGAATTAAAGATACAGCATACTTCAGAAAATTTGTTGCATCAGGGCTAGCTTATAAAACAACATCAAATAGCTGAAAAGTTGCTTATCAAATCTCAGATCCTTTCCGCTGACATCACAGCACAAAAATATGAACTACCACAATGGAAATGTGAACTCACTCCCTCAGAAGCCCATGTCTTCTATAAGTGCTCAGATAAACAGAGACTGAGTCATGTACCTCTTGGATAAGAGGTTCAATCATGTATACTAACTGTGAACTGTCATTTGCAAGGGAACAGAATGGTCAAGCTGAGATGAGTAACTAAATGTAGAGACCATTACAGAAACAAAAAGCAAGTTGGATCAAACACTGTGGTGTCTCTAATGGCATAGTGGGATCATCAGTTCAAATTGCTATTTATTTTGTGGCTGAATATTCTGCTTTCTTAAAATAAAATGAAAAAAAAGGATCAAAAACAACTCTACTCAAATTCAAAGTAGTAGATATGGGCCAGAAATCTGTTGGAGAACTGCACTAGCACAGGAGTTGTGCAGATAATTGTTCTGCAAGTCCTCTCTTGCTTTTGAATTTGTACCAATGGGAGTTGGGGGGAGACTAATCAGAGAATTTCATTCCTGAGGGAAGCAATCAGTCATTTTAGCAATTTTCTTCTTCGTATGAGAACACCTTAAAAAGCCACTCAGTTTTTCAAAACAATCATTTTGAAGGCTATTGACAGTTCAGGATTTCTTCTGCTCAAAATTTGCATGAAAACAGCATTTTACTGTGCAGGAAACAGCATTTCCTGTGTAGAAAATAATATTTCTGCCCAGCATTACAATTTTCAGTGTACAAAATAATATTTTTGCTCAGAATTACTATTTTCTGTGCAGAAAGGTCTATTTAAATACCCATAGCTACTTTGCAGAAACATAAGGAAACTCTGCTTTGCAAAGATGCAAGAGTGGTCCAATGTGCACAGGATGAGTCTGATGCACACGGTGTACTTCTGAGACACACTGGGCACTCCTATTGTGCTCTGGTGCTTCCTAGCTGGTGTTCACATGGGCATCAGAGAGTGCCCTGCTGCACCCTGGTGCCCATTGTGTATTGGGTTCTGGTGCATCAGTCACTAAATGCCCATAGATGGTAACATAATGGCAACTCCTCAGGGAAAATGGATGTTGCAAAACTACTCAGTTCAGTTTTGTGCACATGTTAAGTCCATTTATGAAAGCGTGCCTCCCAAGCAGACTTCCAGACACTGATGACTGTGAAAAAAAGTGCCATGTGCAATCCCCCCGCCCCCGAATTCTGCTAAGTCTGAACTGTAAAGCCTGAAAAAGACTGTGAGAGACTGCAAACACAAGCTGAAGTTTATAAGTCCCTATTGAAAGCAGCATAGAGCAGCAATGGAGGTGGTGACAAGCCCCCCCCCAGCCACCCATTTCTGTCTTGTGAAGGAACCCCACTGCCTCAAAGGCAGAATCAAGGGGCTGGTGTGCTCCCCACCACAGATTCCAATGTGTTGTGAACTGCACACTTGAATCCCCAGATTGCACTTTTTTGTGTTCACTAAATATGGTTTGGGGGGCTTAGAGATATTTATGGGTTTTCCACATTCATAAGGATCTTGCAACCCAACCCCCCAAATATGGAGGGATGACAGTGTGTGTGTGTGTGTGTGTGTGTGTGTGTATTTGTATCCTTGGGAGCCGGAGGGAGGATCTCTCCACATTGAGATTTCATTTACCACACATCATAACTTCTTAGACAACCTCTCCACCCCCACAGTGAATGAGAATGATATATCTTAATTAGCTGGGACTGACTTCAGTGTCTAACATGTGGTTAAGTCAATGACTGTGAAATGGCTCTGGCTGCAGTAAGAATGGATAACCCCATTGTGACTTGCTAATGTAGTGTTTACAGTGATTTCTTCATATCCAGAAGAACCTGGAAATCAATAAGTCAACATCTGTGAGCTCTGCTGGCTTGCCGATGTGACCACTTCTTAGGCCACTAAAACAAAGAGAAAAGAGTAGCAAATCCAAACCTGGTTGCAGTGTTTGATGTGTGCTGACTCCAGTTTTGCATGCAAGTCACTGCCTGAGATCGAGTTCACCAACTTGTGAATATTTTAATCAGTTTTAGGGTCTGCATATTCTATCTATCTATCTATCTATCTATCTATCTATCTATCTATCTATCTATCTATCTATCTATCCATCCATCCATCCATCCACTGCTTTTCCCTCAAAACAGGGACTCAAGAAAGTTTATCAAAATTTTAAAAGGATGAAGATTAAAAACATGCATTAGCAAAACATACAAAAAGTCTATTCATTAAAAAATGTATAAGTTGGAATCGTCTATCACAGTGGACATTATATAACTTTACATATACTTTCTTAGCTACATGGCAGAGGCACTAAGAAACCCTGCTAGTGAATTGTGAAAATTGCATAATGGCACTGGCAAAAGTTTCTTGATGTGCACCAGGCTCTACCAATGTGCATCAACATTCTTTAGCTAGCATCCCGATACATAATGGGACTGATGCTCATTGGTCCATTTGTGTATCGGTCACTTTTGCTGGCTCCCTTACTTAGTAGCATAACAGCAACTGTTTATTGGATACAGATGTTACAAAACTGCCCTGTTTTGATTCCTGCAGACATAAGTCCATTTGGGAAAAAAATGAGTATAAGAAATTTTATATAGGAAATTTTTTTGAAAAATGAGGATATATGGTGAAACTGCATACAAAAGGGTATGGACCAGATTGCACCAGAGGGTTGTGTAGCATCAGTTTCTGAAGGTGCAGTTAGGCCTTGTGTTATTCCTTTCTTATGTTGAATGACAAAGTTGCAAAACTGAATGCACAGCCACCTGTGCATCTATATGTGTAAGCACGCACATCTGAATGTATAGGGACATCACATGAGCAAATCTACTTCCACAACTTTGAACTGAATGCAAAGGATCCTCATCAGGCAAAAATACCCCAACTGTATCCAGGGGGAAGCTTGCAGATGTGAAAGACAAGAGGAGAATTCTGACCTATATTTTCAGATGTTTAAAAATGTTACTGTAGTTTTGTTTTTTTGCAAAATCACAAACAGATGGCAGAAATAAAATGGGATGAATATGTGCCTTTTTGAAAAATGTGAAAGCTGTAGAAAGCAAAGCAGCCAGACTCGCCCATTCCTCCGAGCAAGCCTACATGTAGAATCTGCCAACGCAACAGAACATTCTTATAATAGATGCTTGCAACTGAGGTGGAGAGTGGACATGTAGAGCACCAGCAAATGAGTGCATTGAAATTGGCCCCAAGTAATGCGGAAAAGGCCAACACATTAAGTAAACTAGTCTGCTGATACTATGAATAATGTGCTCTGTAACTCCAGCTTCAGTGCAAGATACTCAGTCACTGTCTTGCCAACCCCTCTAGAGTATGGCAACAATCCAGTAAATGGCTCACAATCAGTTCCAGTTCCAGTTCCAGTGCAGTTCTCTATTGTTCCAAGAAGCAATTGCACAGCATTATTTTTTGTTCAGGTTTGACAGAACAGGGATCTTCTTACCAGGACTGGGAGCATGGATGAGAAGCTGCCATGCATACACCTTGAACCACAACTACCATCACCCTGGCATCCGTTTAATGAAATATGCAAGCTTAAATCCACCCTACCTCTCTCTATGTCTTTTATTTATTTATTTTTGTCACTGTGGAGAAGGGTATTCTCCTCCACCTTCTGCAACAAACAAAGCATGCCCAGAACTCAAGTTTTTGCGGTGACAGCTCCCCTAAATGGTCATTCCATGGCTGGTGGGGAGCACAGAGGACCATAGAAGTATTTGGCTATATCTCACAGCTAGACACAGATTGATACCATCATCTGTCAAACTGGCAAAAGGTGGCATTGGTCTGGGTCTAGCTATGGCGGATGAGATACGTATCTTATCCCCTCTGTTCTTGTTCAGCCACAGAATGGCCCTTCCAGGAGCTATAATGGCAAAATAATTAATCCTTGGAGTGAGGAGTGGGGAGCTGTAGTAGACTTTTGCCTGTGAGACTCATGCTACACAGGGCAATGTAGGATCTTGTTGTACACCCCTTCTCCATGACATGAGCCATTTCTGCACTAACCTCAAAGGCCCCCTCCCTAAACTGCAAATCCCAGAATTCTATAGGATGTTGAAAGTGGGATAATAACACTATAATAGGGTAGTGGGGAAATGGCCATGTTTTAATTGGCAAAACATATCTTTAATTGGCATAAAATATAAATTATATCCTGCTATGACTGGGAGCTGGCTGGCAAAAAGGAAACCAGCTGCACACATGTGTTGCAAAACTTGGTCAGGATCAGACCTCACGATACAGCTAGGTCACAACCAGGGAAACTCCTAGACAATGGACTTGCAGATATCCCTCAACACACTGGGCCCTTAAAGCCCTGCCAAAACGACGAGGCTTTCACCCGCCTTTGGAAAGACAGTAACCAGTCTAACATCTCTAGACAGGAAGTTTCAGGGACTGGGACCAGTCACCAAGAAGGCCCTCTTCTGTGTTCCAAACAGATATACCTATGAGGATGGTGGGATAGAGAGAAGGGCCTCCCAGAATATATCAAAACAAAGGCAGCTTATTTGGAAGAATGAAGTCCTTCAGATAACCTGGACCTCAGCCATAAAGGACTTTATAGGTAATAATCACCATTTTGACTTGTATTTGGAAAAAGACTGGTAAGAAGTGGAGCTGTTGTCACAAGGGGGTTCTATGCTCCCTGTACCTACGGTTGACTCCCTGTTAGCTCCCTGTAGCCATGGTTGACAATTGGGTTGCAGCTAAAGTTTCTAAGGACTTTTCAAAGGTAGCACCAGACAGAGCATATTCTCTTATTCTGATGCTGTGAGAACAGGGGCACGGCCCTGAGATCTGGAATTCCTGTTTTCATAGCTTAGCATTCATGCTTGCCTCACCACTTACATTTCAGTGGAGCTCTCACTGGGGGAGAAATAATTTGGGTGACAGTTTAAAAGGACTATGAAGATTAGGATCTGCCACTGGAATGTTGATGTTGGGATGATGTTGTTGTGAACACTTGGTGTATTCCTAATTATTATCTCAAGAGTTTATTAGAAGAGACTTTGCAGTGCCTTTTATAATGCCTTTGTCAAATGGAGAATAAAAGGAATAACTGCTGAACAGAGAAAGGCCTAAGGCAAACTCAAAGGATCAGAACAAAACCCTTAAACCAAGAACAATGCCAGACCTCCCTCCAATCTGGGTCAAAAGAGAGAAAAACTTTTAAAACAAATGAATTGCAAAAACATCTCCCAGATGCATCTCAATTAATGTAAAGAAACTGTTTGTGAACCGAGTGCTGCAGATGATTTATTTTCATAGTTATGGACAAAAATATTGCTGAAAGAAGAAATTGCACACATTAACATTTGAAAAGCTGATACTTTCCCTTTTCAAGAATGCAAACATACACTCTCCGCTTTTATTTAGCTCTATGAATCCCTGGAGACTGAGGGGAGAGGAAGAAAAGCTACCTTTATTTTTAATTTCTTCCACCTTTGTGCATGCAGGTGGCTCAGGTTTAGGAGACTAGTGTGCAAAAGTGGATGTGCTGTTCTCTCCGAGCAGACGCGAATCTCTTGCTATGTCTCCTGCATGCTGGTAAAGCACAGAGAACAGTAGAGATCAGGATCATTGCTGGGCATTACATGTACAATTGGCTTAATTGCACTTCATGTTCCCTATTCAAAAGCATAGAAAACCATATAAATTAAGTCAGAGTTGAATCGCCACTGCAAAAGCAAATGCCTTAATTGCACAGCAGCCAGCATAATTAGGACATTGCTTTGTTTGCTGATCCAATGAGAATATTCTCAAACCTGCTGCCTGTTTGGGACACTTAACTGCAACAGCACATATGTAGTTTTTTCCAGTTCAGGAGTGAAAAATTGCAGTCAAGTCTTGATATTCCGAAATTTCTGTTGCATCTTTTTTAGAAAAAAAAAAATGTGGCACACTACATGCATATACATCTGTTTCTGTGTACATATTATGCACAGCTCTTGTGTCCAAAAAAGGAGGGGAAGGTATGGAATTAAAGCATGACTGGCTGTACAGAAAGGCTAACCTGGGGAAGTATAGGAAGATGCTCTAGAAGGATAGATGGGCAAGCAAACCTGGAGAGCTGTGATACTCTGAGATCTCGAACATTTGGGGATCAATTCATGGGAAATTATTGATACAATGTTTAATATAAAATAAAGTTGAAGTGAAGTTTTACTTTCTATTATTTAGCCTTTAAAATGAATCTTCTTAGTTTCTATTATCCATCCTTTAGAAAAACATGAATCCTTTTCAAAGCCACTGTTTGCCTAATCTGCTGCTATTTCTTCACGGTCAGTTTACTCTCTTCTGATGAATGGCTACTTTTTCTTTCCCATAGTACAGTGGCCATCCAACGTAAGCAGGAATCACAAAGAAAACAAAGTGCTTTCAAAACTCTCTAACTTACCTTGTTAGCTATGGTATCTGCTACCTTACCTAATTATAGATACCATTTAAACTGCCATGTATCTGGGATTTGCAGTTTGGTGAGGTACTTTCAATTCACTGCTAGAGCACTCTAGTGCACACACACACACACACACACACAGAACTTTCATTTCTTGAACAATTTGGAATCAGTTGCTTCTTCCTGAACTACACACAACAGTGATCTTGGCTCATACAGTGAGGTGATTCCATAGCTCACCTGGGCCCAGAAGCATTTTGCTGCCTGAGCTAAAAAACTAGATGGCATCCTCTTCTACTCCATGAAATAGCTGTAGAGCTGTAGAATCCATCCTTCAGTGCAGCTGGTTGAATTTAAGGGTGGGTTTTGGGGACTAGATTGGAAGATGGCTCATAGCCACAACATCATGGCTATGTCTGATGGAAGATTTCATTCTTTATTTATACTCTGCCTTTCCCCCAGCATAGGATTTGAGGCAGCTAGTGATCAAGGCCATTTCCACACTAGACTGTTATAGCACTATTATTCCACTTTCCACATCCTATGGAATCCTGGGGTTTGCAGTTTAAGGAGGGGTGTTGAAAGTGGAATAATAGCACTATGACAGCCTAGTGCAGTAATGACCCAAATCCAGTCATAGAAGTACTTTAGAGTCAACATGCTTATTGTATGTGGACAACTAGGCAGAAAACATTAAGTTAAAATGAGCAACTTTTACATGCAATACTACTAAGTTAATTAATATCTAAATACAGTGGGCCTTCTGTATTTGCTGGTATTTGGTTCCGGGACCCTGTGTGGATACCAAAATCTGTGGATACTCAAGTCCCATTATTTAACTTTGTTATTTTTTTAAAAAAAAGAAAGATATAACTACAAATAAGAAATTATTTATAATGCCTTAATATAAGACAGAAGCAAAAACTAATTTAGTATGACCATCATTGCCTTTCTGCAAATACACTTGTGTAAAACAAGTCAACCATATATTGACACAGGTTTGCATATAATACAGCACTATGGTACACTGCCACCTTTTGTGTGTGCGTGTTTATATGTACCTTCATTTGAATGAGAAATGTTTGGATTATAAATACAAAAAAAAAAAAAAAAAAACCTGGAAAAAAAGTCTTGCCTTTTTTTAAAAAAATGTCAATTAATGGCTTTTCTTTGTGGTAGGAGAAGAGGGCGCAAAGGAGTCACAATAGGAGAAGGAGTGATAAGAATATTTTTACCAGGCAATTGTAAAACTAAAGGATAATAAAAATTGAGCAGACACACTTTAAAGACTCTCCCATTAGCCAGCTTGAGATACAGCACCTACTGTTGCTACAGGTGGGAGATTATTTCTCAGCCTGCCACAGGTTGATAACAATTTTATCCACTGGCCAAAAGGTTTATTGATAAAGAGGCAGAAATAGCACTTGAAGAACCAGAGCACAAACGTTTCCCACTAAGAGAGCCTATTTAGTCACCTGGCTTCTGTCAGACAATGGTGCACCGTTTTTAAGGCCACTCAGAGCCTCTTCGCATGAGGCAAACATTTCCTACGTTGAAGGATTTTGTTGGCTGGAGAGGGTAGCCCCATTGAGGCTTTTGGTGCCTAAAACATAATGGGGGAGCGCCTGGACACAAGCCCCCAACTTCTCTATTGCATCCATATCATTTGTCCCCAAAACTTTGATCATGCAAACCTTCTCCATTTGAGGAGGTAAAGGCAGGTGGTGGAGACATGATGAAGGAAGGAAGGCTGTGCAAACACCTTAGCTCTTTCCCCATGCACAAAGAGTGGGTTCATCCAAACAGACGGAAAGCAATCTCAGATTCAGACAAACAGGAGTACCTACAGGGACTTTTGAATGGATCAAGGCTGAAAAATACTTAGCCATGATAGGAAAAAATATGGACGAATGAAACAAGACAGAGAAGAACCAAAGCCCTTGTCGGTTCAATTTTGTTGTTTGAAAAGTACTTCAGATTTTGAACAGTTAAAAAAACTCCTCAACTACTTGAGACACTCGTTCCCACCGCTTTCTGTAAAGGACTTCCAATGACTCGTGAAGAGAGGCAACATTTGATAATGAAGCCCTCTTGCATCCCCTTTGGTAATAATAACCACAATCTGTAGAAAATGAGTGATATTTATGTATCCCGGCAACACAGACATCCTGTTCTGTAATTCAGCAAGGCTGTGTACAAAAACAGAAAAAAAGGAAGCCAAGCATAGACAAGCCTTCCATAGAAACTAGGTCAAAGCATTCAGGATAACAATTCTGAATTTAGCAGACTCTAACTTTGGACTTCTCCCAACACTATTACCTTGACTTCAATATGCTGATTGTTATTTTAGATGACAGAAGGACACGTTCAGGGCTTCATGAAACCTCCTCACTTCATAACAAAAGGAGAAATTATATTTCAAAAAGATATCTTTAATAAATATATTTTAAAAAACAACAACAACCCAACAACATTTGCTCAGTAGCTAGTTACCTGAATGCTGTCACATAGAATTTGGCCTTATGGTGGTCAAAAAGGGGGGGGGACCCATAATGTTCTGGTAACCACATATCAAAAAAAAGAGGGAGGGTACTATAGCTGTGGAAGGGTGTAGAAAAGGAAAAAAGTGATCAAGGAATTGAAGCAATTCCTCGTTTGGAAAGCTGGTAGAAAAAAGTGAGTAAGCAGACATGTTACAGTGCTAAATATATATATGTATATATATATTTCCAATGGAATCATAGATTGGCTACTTAGTTAAGGAGATGGAACTTAGGCCACTTCCACACTACACTGTTATGGTGTTATTATTCCACTTTCAACCTCCTGTGGAATCCTGGAGTTTGCAGTTTCGGGAGGGGCCTTTGGAATTCTCAGCCAGAGAGCTCTTTGGCCTCAGGAAACTACAAACCCCAGAATTCCACAGGATGTTGAAAGTGAAACAATAGCACTATAAGAGTATCGTGCAGAAAGGTCCATAATTAAACAACCAAAAAGCAATGAGACAATGTTAAAATACATAATTAAAAATTCAAACTCTCATCAGCAACACAGTATCCAGTACATTCTATCAGACAGGCCACATATAATCACACATTGAAAGTGTGTCTGGAAAAAAAAGTCTTTCCTTGATTGTGGAAACATACTAGGGAGTGGGACAGTAAGACTTCTCTGAGAAGGGAGTTCTAGAGCCTGGGAGTTCTAGAGCCACAGAGAAGGCCCTTTGCCGTGTTCCCATCAGATATACCTGTGAAGGTGCCAAAACAGAGAGAAGGGCCTCTCCAGTTGATCTCAAGGTCCAGACTGTTTCCTAAGGCAGAATACAGTAGTTCAAATAATCTGGACCTGAGCCACATAGGGCTTTAGAGGTCATCACCAGCACTTTGAATTGTGCCTCAAAATGGATGGGCAGCCAATGGAGCTATTGCAACAAGGGTCTTATGTGATCCCTTTAAGCTATGCCTTTAAAATGCCTAAAGATGTAAGAGTAACTGGAAAGCATTGCTAATAATACCAATAAAGCAACTCTCGTTCTTTCTGAATAACAGTTGTGCTATATCCTCATTCCCACTGAACCAGTACATCAATAAATAACTCACTGCAGATAACTTGTTACTTTTGAGCTCTGATACAAAGTGGAAATGGATTCAGTTAATTCACTTATCTCCTTTTTCTCACAGTGCCTTCTTCCCCTTGGATTCTGTGTACTGCATCAAAACATTCAACTAGAGCCTCGTGTCTTTTATTCTCTGGACAATATTTCTCACAACCGTAAGGGATGACGACGATGGAAGCCCAATAGGCTGGCTGCCACATCTGTCCCCAGTATCATTCTTGCTTATAATTTACTTTAACATCTAATGATCACACTCTTGGAATCATTCATTCATTCCAGAGGCCTCCCAATAAAATATCAATAAAAGCATCATCATAAACGAAAATGATCAATAAAGCAAATAGTAAAACAGCAAAGAAGTGAGGGAGAAGAAAACAGCCATGATGGGAACAATTGCTCCAAAACAGTAAAAGTAAAGCAGTGATGTTTAGACAGTTATCCTTAGGAGGGAGTCACAGAGCCAGATAAGAAAGATCAACTTTGTATGCTCATCAGAGCCAACAGCCATGGCTAAACTCAGATGTCACATCCCTTCCAGGAGCTGGACTGAAGCACAACTGATGGAGCCTTTCCAAGGCTTCAAAAAAAGCACGGACGTCTTTGGGTCCAATAATGCTTTCTACTTTCTTTGCTTTGTCCCACATTCTCCCAGTGTGTTTGAGCGCCGAACTCTCCTACACCTGTATAGACTTTCCTTTGGGCAGAATTTGTCTCAGGAAAAAGGAAAGAAGGTAATCTTTCAATAATTTTCTGCTTGAAGGAAGTAACAAGTAATTTTAGCAATTTTCTTCCTGCTGCGAGAAAGCCCTCGAATACCGTACAACTGTGGAAGCCTATTCACAATTGGTTTCTTATTCTGTGCAAAATTTGTGCATGGTTGTTCGGCATAGAAAACAAAGAAGAAATATTATTTTCTGCATAGAAAAAGCAGTTTTCTGTACAGACAATGCTATTTCCTATGCTAATCAAGCACATGAAAATTTTGTGCAGTATATGTCTCCAATTACAGCGATTTCTGCATAGGACACAGATTTTTCAGCAAAGAAAATAATGTTTCTGCATAGAAATTACTGCTTCCTTTGCAGAAAATGATGTTTTCTCCAGAAAACAATTGTGTGTGAATTCAGCATAGAATAAGTCCCAATGTGAAGATTCTCATCAATCCAGGATTCTTCCCATCAGAGGTTCTTCACACTCAAAAACATGGTTTTCAAGTACTTTTCAAATATTTTTGAATATTCTTTCTGACTCTAGGAAAAAAGGCACCTTAATTTGGAAATTTTTGGCTAGTTCTTTGGCCCACGGATGAATATTTTTGTTTTGTTTTATGTTCACACCAACCGAAACACACATTTCTCCCACCTTGTTTCAACCTTTGATTGGATTTTTTAAAGCCCATGTGAAAAGTGATACATATTTTTGCATCCAATTTCTCACAAAAAAAATCCCATAAACTCTAACAGATGTCTTTTGTATGCAATTTCTGTGTGACACTTTCCTCAATGTATGATTTTTTGAACAGGTTTATTTTGTTTTTGATCAGATAACTACATTGTAAAATTAAAAAGATGGGAAGGATAATTCCATACTGCTATATGTATTAGTTTGGGTAGTTCAAATTAGGTCAGTTTCTAGTAAAATGCAAACAATTTTCACCTTCATTCATATTCATAATATGCCTCTTTTACTATGCTGCCCATACCTATCTACCTGAAGGGTGTAGGGGGAAGAGGATACTAACACCCAAAATAATTTTGCACCTCACAAAAAAAATAAAATTAAAAAAAATCCTCCAGTGTCTAGCACTGTAGTTATTCCAAGAAACCCAGCATGGTGTAATGGTTTCATCATTGGACTTAGTTTCTGGAGATCAACGTTCAAATCCCTGCTCAGCCATGGAAATTGGGTGACCTTGAGCAAGTCACACTCTCTCAGCCTCAGAGGAAGGCAAAGGCCAACCCCCTCTGAATTAATCTTGCCAAGAAAACTTGATCATAAGTACACTTTGGGATCATCATAAGTCAGAAACAGCTGGAAGGCACACAATAACACAACAATTACTGCAAAATTCAGTGAACTATTTAGACATACAGCTTAGACATCAAAAGAAAAGGTGCAGACAAGTTACCAGAGGAGCGTGAACACAGCAAATATAAGAGTTCTAGGTGTTAATGATTTTAAATATCTCACCCTCAGCAACACTAGAAATTGAGAATAGGAGGGAAAAAAACATAGGGGAGGGCGGAATTCTTTGCATTTTGCATATTCTTTGCAAAAGGGTGGAATTCTTTGCATACAATGCTGGAAGAAACCTCTCCACTACTGAGTCTAGTTTTCCACTTGTTCAGATACCCAGGCTGACAAGGTTGCTGGAGATGGCTTCTTGCTGAGAATAGTGAACAGTTCCTAGGAAGGCCATCAAAAATTCTGTGGGGCCTTTAACTGGATCTTTGTTACTGTCTGATTCATGTGAGGATGTCTGCTTTACTGAACTCCTCAGAAGTAAAGTGGACAAATGTGGTCCTCCATACATATTTGAACTACAGGTCTTGCATTCTCTTTCCACTGGTTTGGTTGGCTTGTTAAAACTTGGATAGGACTCATGATAGCTCTATACCAATAACAACCAGATTGACACATGTCTCCTATCCCTGACTTGCATGGATTATTTGTCAAAGATTAATTCAGCATAAATCCTTATCCACACCGTCTCCTTCTTCAGATATCTTGATAACATGGGAGTTCTCCTATGTGTGAAAGACCCTCGTGAGCTGAAATCATGAACATATGGAACATGTCGTGAGATCTTGCCACAGAGATAGCAAATGGATTTCCAGTTTACATGATTTCAGATGCAATGGGAAAATAAAGGAGGAACCTATCACCAGGAAGAAATAAAAAAAGCTTTCTTACTCCAAGGAATAGAAGAAACAGATGGGTCTAGGAAATGGAAGCCACCCAGTTTCAATTTCCCAGTGTGTCCTTGCTTTGGCATGCTAGCTGCTACAATAATGTCTGGCATTCCTCTGTCTGTCACATAGTTTAAAAACAACCTGCTTTGATATTGTTCCACTCACCCATGAGAATCCCACACAGGGGCCATGGCTGCCAAAGAAGAATTACAACCAGCTCAGCACATGTGTGGGGAACAATTTAGCACTGTGTGGCAATACTATTGCTAACATGGGGAAGAAAAATCTTATTGCACTCTATTGGAAAGAGGGACTTGGGAGTACGAAACATATGTTTTCCGGTATCTTGCCAGACCATCTAGGTCAGGGCTTTCCAAACGGTGTGCCATGACACATTAGTGTGTCGCCTGATATGTGTAGGTGTGTCGCCGACAATCTTGGAAATGTATGTTGTTATTTATGGATCATATATTTTTAAAAGATATATTAAAGGTCTTCATGAGATATGTTGTGTCCCCGAACATTTTGTTATTACAATGTTTCTGTGTGGGTTAGTTTAACCTCCAGTTTGCTAGTAAAACTGAATTACTGTGTCACAAAACGATGCATGTCTAAA